>CM046451.1:8608278-8695778 GCA_025506515.1 Flaveria trinervia
TTTTAATATGTTTTTGTTAATTACAAATTTGCCACTGAAAACTAGTGTTGAGATTAGTTTGTAAAGTTCTCACAAAAAAATTAGTTCTCATTTGATGTCTTTTATATATATATATATATATACATACACACACATACATACATTAATAAGGTTGTCAGTTATTTTCAATTAGCAAGTCTAAATCAATCAAAAGATGTTACTACAACCGAGAACGTAAATTGAATTAAGTATGATTGTTTTGAAATTTGATGGTTCCAGACCAACTAATGAGCTTAGTTTTATTTGTTTTTCTAAGCTTACAGTGTTATATATATAAACGAAACGTGAAATGAAACTCATTATTTTCAATCAACAAGTCTAAGTCAACAAGTCATGCGTTAATGTAACCGAGAAAAATTGTCAAAAAAAAAGAAGAAAAACAAAGCATAATAGCGATAACCATCCGTATTAGCTTATAGGAGCCGGACCTATAGATCACAATGTATCAAGTACATCCAATGAAATTTTAAATTAATATCAAATGACAATCGACGTCCTCATGAAGAAAAAAAAACTCACTTTAGTTGAAACGAAAGCAACATACATATATACACATATTTAAACTTGTTGAAATAGAAACAATATAAAAATTCGTAGCCTAATCTACCATGGCAAATTGATAAGATGCCTAAAGTCATGAAGGTGTCTAGGATGTCGTGTTTACTTGAGTACGTGTCTAGATTAAAATGTATAGTCTGTATTCATGTCTGTATCATGCTAGTATTTTCCATGTTAATGGATGTTGAGTAGAAAATGATACCAACAAAATAAAATGTCAACCGAATAATCTCAAGTTAACTTCAATTCCTATCATAGAGTAAATTCTTCTGAGACAACGAACAACAACAACATCCTTTAAATTTATATTCTTGGATATGGATGTTTTACCATTGCGTGAACTATGCTTTTGCCATTTCCAAAGGTAAAACTGTATTTTCCCAAGTACAACGTAGAAGAATCTAGGTGATTGGAGATGGTTGTCATGTGGGTCGTTACCTTGGAATCAACATACCAATAAGGGAGGGGTTGGTGACATAACAATTTGCAAGAAAATCATGGGAATGTTGGAATTAGTAGAGGAGATTCGATGAGCAAAACAAGCTATATTTGGCAAGTTTTAGCATAGGACCATCGATTCGGCATAGCGAGTACCATCGGTTCGGTTAAGTTAACAATGGTTGAAAGGTTATAAGAATCATGCCTAAGCTAATATCATGTTTTAAGAAATTTTCAAGATTAGTGCAATGTTGTTTTAAACTATTAGTTAATAGATCGAATAAATCTACTTTTGATTGATCGATGATTAGATCTACCATATATAAAAATTATCACTTCTAAATAACTCACTAGTAGTTTAATAGTTTCATAAGCAATATTTTAATCATATCGTTTGTTTCTACGAATTATAATTCGTTCTTCAAATATAAGGTAAACATTTATCTGTGGATCTATTTATTTTGCATCAATTATAGTACTTTTAGTTCCATTTTCTCTATATATATCAATGAAACACAAACATCCATTTTATTGATATATAACATCACATATACACATATATTTTCATTGTAATTTTTTAATAATGCAGGACCGGTGAAGGGGGTTTCACTTACAACACAACAACACAAAGAGGAGATTAACTTAAACTTAAACAAACAGTGAACTGGATTAACCACAATAAAGACACTAAGAACACAAGTATGTAAGAGACAGAACACAAGTATATTGTTTTCAAGAATGCAGTATATTGCTTTCTTATGTTCTATTACAAGTGATACAAAGCATATCCATAAAGTTACAAAAACATGAGATACTTATACTACATCCAACAACCGACCATACTATGAAAGCCAGCTGGATACAATTAACTAGACTCAAAACAAAATTAATTGTAGAGTCAAAAAGGTAGATTGCCTTTTTGATTTTGTGACTATGACATGCCATAACTCACATCATTATCTATTACAAAAAGGATAAGGTACATGAAGTAGAAACTTTACAGACTCAAGACCTCAATATACAGTTACCAAAAGCATGGACCTTTTCACCAACTCATGTAAGTTGGTGACTTTACAGAGATGCAGCGAAAGGTGTCTAGCTTTATGGAATAGTACATCAGATAAAGCATGTTACTAAAATTTTCGGAAGAAATTTGTCTTCAAGAGTTGAGGCTTCGGAAGACTTTTTCTCTGAAGCTTCGGAAGACTTCATCTTTGATTTCGGAAGATATTGGTCTTGACTTCGGTAGATTTCACACTTAGAATATTCTTGTTGCATGTGTGAAACTTCCGAAGGATTCTTCTTCAGTACTTGTGCAGTATGCATGCAGAAAGTCTTTGGTTGCTTCAGCCTCTATGCATATTCTCTACAAACTCCCCCTAGGCTGATGCTACCAAAACTTTTGAAGACTTCAGATATCAACACTTCTTATTAGGAAGATAACCAACCTTTTCTTCATGAGATGATCAGGATCCTTCAAACTATCAAAATGTCTTTTCATGTCAAAGAGATCATGCAGAGGCAATTGAAACATGTCTTTCCAAGTGTAGACATTCTCAATGCCATGATCTCTGATGACATGCCACTTTTCTGGATTTGTAGTATATGTCCAGGACAAGATGGGTCTTTCTGATGCAAGAGGAGCTATTGGAATGAAAGATGATGGAGCATCCTCTGGCTGCACATCCTCAGGATGTTCTGACTCATCCTGAGGTTTAGAAAAGGATATAGTCTTCTTCTTCTTTGGCTTTGGTTTAGAAGCCATCCTTTTCTTTCTCTTTACAACTTTTAACTGAGAAGACTGGCCCACAGTCGCTGATTGATCTTCATTGTCTTTCTCAGTTGAGTCTTCAACTCTCACAGGTTCAAATGAGAGTGAGTCTGACCTTGCTGTGGATCAGAAAATGAAGTTTGCTGAGATTCAGTAGGAGGTCTAGGTTGTGATGTCTCTGGTTGTTCAACCTTAACCTCCACTTCAAGTGGGGCTTGACTTGGAGGGGAATGTAAGTCAACCAGCTCTCCACTCTTGATCTTTTGCTTGATCACCTTGATATGCTCATCCATAGTGGATAGAGACATGGGGCCAAGTCTCCTTCCGGAGAATCCATACAGCTTCAAGAAGCTCATCATCCTTTGCCTATCAACAAATTTCTTCATGCTTTTGTGGATGATGGCTCTTGACTTAGCAGCTTCTTCCCTCAACTTTCTTTTAGTTGTCTTTCTATCTCTGACTATCTCAAGTCAGGTTGTTTGAGATACTCAAACTCAACATAGTAAAAAGACAGGGGAAGAAGTGCTTCTGCCTGATAAAGGCCTGTGGCACTCAGGTAGTTGATCATCTTGATCCTTTATTCTTTTTTATCTACCTGAGGTTCTTGTTGAACCACATCCTCTTGTGCAGGACTTTCTTGAACTGGGGAGAGGGTAAGCATATGCTTGTACAATCTTTTCTTTCTTCTTTCTTCTTTGATTTGTACTAGAAGCTCTGCATCTTCTGCCTCCTTCTTCTCCCTTGACCTTTCTAGGTCAACCAGTTCATTTAACTCATCCAAGGGGAGAGAGATGACACTATCTATGTCATAGTTCCTTATATGCAGATAGTTTATCCTGACTGCCCTTAACTCATCATTATGAGTATCTGGTCTGGGGGCCACCCTGATTGCAGTCTCTATGAGTCTTGCAGATCCTTCCGCCCTCAGCTTCATTTTCCTCTCTCTCTTTTCTCCTCAATCTCTCCAGATGTCATCTTTCTTTTTCCTTTGTCACTCATAGACCTTTGTGACTCAGGGTGGAGAGAGCTTTGGCCTTCATTGCTTGATACAGCTTCTGAGCTCTGGCTAGAGAGAGGTTGAGAAGCACCTTCACCAGCACGTATCTCAAAAAGGGCATTGATCTCTGCAGTAGTGTTGGTGATAAGACTAGGCTCTCAGGTTCTGTCACTAGGCCATAGTCAAGGTTTCCCCTATGAAGCTAATCCTAGGGTCTGCCTCAATATCCGTTGACCGATGACATTGCCTGATTGCCATAGTCTTCTTCTTAGCTGAACTCTACAGTGATCCTGTCTTGGATTCTTTGTGCCAACTTGTCAGCTTGTCTTGATTGGCTTGGATTGACAAGTTGTATGTTCACTAAATCCAGACCTTCATAGAAGTTCAAGGTCTGAAAGTTGAAAATCTCCTGCTGCCCTTGAACTTTTATGATGATTAGGGCTCACCTGTTGCTGTCATACCTCCACCCAATGATGTGATTGGAAGATGGTGGAGATGACATAGCCTTTGGTATCCCATCCTCAAACAGACTCTGTATGAGTCTTGTAGTCCACATCAATTTGAATTTGAGGAGGTTGCTGAGAATGCACAATTGCAAGTGAGGATGGTGAGTCCTCAGTGTCCATTCTCTCTGAAGAACTCCCAAGTTCTGTAGATGTAATGACTTTCTCCCCCTTTTTGGTAGCATCACCCACTTACATAGTTGAGCTAGGAGTTAGGTCAATCACATCCACAGGTTCTTGTGTTCATGGTTGAGCTCTTCTTAAAGATCTCCCAGCTAGTTTTTCCTTAAGATATGAAATCTCAAGTTGCTTATCATTGACCTTGTTGTGCAAGGTAGTCACTTGAGATTCAAGGTGACTAACCTTGGAGAATAAATAGGTGCATGTTTTAGACAGTTTGTGCACCTTTAGTCTTAATTCTCCTCATGTTCATCAGAAGAATCATTGGGGGCTGAGATGATTGGACCGAAGTCCTCTCTCTCACCACCAGCTTCAGGTTCTTGGCTGCTGGATTTCCTCTGCTCACTGGCAGTCTCAGTTGAGATGACAGTGGGCTGAGTTGCCATGGTTGAGGTCTTAATGATGTAATCACTTTCAAAAGTGAGAGCCTCTTTCATATGGACATCATGAACATGTTTAGAAGTGTCCACCTCAGCAATAGGTGACTGATGGGGGCTAGAAGTAGGAGCCTCAAAAGCACTCATCTCTCTTTGAGTAGGGGAAAAGAAGAGAGAATCATGGTACTCACTGAAACCTAGATCTTCATTAGTATAGAAATCAAGGTTGGGGATGTTGGTTGAGATCTAAAGGCTGGGGATGGTAACTGTCCCCTGAAGGTTGATCACTTGTTGTTGAGACTTAGAGTGATGGCTTAAGGCAGTTTAGCTTATGAGCTCATCAGGCTAAGCATGAGGAACCTCAGCACTGATCGTTGAAGAGATAGGAGTGGTCTGCTCCTCAGGAGAAGTGGGAGCTCTAGTTTCCACTTCCTCCTGTATGAGTGAGTGTATGGGGGCCTCCACAGACTGAACAGTTTGAGCAGGGGTACGTTTGGATTTTCTTTGGTAGGTGATGGTGATTTGTGGCTGTGTAGGTGGTTGGAAAGTAGCAGGTGTGGGTTCAACACCAGCTGATGCTGCTAGATTGTCACATTAAGCAATGAGCTCTAACATTTTTGGGACCAGGGCTGTTTCTACCCCTGAGAAGCCAACAGTGGAATTTCTTAATATTTTAAAGATGTCGGGCTTCATCTGTCCCAGTTTAAGAATGTTACTTGTTCCCCTTAACTGTGAGCCCAGTTCATAGTTAAGAATGTACTGAACATATCTAGGAAACATGTAATATTCTAAGGAATCTAAGTTTGCAAGTAAGTTAGTATAAACAAATTGAGAATACCTGAACTTGATACCCTAAATCATTCCATGGATAATAAGGAGAGATCCTTAGGAATCTGGTCCCATCCACCATGCTTGTTTGATAAGCTGTGGATGACCACATGGAGCAGAAATCTCCATTGGGATAAGACATTCCCTTCCTGAAGGTCTTAATAGAGTAATCTCCCTCATATCCCATCTGCTCAAAAGAATTATTAACATCTTCTTTGGGAAAGAACACCACACCTTCTTCATCATCCAGCTAAAGATGCATGTTGATGATGGCTGGAGTGATGAAGATTGTTCTCCCCTCCACTATGGCAGACAGTGCCTTCTCCCCATCCATTACGAACTCTTGGCAGGTCTTCTAAAATTCAAGCTGATGATCCTCATAAAGTGGAGGATCAATGATTAAGGAGGTGAAGTAGTTGGACCAAGCTAAGAAACGGCAAACCTCTAAGAAATAAGGGTCTTTCTTAGAGCTTAACAGAGCAACCTGGTTGTGTTGCCTGTGGAGCTGCATGGTAAAGTTCGGGTCATTTCTATGAGTGGGGTTGGCTGTTGTGAGGTAGCTTAAGGATGAAGAGAGAAAGCAAAAAGAAATTTCAAAGAGAAATTTAGGGTTTTAGGTTTGGAGGAAGAAGCAAATGATAGAAAGAGGGGGACACCTTGGGTTTATATGTGAAAAAGGATTTTAGATACAGTTTAATGAAAGAGGATAATTTTGAAATCCGGATTTCGGTCCCATCTCTGAAAAAGTAGTTTACTTTTGCTCCAAAAGTAGTTTTCTTGGAAGTCAAAAAGCTTCCGAAGGTAAATTATATTCGGAAGTTTTAATGAAAAAGCTTCCGAAGGTAAAATGACTTCGGAAGAATTTCCTGAGAGTTTTGAAAATTTTTCTTCCGAAGAGAAATTAAGACTTGAATGCTTTGTGCACAAAGAACAAAGCTTCCGAGAGTTAATTTTGCTTCAGAAGAAGAAGGTCCTTGAAAACATATAAGTGTCTTAGACATTCATTTAAGCTTCAGAAGATACATTAGAAATCTCTTCCGAAGGAAAATTTTCTTAGACAGTTATTTGTTTTGAAGGCATGATTTTTATCCTGAAGTTAAAAACAGATTTCCGAAGGATCAAAATTTTCATAAATCTAAGGAAAGTCTTCAAAAAGATTTTCATCCAAAGAAAACAAGAGCTTATGAAAGTGATGAACTAGACAACTTAGGACATGCATGTTTTAAGAAATAATAAGAATTAGTTTTAAGAAAAACTATTCAAAGTTGATCATCCTAATAGCTGATACAAGATATTTAAATCTCTGTTCATCAAAGGTCTTTGTGAACAGATCAGCATATTGTTCATCTGTGTGAACTTTGACTAGTTTAATCAATCCCTTTTCATAATTACCTCTTATTAGATGATACCTGCTATTGATGTGTTTGGTCCTTGAGTGCTGCACATGATTCTCTGTGATTGAGATAACACTGTTGTTGTCTATGTGAATGGAAGTCTCTTTGAAGTTGAACCCATAGTCCAACATTTGGTTCTGAATCCAAAGCACTTGAGCACAGCAGCTTGTAGCAGCAATGTAGTCAGCTTCAGCAGTTGATGTAAAGACATAGGATTGTTTCTTGCATTGCCATGAGACAACCCTTCCACAAAAAAATTAACATCCCCCAGATGTAGACTTTGCAGTCATGTTGCAACCACCATAATCACTATCTGTATAAGCATACAGATTGAAGTCAGGATTTTTAGGATACCATAGACCAAGTGTTGAAGCACCTTTAAGGTATCTTAGAATCCTTTTGACAGTGATAAGATGAGACATCTTAGGGTTGGCTTGATATCTTGCATAGATGTAGGTGGCAAACATAATATCAGGCCTGCTAGCAGTAACATACATAAAGACCCAATCATAGCCCTGTATAAGTGTTCATCTACACACTCCCCTTCAAGATCAGGTCCAAGGGAGTGGTTTCTGGCTATGGGTGTCTTAGCAATCTTACAATCAGTCATGTTGAACCTCTTGAGTATGTCCTGAACATATTTTGACTGACTAATGAAGATGCTATCTTCAACTTGCTTCACTTGAATTCCCAGAAAGAAATTGAGTTCCCCCATGGAATCATTTCAAATGTGTCTTTTATCAGCTTCTCAAAGTCTTTGCAGAGCTTTGGATTAGTTGAACCAAAGATGATGTCATCCACATATACTTGAACTAGCAATATGTCATTTCCCTGTCATTTTATGAAGAGAGTTCCATCTATAGTACCTCTCCTGTATCCATGTTTGCAAAGATACTCAGATAGTGTCTCGTACCACTTCCTGGGTGCCTAATGCAGCCATAAAGAGCTTTGTCAAGCTTGCGGACATAATCAAGATGATCAGGATCTACAAAACCAGATGGTTGTTTGACATACACCTCCTCATCAATCACTTCATAAAGAAAAACACACTTCACATCAAGTTGAAAGACCTTGAAGTTCTTGGATGTAGCAAATGCCATGAATATTCTAACAGCTTCTAGTCTTGCTACAGGAGCAAAGACATCAGTGTAGTCAATTCCTTCTTCTTGTGTGTACCCTTGAACAACTAGTCTAGCCTTGTTCTTGATGATAATGCCTCTATCATCCTTCTTGTTCCTAAATACCCATTTGGTTCCAATGGTAGTCTTCCCATGAGGGAGAGGACAAAGGTTCCAAACTTTTCGCCTTTTGAATTGAAGCAGCTCCTGTTGCATAGCTTCAACCCAACTTCCATCCTTCAGAGCCTTATCAACTTTCTTTAGCTCTATCTGGGATAAGAAACAAGAGTGAAGACAAACATTTTCTTCATGGGTTTGTTCTCTTGTTCTTACCCTTGTGACAACATCCCCAATGATGTTTGTGGTGGGGTGGGACTTGTGGATCCTTAGCTGATGGATCACAGCAAGTTGCTGAGAAAGATCTAAATTTGAAAAATTTAGATCTGGCATAGATGTTTCACCCACCACATCAGCACACTTATTAAGAGAGACTTGATCCAAGAAGTGTGTGGCATCATTGATGTTGTCATCTATGGAGTGGTTATCAGCATCAAAAAAGTCTTGATCACTATCACCACTACCATCATTGTCTTCTGTAATGGAAGCATCTTTATCTGGTGTGGAGCCTCTGAGCTAGAATTTAAAGGCATACCAGATGTATCAGCTGAGCTTGTCATTGTATTGCTAATAGAAACCTCATTTGCAGAAGTAGTTCCAACTGGAGCTAAAGATATGTTACTTGAAGGTCTTCTCAGCTCAAATTTTGGATCAGGATCATCTGTGTTCAAATTTTCTGCAGATCCTAAAACAGTCTCACAAGATTTGTTAAAACAGTTAGTAACTAAATCAAGATCAAAGAGCCAATCAGGACCAGAACCAGCCACACAGGGTGTGTGTTCATTGAAAGTCATATTGGCTGACTCCTCAACAATTCTATGTAACATATTGTATTTTTGTTAACTATGTAGTTAGTGTCGTTTATTATGTAAGGGCCATTATTGTCATTATGAAACTTATGGTGGGTCATACCTATTTTTCTTGGTTGTCATTATTTCTTTTTAATAACTAATGATAATAGTGATAGTACTATTAATAATCAAAATATCACTAATAATAATAATACCAATAATAATAACAATGCTAATAATATTTATAATAATTACTATTATAACAATAATAATTACCAAGCTTATGTTAATAATAATAATAATGATAATAATAATAAGTTGTAATATGTTTAAAACTTATAGATTAAATTAAGCTTAGGGGGTGTTTGCTAATTTTGAAACTTTAAAAAAGAAAGTTTTAACATAAAGTAACAAAAGTTGAAACTGCAGGGACCATTTATGTTAATCTTTAAACATTAAACCCAATCCTCCCCCTTTAACCCGTATTTCCGGCGAACCGCCTGCTGGATCTCTGGAGAGCTCCGGCGACGCCTAAAAACCCACCAAAACCCTTCGAAAACGACCCCAAACCGTTCCAAACCCTTTCGTGTACATGATTCAAACTTGATTACCCACTTAAATGGTGTTAAAACACTAGTTACAATCCTCAAGCGATTGTATAACCGATACCTTTAATTCCATAGCCATTCGAGCATTTAATCTCTAATAATAAACCAATTAAACGAACCTACACAATCATTTAACTATTTCTAATCAAATAGTGCTTCCAATTACACCTGAAACCCACATAAACACCATGTTCGATTCCATCTTCATCGCAACCTATAGCTGAGTTGTTCACCACCCATCCGACATTCTGAAGTCGAATTGATAAGGGGTTTCAAGTTTAACTCATCAAACGAAGCTACCCACAAGTTTAATTTGATTACTATTGAGGTTTGCTCATCCATTTGATATCTACGGCCGCGACTTGTTCTTCGGTTGTCCCTAGCATCGTTTCAAACCGAATTGGGTAATTGAATACGTCTACTCGCTCGTTTAAACTTGGGGAACAAAAGCCCCATGATTACAGGCTCTTACATTAACAAATTAAAGTTCAATTTTGGGGATTGTGGAATTAGGGTTCATAAGGAATTGGGGTTATCTTCTGTTTATGTTTTTAACAATTTAAAAACCAAATAAACCGCGGTTGAGAGCCTTGGTTCACTAGTTAAGTCACTACCCCTTTCACTGTGAGGTCCCGGGTTCGAACCCGGGCTCTCTCAAATATTTCTTTTAAGGCTTTTTAAGCCTTAATTTAATTATGGAAAATTTTTAATAATTATAAAAATAGTTTTTGTAAACTTTAAATATTTTTATAAACACCAAATAATTTTTTGGAATTTTATTAAGATGTAGATAATTAAATAATTTTTAATAAATTTTTTTTAAAGATTATTCCAAGTTTTATTCCTATTAAAATGGATTTCAAATCTTAGTTAGCAAAATGATTTTAATTTAAATATTACCTTTAATTTATTATCGTTTAAATCATGTTTGTTCCAAGTGTTTATTTAAATTTTATATGTAAACCTTATTAGTTATTTTAATGGGTTAATTACATATTTTCTATTAAAAGACATGAAATGGTATATTTTCTATTAAAATACATGAAATGGTATATTTTCTTATTATTTAGCGTATTTACAAAAACCCGCAAATTCAACTTAGAATCCTAGTCCTCACTAATTCGTTAAATTTATTATTAAACTTAAATCTGTTAAATATACATACTTAGGTGCCTCGTGACGATTCATCTTGGAACGACATACATCATTCTTATTTCTAATCTCCATTATATACTTATTCATCATGTGAGTTTCCTTGCCCCTTTTTATGTTTTTCACCCTATTTTGGGGTGAAACATAATACTTGTACATCATACACTTATAAACGTTTGAACTTGTAAAGCACTTGCAATTCATCTTTATATTTTGTCATGGTTATTTATGTGTTGTAAGTGATTATATAAGATACATATTTGTTTGTAATCATTAACTATTGCTAGCCTGACGACGTCTTAGATCTTTGGGCCTGACAAGCCTATTTGGTGCTAAAGCCGAGGTATTGCCGCTCCTGATGACGTATGCTTGTTCATCATGGGAACCAAATACACTTAGCCAATCATATATACTTGTAATCAAGTCGAGGTTTGGTTGTAACGATATGTGTTCTATAACCTTTCTAACTTATAACCTATGACATGAATTGCTACTTGTAATCTTGTCATATTATGTATGAAAACCTTGGAAACTCACCAACTTTTTAGTTGACCTCTTATTTTTATCATGTTTCAGGAAATGCCCAAGTTTGAAGTTATCGTATGAAGCTTGCAATAAACTAGGATTTGGACCTGGTTAAATGAATAAAATGACTATGTTATGTTTTGCTTAGTTTGGGAATTATTACATGTTTGAGACTTGTGATTGTACTTCTTTTGAAACTTATAATTTTTATATTTACATTTAAATATAGCGTTATGTGGCTGTGAACAATCTTTACCCTCACATCTCAATGTTTCCGACGTCAAGGTTGGGGTGTGACATTCTAGTTCTGAGATTGTATACTCTGTAAGCCTTAGCTTGGGAAGAGTATCAAATGAAGTGTCCATCATCTGATTTCTCAGCGAATTTGGCAATTTGATCCTTGGTATTCAAGATGATGCAAGGACATCCAAATTACCTGAGAAAACCAATGAAAGGTTTCCTCTTGTGCCAAAGTTCATAAGGAGTCTTGCCATGAGTCTTAACCACTAAAACCCTATTTTGCATATAGCAGCCAGTGTTGACTGCCTCTGCTCAGAAGGTAATGGGCAGCTTAGAGTCAGACAACATGGTTCTTGCAACTTCAATCAATGTCCTGTTTCTCCTCTTAGCAACACCATTTTGCTAAGGAGTCCTTGGAGCACTATATTGTCTTGAAATACCTTTTTCATCACAGAATGCATCAAGGATTTGGTTCTTGAATTTAGTTCCCTGTTCGCATCTTATGATTTTGACGTTGTGATCAGATTGATTCTCAATCTTCAAGATGAAATTTTTTAGAATCTCAGGAGTCTCATCCTTAGTTCTAAGGAAGAAGATCCAAGTGAATCTTGTAAAGTCATCTGTGATCACTAAACAGTATGAGGTCCTTCCTAGACTCATTACACTGGTGGGGCCAAAGAGATCCATATGTAACAAGTGTAGGGGTGTAGTGATGGAGTTCCTTTCCTTAGGCTTGTGAGATACCTTATGTTGCTTCCCTTTCAGGCATGCAACACAGCGGTCATCACTTGTAAACTCTTCTTTGGCATTTCAGTTACCAAATCATTCTTAATCATTTTCTTCATGTTTTAAAGTTTACATGGCACATTCTTTTATGCCATAGGAAATACTCATCACTATTGGCTTTAGACAGAAAGCATGAAACTTCTCCAGAGGGAGATGTTTCTTGCAAATCCATCTTGTACATGTTCTCTTTCCTGAAAGCATGAAACTTCTCCAGAGGGAGATGTTTCTTGCAAATCCATCTTGTACATGTTCTCTTTCCTGGGGGCTCTAAGCAGAATATGCTCATGAGGGATGACCACCTTGGGCTTGAGAACAATGCACTCATGCTCAGTAAAAAGCATATTATGACTCTGATCACAAAATTGGGATACACTCAGAAGATTATACCCAAGCTCCTTGACAAAGTTTACCTTTTCAATACAGAGCTTACCATCTGTGACCTTGCCCCTTCCTGAAATGTTACCATCTTCATCTCCTCCAAAGGCAACTAGCCCTCCATCAATCCTTTCAAAGTTCTGGAGTAGTGACCTATTGCTTGTCATGTGCCTGGAACAACCACTGTCAATGATCCAGACATTTTTGTTTGTCTTCAGCTGTCCCTGCACAAAGAAAATGAGTAGTTACATTTGGAAACCCAAGCCTTACTTGTATTGGGCTCATTTAGAGAAACAAAAGGTAATGCAACCGTAATAGATCCTATGGTTGTGCTGGGAGGATCTTGAGCTGTTGTTGATGGAGAATTATCAGTCACTTGGTCTTTTTTAGACTTCCACACCACATTTGGAGTCTTGGACTTGACCTTCAATACTTCGGAAGCTTTTGATACTTCGGAAGTTTTGATAACTAAGCCTTCGGAAGAACCCGCAGATACTGCAGCAGACTTCAGTGCTTCGAAAGTATTCCTTCCTTCCAAGACCAATTTTTCTTCCGAAAGCAATTTTCCACTTGCCTTCTTTTTAGATTTGGAGCTTCTGAGGGAAATAGATTTTCCTTCCAAAGCTTGAATCTTCTTGGAACTCTTAGAAGTCTTTGTCTTGGTCATCTGAAGAGTACCCTTAGGATTGTATGGACAATCCTTAGCAAGATGAGCAGTACTTTCACACATGACACACTCATTTTCTTCTTCCCAAGAGCCTTCTGCTAGGAAAAAGACTGACTTTGGTCACATCCCCTCTCCACCTTCATCTTTGCAGATACTGAGACAGTCCTTTTGGGCTGGGAACTGTTCTTGGAGTTTGATGGCCAGGCTATGCAGCAGTGGTACATAGCAAATCAATCTTCTTTTTGGTACTGAGATGATTTAAACAAGAACCAAAACTCTTAGCAGAAGAGTTTAGGTTGATGTCTTCAGTCTTTGCTACTTCAAATCCTGCAGAGATAAATACTTGTTTCTGCTTGGAGTCAAAAGTAACCTTGATCTCTTGAGCCTTCCTTGCTTTTTTTGCTCTTCCTGATCAAGTTCTTTCTCATTAACTTGGTCATAACAGTCTTCTGCTTCTCCTCAGAAAGATAGTGTCCCTTCTTAGAATCCTCCTCTTCACTCTTCTTAGCGAAATTCTTCACTATCACTTCTTCATCCTCTTCACTCAAAGAATCTATGAGAGGAAGCTTATCCTCACAAGTTCCACACCTAGGTGATCTTAAAGAAAAGATTGTGTGTGGAGGAGCTATCTCATTTAATCCTAGTCCCGGCTTGTTTTGATAGCACACTTTGTTGTGCAGGGATGAGGATATTATGTTCTTGAAGGTCTCTTCTTCAAGAACACACTTATTTGCCACGGCCTTCCTGATCACAAGCTCAACCTGGCACTCAGTCAGCTTGGTGATGAGATCCTTGATCTGAGCTCTAAAATCTATATGCTCATGTTTTAGAACTGAAATGGTTTTCTCTAAGTCTTCAAGTTTTAGTTTATAATCATTTTCAGACTTTCTAAAATCAGCTTTTAAAATGTTTAAGGACTCAAGATCAGATCTTATTTCCAAGTTATAAGACCTGTATCTATTAACTTTAGCAATGCATTAAGGGGTACAGAGATGTTCCAATACCTTGGCTTCATCATGATCTGCCATCAGTGCTTGGTTTGGAGAAGTATCTTTCACCTGAAAGCTCCAGTCAAAGCCTCATTCTTCAACTGCAACAGCAACCTGCTGCTTTGGCTTCTTATTCTGGGGGGCTTTGTCAGTGTAGTTAGGTCTGGATTGTGTTTGGCCACCATTTGTTCTAGGTGCCTTACACTCCCTGGCAAAGTGGCCCATCAAGTTACAGTTGTAACACTTGACTTTGCCTTTGCCCAAGCAAAACTTTCCACTAGTTGCATTGCTTGGAAACTTCCTTCCCGTCTGCTTGTAGAACTTCTTGGCTTTGTGAGTGAGAAGAGCCATCTGCTGGACTATCTCCATGTACTCCAGATCATCTGGATAGATACAGTCTAGGTCTTCAAGGGTGAAAAGAAAGCTGACACAACTTTCATCAGAAGACACAAAGGCTTGAGAAGAACTTGTCTCTTGGAATGGGCTTCCTTGGGTGTAGTTGTCCCTTGGTGTCTTTGGGAAGGTGATGAAAGGACCCTTAGGTGAGTTGTCAGGATAGCATATGAGATGATGTTGGGTTTCTATGCTGTCCCTTTCAACCACATACAGGGCTGAACCCATTTGATTGTTGGAGTTGCTAGATGAACCTTGCATGTTCATCTCCATCTGGTAGCCACTGAGAATCCTATATAACTCTGTCAGAGTAAGAGTTTTTAGATTCTCAGTCTTCTTGATCACCACACAGTAGTGTATCCACTGCCTAGGAAGTGAGGATGTGAACTCCTTACAATGTCCCTATTCTCAAGAGGAACTCCTCCATCCATAAGGGTATCTACAATCTCAACATACCTGAAGTATTGCCGAGTCATGGTTTCACCTGTTTTAAAGGTGAAGTTTTCAAACTGCTGCTTCAGGTGATCTTTCTTGTTCTTCTCGGCTTCAAAAGAACCCTCATACAACAGTTTCGGTGCATCCCACAACTGCTTAGCTATTTTGCACTTCTTGAAACCTCTGTATACAGAGTTTGGAAGGGCAGTTTGAAGGACTGTCATGGCCTTTCTATCAATCTCTACTCTCTTCCTATCTTCATCAGAGTAGTTTGCCACATCCTTGGGGATCATACCAGCACCAGTAGCAGAAGGAGTGCTAGGTATGAAAGGTTCATTTTCAACAGACTCCCACACTCTTGAGTCCAGAGACCTGATGAAACCTTCCATTCTTAGACACCAGGTATCAAAGTCATTAAGAGTGATCAGTGGGGACTTGTTCATGCTTCCAGTTTCCATATTAGTCTTGGAAATGGCTGCCATTTGAAAAGTTTAGTATTTGTGTGTGTGAGGGATCTTAAGATGGTGAGATCTTATATCAAGAGCCTGGAATGCTCTGATACCAAATGCAGGACCGGTGAAGGGGGTTTCACTTACAACACAACACACAAAGAGGAGATTAACTTAAACTTAACAAATAGTGAACTGGATTAACCATAATAAAGACACTAAGAACACAAGTAATGTAATAGACAAAACACAAGTATATGGTTTTCAAGAATGCAGTATATTGCTTTCTCTATGTTCTTTTACAAGTGTTACAAAACATATCCATAAAGTTACAAGAACATGAGATACTTATACTACATCCTACAGCCAACCATACTATGAAAGCCAGCTGGATACAATTGACTAGACTCAAAACAAAATTAATTGTAGAGTCAAAAAGGTAGATTGCCTTTTTGACTTTGTGACTATGACATGCCATAGCTCACATCATTATTTATTACAAAAAAGATAAAGTACATGAAGTAGAAACTTTACAGACTCAAGACCTCAATATACAGTTACCCAAAACATGGACCTTTTCACCAACTCATGTAAGTTGGTGACTTTACAGAGATGCAGCGGAAAGATGTCCAGCTTTATGGAATAGTACATGAGATAAAGCATGTTACTAAAAGTCTTCGGAAGAAATTTGTCTTCAAGAGTTGAGGCTTCGGAAGACTTTGTCTCTGAATCTTCGGAAGACTTCATCGTTGGCTTCGGATGATATTATTCTTGACTTTGGTAGATTTCACACTTAGAATATTCTTGTTGCATGTGTGAAACTTCCGAAGGATTCTTCTTCAGTACTTGTGCAGTATGCATGCAGAAAGTCTTTGGTTGCTTCAGCCTCTATGCATATTCTCTACAAACTCCCCCTAGGCTGATGCTACCAAAACTTTTAAAGACTTCAGATATCAACAGTTCTCATTAGGATGATAGCCAACCCTTTCTTCATGAGATGATCACGATCCTTCAAACTATCAAAATGTCTTCTCATGTCAAAGAGATCATGCAGAGGCAATTGAAATATGTCTTTCCAAGTGTAGACATTCTCAATGCCATGATCTCTGATGACATGCCACTTTTCTGGATTTGTAGTATATGTCCAGGACAGGATGGGTCTTTCTGATGCAAGAGGAGCTATTGGAATGAAAGATGATGAAGCATCCTCTGGCTGCACATCCTCAGGATGTTCTGACTCATCCTGAGGTTTAGAAAAGGATATAGTCTTCTTCTTCTTCTTCTTTGGCTTTGGTTTAGAAGCCATCCTTTTCTTTCTCTTTACAACTTTTAACTGAGAAGACTGGCCCACAGTACCTGATTGATCTTCATTGTCTTTCTCAGTTGAGTCTTCAACTCTCACAGGTTCAGATTTAGAGCGAGTCTGACCCTGCTGTGGATCAGAAGATGAAGCTTGCTGAGATTCAGTAGGAGGTCTAGGTTGTGATGTCTCTGGTTGTTCAACCTTAACCTTGTGGGGCTTGACTTGGAGGGGAATGTAAGTCAACCAGCTCTCCACTCTTGATCTTCTGCTTGATCACCTTGATATGCTCATCCATAGTGGATAGAGACATGGGGCCAAGTCTCCTTCCGGAGAATCCATACAGCTTCAAGAAGCTCATCATCCTCTGCCTGTCAACAAATTTCTTTATGCTTTTATGGATGATGGCTCTTGACTTAGCAGCTTCTTCCCTCAACTTTCTTTTAGTTGTCTTTGTATCTCTGACTATCTCAAGTTCAGGTTGTTTGAGATACTCAAACTCAACATAGTCAAAAGACAGGGGAAGAAGTCCTTCTACCTGATAAAGGCCTGTGGCACTCAGGTAGTTGATCATCTTGATCCTTTCTTCTTCTTTGTCTACCTAAGGTTCTTGTTAAACCACATCCTCTTATGCAGGACTTTCTTGAACTGGGGAGAGGGTAGGCACATGCTTGTACAATCTTTTTTTTCTTCTTCTTCTTTGATTTGTATTAGAAGCTCTGCATCTTCTGCCTCCTTCTTCTCCCTTGACCTTTCCAGGTCAACCAGTTCATTTAACTCATCCAAGGGGAGAGAGATGACACTATCTATGTCATAGTTCCTTATATGCAGATAGTTTATCCTGACTACCCTTAACTCATCATTATGAGTATCTGGTCTGGGGGCCACCCTGATTGCAGTCTCTATGAGTCTTGCAGACCCTTCTGCCCTCAGCTTCCTTTTCCTCTCTCTCTTCTCTTCCTCAATCTCCTTAGATGTCATCTTTCTTTTTCCTTTGTCACTCACAGAACTTTGTGACTTAGGGTGGAGAGAGCTTTGGCCATCATTTCTTGATACAGCTTCTGAGCTCTGGCTAGAGAGAGGTTGAGAAGCACCTTCACCAGCACGTGTCTCAAAAAAGGCATTGATCTCTACAACAGTTGTTGGTGATAAGACTTGGCTCTCAGGTTCTGTCACTGGGCCTTCAGTCAAGGTTTCCCCTATGAAGCTAATCTTAGGGTCTGCCTCAATATCCAGTTGACCGATGACATTGCCTGATTGCCATAGTCTTCTTCTTAGGCTGAACTCTACAGTGATCATGTCTTGGATTATCTGTGCCAACTTGTCAGCTTGTCTTGATTGGCTTGGATTGACAAGTGGCATGTTGACTAAATCCAGATCTTCATAGAAGTTCAAGGTCTGAAAGTTGAAAATCTCCTGCTGCCCTTGAACTCTTATGATGATTAGGGCTCACCTGTTGCTGTCATACCTCCACCCAATAATATGATTGGAAGATGGTGGAGATGATATAGCCTTTGGTATCCCATCCTCAAACAGACTCTGTATGAGTCTGTGTAGTCCATATCAATTTGAATTTGAGGAGGTTGCTGAGAATGCACAATTTCAAGTGAGGATGGTGAGTCCTCAGTGTCCATTCTCTCTGAAGAACTCCCAGGTTCTGTAGCTGTAATGACTTTCTCCCCCTTTTTGGTAGCATCACCCACTTGCATAGGTGAGCTAGGAGTTAGGTCAATCACATCCACAGGTTCTTGTGTTCATGGTTGAGCTCTTCTTAAAGATCTCCCAGCTAGTTTTTCCTTAAGATATAAAATCTCAAGTTGCTGATCATTGACCCTGTTGTGTAAGGTAGTCACTTGAGATTCAAGGTGACTAACCTTGGAGAATAAACAGGTGCATGTTTTAGACAGTTTGTGCACCTTTAGTCTTAATTCCCCTCATGTTCATCAGAAGAATCATTGGGGGATGAGATGATTGGACCGAAGTCCTCTCTCTCACCACCAGCTTCAGGTTCTTGGCTGCTGGATTTCCTCTACTCACTGGCAGTCTCAGTTGAGATGACAGTGGGCTGAGTTTCCATGGTTGAAGGGGGTTTCACTTACAACACAACAACACAAAGAGGAGATTAACTTAAACTTAAACAAACAGTGAACTGGATTAACCACAATAAAGACACTAAGAACACAAGTAATGTAAGAGACAGAACACAAGTATATGGTTTTCAAGAATGCAGTATATTGCTTTCTCTATGTTCTATTACAAGTGATACAAAGCATATCCATAATGTTACAAGAACATGAGATACTTATACTACATCCTACAGCCGGCCATACTATTAAAGCCAGCTGGATACGATGACTAGACTCAAAACAAAATCAATTGTAGAGTCAAAAAGGCAGATTGCCTTTTTAACTTTGTGACTATGACATGCCATAGCTCACATCCTTATCTATTACAAAATGGATAAAGTACATGAAGTAGAAACTTTACAGACTCAAGACCTCAATGTACAGTTACCAAAAACATGGACCTTTTCACCAACTCATGTAAGTTGGTGACATTACAGAGATGCAGCGGAAAGGTGTCCCGCTTTTTGGAATAGTACATCAGATAAAGCATGTTACTAAAAGTCTTCGGAAGAAATTTGTCTTCAAGAGTAAGGCTTTGGAAGACTTTGTCTCTGAAGCTTCGGAAGACTTCATCTTTGGCTTCGAAAGATATTGGTCTTGGCTTCGGTAGATTTCACACTTAGAATATTCTTGTTGCATCTGTGAAACTTCCGAAGCATTTTTCTTCGGTACTTGTGTAGTATGCATGTAGAAAGTCTTTGGTTGCTTCAGCCTCTATGCATATTCTCTACAAACTCCCCTAGGCTGTTGCTACCAAAACTTTTGAAGACTTCAGATATCAACAGTTCTCACCAGGATGATAGCCAACCCTTTCTTCATGAGATGATCAGGATCCTTCAAACTGTCAAAATGTCTTCTCATGCGAAAGAGATCATGCAGAGGCAATTGAAACATGTCTTTCCAAGTGTAGACATTCTCAATGCCATGATCTTTGATGACATGCCACCTTTCTGGATTTGTAGTGTATGTCCAGGACATGAGGGGTCTTTCTGATGCAAGAGGAGTTATTGGAATGGGAGATGATGGAGCATCCTCTTGCTGCACATTCTCAAGATGTTCTGACTCATCCTGAGGTTTAGAAAAGGATGCAGTCTTCTTCTTCTTCTTTGGCTTTTGTTTAGAAGCCATCCTTTTCTTTCTCTTTACAACTTTTAACTGAGAAGACTGGCCTGTAGTACCTGATTGATCTTCATTGTCTTTCTAGTTGAGTCTTCAACTCTCACAGGTTCAAAATAGGAGTGAGTCTGACCCTACTGTGGATCAGAAGATGAAGCTTGCTGACTTTCTTTGCTTTGTGAGACTTCGTAGTCTGCTTCCCTTTCTTACATGCTACGCAAAAATCTGGGAGCTGGAAATTCTTGATTGTAACTCCATTTACCAAATCATTCTAAACTAGATGACTTATCTTCCTGGGATTAATGTGTCCCATTCTCCTATGCCAGGAGACTAAATCCCTCTCTGTTGCCTTTGACAAGAAGCGCTAAGCAGTAGACTCAGTTGTGGAGGTGTTTGATAGATCGAAGACATATAGATCGTTATATCTTGAAGCTGACATTAGAATTTTATCCTCCTCGACAACATACTCCTTCTTCAACATGTAGCACTTCTTGTTGTCAAACTGAACCTTGAATCCCTTATCACAGATTTAGGAGACAGAAAGCAAGTTGTTTTGCACTTATGTAATAATGGGTACTTAATGAAATGATATCATTTGGTTGTGATTTATAATGTCTAATATTTCATTAATGAGTTGTGTAACGCATATTGACTAGATTATATAGGTTTATGAGTGTTGGAATTGATATGCATAATGTTATAATAATGAATACATTCAAACTTGGTTAAGTGAAGTTCTCATGCGTCCGACTGGATCATGCGCCCAAACAGTGGTCATGCGTCCGAATGGCCATGCGACTGAGTGTCCATGTGCCTAAATAGTCCATACGCCTGAACAACTTCATACGTCTGACTCAGTCGCACGACTGAACATTCAGTCGTGCGAATGGATCAACCGCATGGCTCAATCGCATGAATGAACCAAGGTCATGGTTCAGTCGCCCGAATGAGCAACCCTAACCTATAAATACCACCTAATTCATGGAAAAACAGAATGATTGAAAAGCATTGAATACACTTCGACTCCAGACGTACCCTAGCCGTCCAGAAGCCTCTAAGTTCGTGCTCCAAGTTCATAGATAGCTGTAGATCGATTCCTAATCGATTCTTGACGTTAGATTCAATTCATTATCGTGTCTACGTGCGTTCTCACTGATTGGATCACCAATCAAATAGGATTCCGCACTATTTGGTTTGGTTTAACATGTTAATCAGTTGGTGTTTTGTTCAAATACCAGATCCTAACAAGTGGTATTAGAGCTTTGGCTCTTGATTACATATTGATTCAATAGTTTTGATACAAAAGTTGTGTTTCTTCAACAAAAACGCAATCTTTTTGTGTCTAACGGAGTCAAAGTTTAGACGTTTCCTGACCTAAAAGTTTAGTTTTTCCGGCATACGGTGATTAGGGCTTGATAAAATTCGAGCTTTTACGGCCAAAACACGTTTAACCTACGAATTATCAAACTTCAGCAAGTTCAGTCGCACGATTGGCTCAATCGCACGACTGAGTTCATTCACATTCTTCAACCGAACGATTGGACTCATTCGTACGCTCATTCGTACGATTGAGAACCTCATTCGGATTGTTCAACCGCATTAGTTCATTCGGCCGACTGATTCATCCGCATTTGTTCAGTCGCACGATTGAACCATCCGTATTTGTTCAATCGCCCGTATAAGTCCAATCGCATACCTTCATTCACATACAGCAGCAGTTTGTTAAACAGTAAAGTTAAGTGAAATGGAGGACCAGTTTTCAGCATACACAGCAAGTAGAGATACTCGTATCCAGAATCTATTGTTGTTGGAGAATGACGTGGGAATTCACAATAAACCCCCGAAGCTTATAACGTTAGACGACTACCCAGAATGGAAGCAACGTTTTGAAATCTACTTAAATGGAGTAGATACAAATCTGTGGGAGGCAATAGAGTCGGGGTACAACATGCCGGTAGGAGCAGATGGAGTTAAGCTTACTCTAAGTGGAATGTCAGATGCTCAGAAGGTCAAATATAACACTGAGAAGAAAGTATACGCTTTGCTCACTTAGTCTATTCCGAAGGATATCTTCCATCAGTATTCGGAGTATACTCAAGCAAAGAAAATATGGGATGCGTTGGAGAAGAGGTATGAGGGAAATGCCTTACTCAAAGAAATTAAGGCCAAAGCCTTGAAGAAGGAGTTTGACAACTTCTCTTCAATGGGGAAGGAAGGTCTAGACGATGTGATCGACAGATTATACCACTTGATGAGTGAGATGCACACTCATGGTGTAACTACGTCGATGGAGGATAAGGTATCCAATTTTGCAGATGTTCTACCGGAGAAATGGGTTTCCTTCGTTTTAAACCTCAGACAGAATGGGATGCTCTCGAAGTTAGACATAAATGACCTCATTCTTACATGAGGGAAGAGGAGCTAAGGATGAAGTACAGAGCCCAAAAGGCCAACTACGATTAAAATCTTGCACTCTACAATGCAACTCCTCCGGTCAAGACATCTGGAGCACCACTGCAAACCGCCTTCATGTCAAGGGCAGCAATTCCAGCACAACTGTCAACTTCAGGGTCCGAAACGTCAGGGTCGTCTAGCACCCAGTATATGATACCTGAAGCCAATGCAGCAAAACTGAAAACCGACAACTTCGGGAATGTGACTGTTGAGGTGGCCAAAGAACACATGGACCTCTTAGCTGCTGTAGTCCACTCCTATGATGGATTAGTTGCTGGAAAGATAGGAAATTGTCACCTGGCTGACGAAGATTATGAACAGGTGGACGAGATGGAGTTGGAACGTATGGACATAATGTGGGCTTTGGCAAGTGCTGTCCGACAAGCTAAAACGTTTGTCAAAAAGACTGGACAGAACTTGGTTGCAACCAAAGACACAACCTTTGGCTTCGACAAGTCAAAAGTTACTTGTTTCAACTATGGTGAGAAGGGACACTTCAAGCGGGAGTGTGTAAAGCCAAAGAAGACTAGTAACGGTAATCCCTTCTCGTCATTCAATCGTCAAGACAAAGCCACATCTAGCATTTCTACTTCATCAAGTAAGGACCCCAAAGCCTTGACTGCTAATGAGGATGAAGGACAGGACTGGAGCTTTCTGTTCGTGTCACCGGAGAGTCCAACATAGCTCATGTGGAGGACATTGATGACGATTCTGCTAGTGAGGGAGACATAGCAGTAGAGCATGCGATGTCAAATTCTAAAGACACTACACCCAAGGTCAACTACCTGCCTGAAGAAGGAAAGTCTGCATCAACGTCAGAATCACCAGATGCAGAATCAATAGATTCTGTACTCATGGCTGATTCATCTTCAACATCTCAGGTAAGTACTACTGACCAGTTATTTAATAATCATGCTTGTTTAGATTGTAATATATTTAGAGAAAGTATTGATTTAAAATTTTCTAGGTTATTAGATCATAATGATAACTTAGTAAAGGACCTGGAACTGTGCACTGAGGCAAATAGAGTGTTAAAACAAAATGAGCACAGTTATAAGAAAAAGATAGACCTATTGACTAAACAGCTTAGGGAAACAAAGGTAGTCGCCTTTAACCAAGCAAATGACATTAGGTACTATCTGAACTCCCTAGAGGACACTAAGAATCAAAAGGCTATTTTAGAAGTAGAAGTCAACTCTTTAAAACAGAAACTGCACAGTTGGACAAGCTCATCACACATTGTCCAACACTTAGTGAGAGAGTGAAATAATGGGGAGGGGCTGGGATACAAAGTGGTTCCATCACCACCTGAGACCTTGATGAACACCAAAAGTAAACCAATTAACAATAACCCCATCAAGGATCACGTGGTGTCCACTCCTCTTGTTAGTGATGCAGATTCCGTAAGTAAATCAAATGAATCTGACTCTAAACAAAAGGAGGCCACTTCAAAAGCAAAAGGAAAGTTACCTTGTGTTAACCTGGAAACTGAATTTGAAAAGGTTAATTTAAAGCCTGGGTTAAACCAAGTCAAACCAGAACCCAAAAAGAATATAAAACCTAATCAATCACGAGCTTCATGTCAAAGTCCAGGTAAACAAGAGATAAAAGATGTAAAACCAGGTAAAGCAATTAAGTTTGTAAAACCAAGTCATACATCTAATAAAGAAGTGTCTAAATCCAAGCATAATAAGGTCAACTGCGTGACTTTTACATCTCCACCAAAACAAATAAACCATAAAGTTGAAAGCAGATCCTGCTATAATTGTGAAGAGTATGGTTACATAGCGGCTAATTGTCCTTATTATCAGACACCGAGGAGCAAAGTAGAACTTCCAGTATCTACAACTAGATCTTTTAAGAGAAACTCAGTGACGCCTCCAAAAAGGTCTAGTGAACCCAAAGTTCAATCCATAAGTCAGTCATCTGTCTATCACAAACAGGCCTTACACAAATCTGGCCAATGGAAAGAAAAATCCGCCTCAGTGTCTGAAAATTAGAACAAACATCAATCTGAGCTTCCCTCAACCTCAAATGGTCAATGGGTTGAATTTATGATGTGTGATGCCTCACTGAAACCCGAGCCAGTAAAGGCTTGGGTTCCTAACATGAACTAATGTTTTCATTAAATGTGCAGGGTGTTCACTATAGTGCTGAGACTAACACATGGATTGTAGATAGCGGAGCATCCAGGCATATGATAGGGAACAGAGCTCTCTTATCAAACTTCAGACAAATTAAAGGAGGGCATGTTTCATTTGCTGGAAACAAACGTGGGTACATCACAGCCCAAGGGGAAGTGGGAAATGAGAAGGTTAAGTTTGATAAGGTAAACTACGTCCAACAACTACAAAATAACCTGCTTTCAATCTCTTAAATTTGTGATAAAGGATTCAAGGTAGTCTTTGACAACAAGAAGTGCTACGTTCTAAAGAAGGACTGCATGATTCCGGAGGACCAAATTCTAATGTCAGCTTCAAGATATAATGATCTTTATGTTTTGGATCTCTCAAAGGCCTCCACAACAGATCATGAAGTTTACTGCTTCTTATCCAAAGCCACTGAGAAGGATTCCATCTCCTAACATAGGAGAATGGGACACATAAATCCGAGAAAGAGGAATCACTTGGTCCATGTTAGGATCTGGTATTAGACCAAACACCAACTGATTAACGTGTTAAACCAAACCAAATAGTGTGGAATCCTATTTGATTGACGATCCAATCAGTGAGAACGCACGCAGACACAATAACGTATTGAATCTAACGTCAAGAATCGATTAGGATTTGATCTACAGCGTTCTATGCACTTGGAGTACGAACTTAGAGGCTTCTGGACGGCTAGGGTACGTTTGGATTCGAAGTGGATCGAATGCTTACGTTTTTCCACGAATTAGGTGGTATTTATAGGTTAGGGTTGCTCATTCGTGCGACTGAACCATTAGCATGGTTCATTCGTGCGATTGAGCCATGCGGTTGATCCATTCGCATAACTAAGTGTTCAGTCGTGCGACTGAGTCAGACGCATGAAGTTCTTCAGGCGTATGAACTATTTAGGCGCATGGACACTCAGTCGCATGGCCATTCGGACGCATGACCACTATTGGGGCGCATGGTCCAATCATACGCATGAAAACTTCACTTCACCAAGTTTGAATGTATTCAATATTATAACATTATACATAACAATTCAAACAATCACACACCTATATAATCAAGTCAATATGCGTTAAACAACTCATTAATGAAATATTAAACATTATAGACACAACCAAACATTTTGTATTTCATTAAGTACCCCATAATACATAAGTGTAAGACAAATTATATTCAGATCAGGATCTAGGTACATATATGTATCAACAAACTCCCCCTTCGACCTAGATCTATCTACTGTCTAACATCTTTCATGATTTCCTCAAACTTCTTGTACTTAGATTCTTTGGTGACTCCTGTGTTTATCTCAAAAGCAAAACAGAGTCTTATCACTTTCTGGAACTGTAAAGCTTGTACAATATCCTGTGGGTCATAGAACACTGGCCACTTGTATAAAGTATAAACATCTTGTGCTGACAAGTTGGTGAGCCACATCGGGTCAAACACACTTATGGTTTCCATTGTGCCATTCCTGTTCAAGACTATCACGACCTCTCCCGTTCTCCAATCGTAGTACCACCATTTGAAATGTGCAGTGAAGTCCTGAGGCATCTCATGTAGTGGGATCTTTGACATTGTACGTGGTGGATTCCACTTCAGCACTACTCTAGGTTTGTCAGTTATGGCATCAACCTCAGATCTTCTGATGTACCTCGTTGGTTGTTGAGGTTTGAAGTTGACCCATCTGGTGTGGTACTCCCTCTTTAGAGCAGCTTCAAACCAGCCTGACATCTTACGCGGGTCAGAATATAGCAATTTTAACTTTGCTAACTGGTTGAGCTCAAAACCTGGAAGAGTCTTCAGATCGTGTGGAAATCTGAAGTACTCAATTCCCTTCTCACGTTTAACCGCGTAAACGTTGAGGTCTGCTAAATGTGCCCACACTATGATCCTGCCGGCCACCTTTTGATGTTTCTTGACCTTATACAGTTTGGTGTAGACAGTTGACGTTGTAGCACTGCGTTGGGCTCTTATCTCTTCAAAACATGCTGTCCATTCAGCCTTTTTGATGTTGACTTCGGTGTCTGAGGCTTGGGCCATCTCTTTATCTTTTTCTGACTCTTTCTCCATTTTATCCGGAGTCTCAAAAGTGTCACTAACAAGAGTTTCTCCCAGATTTGGAATGACATTTCTTTCATTATCTGTGTACTCTGGATAGTGTTGTGCAGTGACATCTTTAATCTTGATCTCATCGACATCCTGAAGCTCATCATCACTCTCCTTTTGCACAGTTGGAGCATCTTTCACAATCTCATCAGGATTGAGTCGGAACATTTTAAGCAGTTGCTCGTTGGTGAGATCATGAATTATCTCTCCTTCTTCAGGAGTGTAATTACTGATCTCCTAAAATCCCCTACAGTTCAAGAATCATTGTGAGTTGAGTCTTGATCTGTTGGAGGGGAGCAACATCATATTCATCTCCTTGAAAGTTCGGATCTGCTTGATTTAAAACATGTAACACATCAATCATTAGTCAACAATCAAAGCAGTAAACATCAATAATAACCATAACCATTAATTACATTCATTTGATACAATATTCAGATACATATGATTTAAATAACGGAACCACTATGCATTACTCTTGTCTTGAATAGCTGGTGTGTCATTAGGATAAGCAGAAGATGACGAGGCTCCTGGTCTTGATTTTTCTTTGTGCGCCTCTCTTGACCTTGAGCTGATGTAGATGCAACTGCATCTCCTTCATCATCATCATCATCATCATCATCATGATCGACATTATCACCTGTATCAGTGTCATCCCCTTGATCATCACCGTCATCATCATTATCATCATCATCACTGCCATCGTCATCACCATCATCTCCATCTCCTTCTCGGATCTTTAGGGGCTCATCTTTGGATCCCTTCAGTCTCAGCATAAGCTTCTTGTTCGGGCCTCTAAATCTTGTATCCTCTATACTGAGGATGTTTGCATCTCTCTCAGCTCTGTGATCTCTTGGCTCTAAGCCTCTAACCTTTGGGCTTGGGAGGCATTAAGCTCCATCAGCTGATTAAGCTGAGAGGCTTGCTGTTCATCCGTCCGTCCCAGTAGCTTCAGCACTAACTGGTTAAAGTTAGCCAACTGCTCTCCAACCCGACAGATGGGTAAGAGGATCCAAAAATAGGTGGGACCTTTGAAGAGGTCCCGACTCCATGGCATGTGGTGGTGGTAGTGGATGTAGAGAATATTGGGGGTGGTATAGATGTGGATGGCTGTGGATGGGCTGTAGTGGTGGTGGATGGGAAGTGTGTAACTAGTGGAGTAGGTGTGGGAGTAGTTATGAGGTGTAGTGGTGGGTAGAATGGTGGTAGTGGATGTAGTGGTAGTGGTGGTAGTTGAGTGGTGGTAGTTTTGGTGGTGGTTGTGGTAGTGGCTATGGTGGTGATAAAGGTGATTCTGCGCTTCTTCGTTTTCAAGCCATGGGGCTGAGCCATCCTCTTCTTCCTCGATCTAGTCGAGGAGGATGCTGCCCCTAGAACACGGCCGGCATATTAGAAGTATATGTAGGATCATCAGTAGTCTTTCCCAATCCTCCTGGGCGTTCACCAACCGCCCAGAGCCCTCGTTCTATGGGAAAGACTTTACTTCCCACAGTCCGAGTCAGTGGCTCCTCATCTGACTCCACCTCTTCCTCACCAGGCATGAAACCCTGGTGGAATCCAGCAGTCTCAGCGATATCTCCAGTGGGGGCAGATGCTGGAGATACGTATCAGCATTGGGGTCACTTTGTCGAGTGGGCAATGTATCTCCTGCATCCCCGCTATCATCGTCATCAGAGTCATGCTCTGGGAGCTATAGCTGCTCGTCGTTGGAGTCGCTGTCTGTGTGACGCCACTTACGTCTGCCTGATGCCACATAACTCTCATTGGCCAGATGGCCTATCAGTCTCTTCACTTGGGGCTTTACTTGCTTACCCCGGTAGACGCTTATACGCTCCAGGGTCGATCATCCATGATCTCTAATACCACAGCATCGTGGCTTTCCTTGGGAAGTGATGGCAGCTTCTCATTGAAAATCAACTGCAAGAATCTGGGGTACATGCAAAAAACTCCTTACCCTTTGCCTCCAGATTCTCCACAAGGTAAGAGAAGATCATGCTCGAGAAGCTGAAGGGGTAGTTCAGCACCAGTGCCACATAGGCATTCTGGATCTGGTCTGAAAGATCATCAAACCCACCTCTTTTGGAAGCGATGCACTTCAATATGACATGTGCCAAGTACTTGTACTGGGGACACAGGTTGCTTTTGTTGAGCACACCTGAGTTGATGTCCCCAGCGTACATAATCCTCAGAAAGCAACCTCTTACTGTCAACGGGTGTAGCTTGATGGGGTGATCAGTATCGTCCCCCAGCTCAAGTACTCTCTGAATATCGGCAGCAGTGATCTCAATAGCCATCCCACAGATAGAGCTTCGTATGCTATACGGCTCTCGTGAGCGATCAACATAAGCATTCTCCCAAAAGGCCTGGTGTAAAGACTTGTGGAGTGCATGGAGTAGAAATGGCCTTGTGGATCCTGATCGTCTAAGAAACGTGATGATCTCTGTATACTCGATGCCATTCCGAGTTGTATGGTCTAGATGAGCACATATATTGTGCTTAGGGTTGATAGACCATCTAGCAGCCATCAATCTGAACACAAGACACATAATCATTAGATAATCACATACCACAAATCAGTTCTAGGTATCTTGTTTGAATTCATTCTGATTCATGCATGCGAATGGATCATGCGACTGAGTTCAGTCGGCTATTCTATCATGCGACTGAACTCATTCGGGTGAATGAACATGCAACTTAGTTCAATCGGTTGGCTGAGCCTATGATTGATTTAGTCGGCCGACTGAGCTCATTCGTATGTCACATTCGGCCGATTGAGCTATTCGGCCGGCTCAATCATGCGATTGGAGTTCATCCAGACGACCATTGCATGACCCACTGTTCGATCGACTGAGGTTTGAATCTTGACCAATTCATGAAATTAAACATGGTTTAATGGTTCTTTTGACTCGCAATCTCTTAACTAATGACCTATTAAACTTAGTTTTAACATTTTACTTAGTTTCAGTAGGTTATTAGGTCATTTAAAGATTCGGTTTTTGTTTCAATTGACCATCACAAATTAGGGCACCATTTCTCCTGATTTCTATGAGATTTCATCTCAAAATACTTGTATAGATGCAAACACACTTCAAAAGATCAAGAAATAAGTATAATCGAGGTCTAAAGAAATTTGGGCAGAGTAACGGTATGATGTGCGATTTAAGGGCGATCGGGAGTGGTGAGAAGAGTGCGATCGACTGTGTTCCTTTATATACTGAATCTGAGTTCAATCGGCCGACAGGACTCATTCACTCAGTTCTGTAAGGCCCCGTTCCCGGGACGCTTACAGTTGGGTTCTCATTGCACATAAAACCTATAATTACATTTGTGTTTCATAAAATCGCAGCGGAAAACTAAGCAATCTTTCATTTCCATGTAAATGCTTTGCAAATTAATACAACATTCATTACAAAATAGCTTGTTCGCATTACAATGCAAAAACATTAATCAAAAGAATGCCATCCCAAAAGAGCTGAGTAGTCGCCCGTGCCATCCTCAGCAATCATTACCTGCCAACTGAAACACATCAAAGTCATCGTTGCTGAGTGAGTTCTAGTTTTATAAATAAAACCTACTTTACTTTACATGCATTCTTACTTTATGTTCCCCTTTCATTATCTTTCACTTTACATTACATAATACTTCATTCATTCATTAACATGACACGTAAGGCCACCAGAAAGATAAACATACATCATAATAAGAAACATGTCATACGCAATCATCACCATCATACAGGGCAACATCATACATACGTAACAAGCCTAAACATGCAACATCATCATCGTCATGCCCAACATGCTCTCTAAGGCCTCAATCGTCATCTTACATGCTCTTACAAAAACCTTTACGTCAAAACTTACATCTGCCCTTTATCCTGAAAGTCAGAAATCAAACTACGCTCCCCACGGGTGCAACAACCCTATTCGGGCGTACGGACACCCTTCAGTCGTGTGGCCTCCATGCGACTGAACACTATTTGTATGAACTAATGCGGATGAATACCCATGCGAATGAACGTTTGGTCGTGCGAATGGACAATGCGGATGAACCTCATGCGAATGGGATTAATGCAGATGAGCACTTATGCGACTGGACCTTCAGTCGCATGACCTCCATGCGACTGGCCTTTCAATCGTGCGAATGGACATTCAATCGTGCGAATGGACATTCAATCATGCGAATGGACCCCAATCGCACCCTAATCGGCCGTATGGCCTCCATTCGGCCTCCAGTCGGTCGCCTAGCCCTAGCTGATGCAGAATGCAGTTCATCCCGACTGCAGCCGAGGGTTTTCGGCCTCCAAACCCATCTAAACCCATTTTTAGCCTAAATCGACCATCCTAAACCTTAGGGATGCATACCACGACACCATTCAAGCACACACAAGTTCACAATCAAGCCACAAACGCATCATACATACACATACACATACACAAACGGGTCAACATACACATACTCAAAACCCGATTTCAGATGTTTTCCAGCCCAAAATCGTTTGAAAACAAGTAAAAGTGGGGTTCTAGAACTCACACAAACGAGCACAACGACAAGAGCTTCATTTGGCTTGCTACACGATGATTTTGGCGACTCGAACTAACTCGAACAACTTTCCCTCCTTTCTCTCTTCTTCTCTCTATGAAATCTGAAATGTGGGGTGTGTGGGGAGAGTGGGCTGCCCTCTCCCTACTATATCACCACATTTCCCACTTTTCTTTGTTGGCGAGTTTGGTCCCTCGACTTTAAGCTTTATTTTCTTTTCTTTCTTCACCGGCTTCAAAATAATAAATATCCGGGTGTTACAAGTCCACCCCCCATAAATAGGTTTCGTCCCCGAAACCTGTTATTCATCAAACAAACGTGGGTAATGCTGTCTCATTTCTTCCTCAGTCTCCCACGTTGACTCGGATCCCTTCCTGTGCTTCCACTGTACACGCACAAGAGGAACCACTTTATTCCTTAGCCTTTTCTCCTTTCAGTCGATGATTGCCACTGGTTGCTCCACATAATTGAGCCGTTCATCTACTTCGATATCTTCCAATGGGACAATCGTATCTTCATCTGCTAGGCACTTCCTTAGATGAGATACATGGAATGTCGGGTGAATTCCATTTAACTCATCCGGTAACTCCAGTCTATAGGCCACCTCTTCTACTCGAGCAATGATTCGGAAACGGCCTATATACCTTGGGCTCAACTTGCCCCGCTTTCTGAATCGGATAATACCCTTCCAAGGTGAGACCTTCAACATAACCCGGTCACCCACCTGGAAGTCAATCGGCCTGCGTCGTTTATCAGCATACGACTTCTGTCTATCTTTAGCTGCCTTCATAAAGGCTTTGATCTTTTCAATCTTCTCAGTCGTAGCCTCGATTACCTCGATGCTCCCCAATTCCTTCTGACCAATATCACCCCAACAAACGGGTGTTCTGCATCTCCTACCGTATAACATCTCATATGGCGGCATACCAATGCTGGCATGATAGCTGTTGTTGTAGGAGAATTCAGCTAACGGTAGGTGGTCATCCGAACTTCCACAAAAATCAATCACACATACTCGAAGCATGTCTTCCAATCTCTGAATGGTCCTTTCTGACTAACCATCAGTTTGGGGATGATAAGCCGTGCTAATATATAACCTCGTCCCCATAGCGTCATGGAATTTCTTCCAAAATTTGGATGTAAATCGAGTGTCGCGATCAGACACAATAGACACCGGCACACCATGACGAGTTACAATTTCCCTGATGAACAGATCAGCCAACCTCTCAGATGAACACGTCTCGCGAATCGGTAGAAAGTGAGCACTCTTCGTCAGACGATCAACTATCACCCATATGGCATCGTACCCTTTCGGAGTACGTGGCAGTTTCGTAATGAAGTCCATGGTGATGTGCTCCCACTTCCATTCCGGTATATCCAAAGGTTGGATCTTCCCATACGGCTTTTGATGCTCTGCCTTCACCTGTAAGCAAGTAAGGCACTTACTCACATACTCCACCACGTCACGCTTCACACCCGGCCACCAATAATCTTTCTTCATGTCATGGTACATTTTTGTGGCACCAGGATGAATGGAGTATCGAGTCTTGTGAGCTTCATCCATTATCTTCACCCGTAGATCCCCAAAACGAGGACTCCACACACGACCAAATCGAGTTCTAACACCGAGTGTGTTTTCACCCAATTCCCCAACCAGACCTCTCATTATTTCCGAGTTAAGGTGATCTTCTTTCAATGCCTCATCTTGAAACCCCTTGATTTGCTTCATCACATCAGAGGTCATGATTAGTTGACAAGCTTTCACCCGAATCGGTTCGGGCCTTTCCTTTCGGCTAAGGGCGTCCGCCACCACATTAGCTTTGCCCGGATGGTAATGGATCTCGCAATCATAATCCTTTATAAGCTCCAACCATCGCCTCTGCCTCATGTTCAGGTCTTTTTGCTCGAAGAAGTACTTCAGACTCTTGTGGTCAGTGAATATGGTGCACTTCGTCCCGTAGAGATAGTGCCTCCAAATCTTTAACGCAAAGACCACGGCTGCTAGCTCCAAGTCATGAGTGGGATAATTAACCTCATGAACTTTCAACTGCCGGGATGCGTAGGCTATAACCTTCCCTCTCTGCATTAACACACACCCCAACCCTGAGTAGGAAGCATCAGAATAGACCACCAGATCTTCGCTTCCATCGGGTAATGACAGAACAGAAGCTTGAGTCAGTCTTGCTTTCAGCTCTTCGAACGCCTTCTCTTGAGCTTGACCCCATACAAACTTCATATCCTTTCGGGTCAACTTAGTTAGTGGAGAAGCAATCTTAGAGAAGTCTTGGATGAATCTTCTATAGTAGCCCGCCAAGCCCAGAAACTATGGATCTCGGATGGCGTCTTTGGTGACCTCCATTGCATAACCGCCTCCACCTTCGCCGGGTCCACCATAATCCCGTCAGGATTCACCACATGACCCAAAAACTGAACTTCGCGCAACCAAAATGCGCACTTGGAGAATTAGCATACAATTTCTCCCTTCTCAACGTCTCTAGAACCTCCCGAATGTGACCGGCATGCTTTACTTCGCTCCTTGAGTAAATCAGGATATCATCAATAAACATAATCACTAATTTATCCAGCATCGGTCGACACACACGGTTCATGAAATCCATAAAAGCAGCTGGCACGTTGGTCAAACCAAAGGACATGACAAGAAACTCGTAATGACCATAGCGTGTGCGGAAAGCTGTTTTAGGGATATCTTGTTCCTTTACCTTCAACTGATGATAGCCAGACCGAAGATCTATTCTTGAAAACCAACTGGCACCTGAAGCTGATCGAACAAATCATCTATTCTCGGTAAGGGGTATCGGTTCTTCACTGTCAACTTGTTCAGCTCGCGGTAGTCAATGCACATCCTCATACTACCATCCTTCTTCTTTACGAACAGGACCGGAGCACCCCAAGGAGAGATACTCGGTCTAATGAACCCCTTATCAAGTAACTCTTGCAACTGTTCCATCAACTGTTTCATCTCCGTTGGAGCTAACCGATATGGTGCCTTGGCAACAGGTTGGGCACCCGGTATCAGATCAATCTGAAATTCAATTTCTCTGTCAGGTGGTACCCCTGGTAAGTCTTCGGGGAACACGTCTGGAAAGTCACACACAACCGGTACATCAGGCAGTTGTGGTGTTGGTGCATCTACATCCTTTACATAAGCCAAGTAGTGCTACATCCACGCCTCATACACTTTCCCGCCACAGTCATTGAGATCACCTTCGGGATCGTAGTAACCGATCACCATAAACCGTTACCAAACTTCCATCAGGCGCTGTCAACCGAATCATATTCTTGCGACACACAATGTTCGCCTCGAAGTCCTCTAACCAATCCATCCCAAGAACCAAATCGAAACCACCCAAGGTCATCACGAACGGTCTAACAGGAAACTTGTGACCTTCCAATTCCACCTCATAGTTTTCTATCATCTCCGAAATCCTGGTAGACTTACCTATGGCAGTTTCTACATCAAAGGGCGCATCAACACATCTACTACTAACAGGCAGCTTACCACAGAAAGCAGCAGAAATAAAACTCCTACTAGCACCAAAATCAAATAGCACAGAAGCTAAAGTTTGGTTCACCAGAAACGTACCGGACACGACATCAGGGTCTGTCCTAGCTTCCTCCTGTGTCATGGTAAATGCCCTGGCGCTCGCCCTCGGTCCTTCACCTCCAGTTCTCTTCATCCCAGAACTCTCAACCCTTGACTTCTTATAATCCTTACTTACGTGACCCTCTTCACCACAGTTATAGCACCGGACTATACGACAGTCCCTTGCCAGGTGCCCCGCCTCCCACATTTGAAGCATAAGTTTGACCCAAACCTACATTCCCCGCCGTGCTCCCTTCCACACTTGCCACACCTTTTCGACCCCGCACTTGATGTGACCACACGGCGATCATCCGCTCGTGCCTTCTTATTACCCGTCGAGGCATCACCCTGACCAAACCTTTTCCCCCGCCAGTTTCGATCACCACCGCTCTTCTTGCCACCCTCAGTCACCACCCTTGTTCTCTCATCATAAAATCTCCCTGCCAAATCCACCGCCGACCTAAACGTACTCGGCCGGTCAGCTATCATGTGCCTGCGAATATCCGCTGGCAAACCTGAATATATCTTTTAATCTTTCGTGACAAAGGTGGCACCTGATCCGGCACCAGACGTGCCATCTCGTTGAATTTAGTGGTGTACTGCTGGTGCGTCATAGTTCCCGCCTCCAGTTGCAAGAACTCCTTTTCGACCTTGTCCATTTCCCGGTGAGGACAAAACTCCTCAATCACCAACTTTCTCAGTTCAGGCCATCTCATCCTCCCGATGGCCCTGCTACCCTCGGCTTGGACAATGTTGTCCCACCAACACAAGGCCGAATCCACAAAAGAGTGGGTAGCGAACTTCACCTTTTGGTCTTCCCGGCACTCGCTGATATCGAGAAAAGCCTCCATTTCCCTCACCCACCGGTGAGCAGCTGCAGCAGTGCCATTTCTGAGGTCGAATGACCAAGATCCTGTTCCGTACGTTATTCTGATAATTCAGTTACGTTCATTCATACTTCGTTCTTTCATACAAAATCTTTCGTTCATTTACACTTTCGTTCCTTCGAGTCTGTTGCAATAACAGGGTTGCTCACCTCATTAACAATCCCAACGACTTCACGCCATTCGAGTCTGTTGCAACCATAGAGTTGCTCACCCCACTTGCCAATCTCAACAATAGCATGTTATCCGAGTCTCTTGCAACCATAGGGTGGCTCACCTCATGGCAAATACAAAATAACGCGTTGTCCAAGTCTGTTGCAACCGTAAGGGTGCTCACCTCATAGCAATCTCAAGGATTGCATACCATCTGAGTCTGTTGCAACAACAGGGTTGCTCACTTCATTGCCATTCTCATCGATGGCACGCTATCCGAGTCTCTTGCAACAATCGAGTTGCTCACCTCATGCGATTGGCCTTTCAATCGTGCGAATGGACATTCAATCATACGAATGGACATTCAATCATGCGAATGGACCCCATCGCACCCTAATCGGCCGTATGGCTTCCATTCGGCCTCCAGTCGGTCGCCTAGCCCTAGCTGATGCAGAATGCAGTTCATCCCGACTGCAACCGAGGGTTTTTGGCCTCCAAACCCATCTAAACCCATTTTAAGCCTAAATCGACCATCCTAAACCTTAGGGATGCATACCACAACACCATTCAAGCACACACAAGTTCACAATCAAGCCACAAACGCATCATACATACACATACACATACACAAACGGGTCAACATACACATACTCAAAAACCCAATTTCAGATGTTTTCCAGCCCCAAAATCGTTTGAAAACAAGTAAAAGTGAGGTTCTAGAACTCACACAAACGAGCACAACGACAAGAGCTTCGATTTGGCTTGCTACACGATGATTTTGGCGACCCGAACTAACTCAAACCAACTTTTTTCATTTCTCTCTTCTTCTCTCTATGAAATCTGAAATGTGGGGTGTGTGGGAGAGTGGGTACCCTCTCCCTACTAATATCACCACATTTCCCAACTTTTCTTCGTTGGCGAGTTTGGTCCCTCGACTTTGAGCTTTATTTTCTTTTCTTTCTTCACCGGCTTCAAAATAATAAATATCCGGGTGTTACAAGTTCATTCGGGCGAATGAAGCTCGGTCGGGCGATTGACTCAGTCGATCACCTTCAGTCGGCCGACTGAAGCTCAGTCGGTCGACTGACTCAGTCGTACACTCCCAATTGGACGAATGGCTCATTCTGATAACCCATTCGGGTGAATGGCTCATACTCATGTGCATTCGGCTGTTTAATTCAAGAGTATGGTCCATTCGCCTGATTGGTCCATACTCATGGTCCAGTCATGCGAATAGGTCATACTCTTTAAATTTTCTCACTTTATGACCATTTGACTTTTAGACCCATTTAAACTATTGATTTAACATTATGAACACTTGATCATCTCAGACATGATCATTTTAACTTAAAAATTTTGATCACCTCAGATGTGACCCAATTTTTACTTGAAAGCACATGTGGTCACTTCAGACGTGACCTTTTTGATGATAAGATCCCTTATCAACTTCCATGACTTAGTCCGATACTACACAAAACTGAAATAGACTAACGTTGTACTTACATAAAAGAATTAAAACTGAATATTATACTAAGACATGTTTTTGTGTTTTGTGAGGGTTAATTCCTAAGATGTAACTCTAAGGAATAATTCTTCTGAGAGGGCAGCTTCAATCTTTTAAACCATACACGAACCAATTCAAGCTGGAATCATACAGGATATTCAAATTATTTGGGACAAGTTAGCTAAAACCTTTGATGCTCTTTCCTTGTATTTCATCTAGAGTCATTTAGCAAATTTAGGATATCATACTAGTACTATTAGGTCCCCACACTGATTTGAACTTTCAAGAATTGTAGCCACAGGGATTGTCAGTATACTTATCCCCTTAAATCCATACACAAACTATCAACACAGTTGGGTGATCCTTTTAAGGTTTGTTTATTTCAACAAGCATTTGTGGATCCCACATTTATATGGTAATCAACATTCCTCGGGAGATTTTCGAGCGGTCTTAGGGTAGAATTCAAGAAGAGACTATTCATGGAATTTTTAAAGAGAAGCCAATCCTCAGGTCAGTGCCATCGCACAGCAGAGAGGCGGCAAACAACAATGAGTTCTAGAATATATAGGTTATGCTTATCCTCAGGTCAGTGCCACTGCACAGCAGAGAGGCACATAATCTATCTTCTTATTTGAGCAATTTTTCTTTTTTTAGCATAGATCTCACCAACCTAGGTTATCAGTTTGATTGTATTTGCATTTTAATGTGCTTTTGCTCATGCTTTGGTCATACGCACACTTTTGTGGCGTTTATTTTGCTCGTCACCCCTTATTGGAATCTTGTTGATTGTGTTAACCAGGGATAAGGCGTTACCCACAGCTAGTCAAACATTTTAGTTTAATCTTGAGATCACCAAAAAGGTCTAGTCATCTATTGTGTTGAATCTACCGACATATCAACTATGGTCTAGCAACTTCTAGGTCTACTTTCTTTGTGTTACCTTAGTAGTAGCTAGCCTAACTATCATATTTCCTTTTATATTGCTCAGACTACACAGACTTATACTTGAACTTTGCATCTTTTTCAATTTTGATTTTAAAGTCCCAAATGGTTTGCACCTGTGTACTATCATATTCCATACATTAAATCGGTATCACACATATGATCGTATTTATTATCAGCTCGCCTCTCATTTTCCTCGTTTTTTATTAGACCTATTCTCCCCCTAAAATTCTAAAACCACTATGTATTTGCATTTTAGGATTTTAATGGGCAAGGAAATGACCTAATTGTATTTAACGAAATAACATTAAACAAAAACACGAGAATAAACTAAAAGAAAATTAAAAATTAAAAAATTTAAAGAAACTAGACATGACGCATAGGACAATACATGGTCATCTTCAGGAATGACCTCACTTTTCTTTTTACCGCCATTGACCTCTAAAAGATATAGAAAACGTGGTTTGTCAAAAGCCTTTGTATAGAGGTCAGCGCATTGAAAATCAGTGTTTATTTTTATCACATCGATTAATTTTTTTTCAAAGCAGTCACGTATGAAGTGATATTTGATTCCGATGTGTTTGGTCTTAGGATGTTGGACCGGGTTTTTAGTGACTGCAATCGCAACAGAATTATCAACAAATATAGGATTGGAAGTGAAATGCAAACCGTAATCCCGCATTTGCCGTTGAATCCATATGATTTGGGAACAGCAGCTTGCAACAGCAACGTATTCGGCTTCACAGGTTGACAAAGCAACCGAGGTCTGCTTCTTACATTGCCAGGTTACTAATCTTCTCCCAAAGAACTGACACCCTGCTGATGTAGACTTGTAGTTCATCTTGCAGCCGCCGTAATCCGAGTCACTATACGCTGTAAGTTCAAAGTCATCATCATGAGGATATCACAACCCAAGTGTGGGTGTGCCCTTCAGATAACGAAATATCCTTTTGACCCCAATTAGATTATTCACCTTAGGCTTTGCCTGATATCGTGAGCATAAACATGTAGCATACATGATATCTGGTCTTGAGGCAGTGAGATACATGAGAGATCCAATCATCCCTCGGTACATAGTGGCATCTACCAGATCATCATTCTCATCGGGTGCTATATCATGGTTTGTAGATAGTGGAGTACCAGCTGTGGAAGCATTCTACATGTCAAACCGACTGAGAATATCCCCTACATACTTGGTCTGATGTAAGAAGATTCCATTTGGTGTCTGATCCACCTGTAACCCGAGAAAGAACTTCATCTCCCCCATGGCACTCATCTCAAACTCCTCCTTCATTACTGCTTCGAATTCTTTGCATAATTCTTCGTTCTTTGAACCAAAGATTATGTCATCTACATAGATCTGTACTAGCAGTAAGTCTCCATCTTTTTCTTTGATAAACAGCGTGTAGTCAATGACTCCCCTGCGAAATCCGTGTTTCACAAGATGAGTCGAGAGTTTCTCATACCAAGCCCGTGGAGCTTGATGAAGCCCGTATAGAGCGTTGTCGAGTTTGTAGACTCTATCCCAATAATATGGATCCTCAAATCCCTCGGGTTGACTGACATACACTGTTTCTTTGATCTCACCATGAAGGAATGCACTCTTCACATCAAGTTGATAAACTTTGATTTTCATATAAGATGCATAGGCAAGGAAGATGTGGATGGCTTCCATCCTTGCCGCTGGTGCAAATACTTCATTGTAATCGATACCCTCAACTTGTCGAAAACCTTGAACAACAAGCCGAGCCTTGTTTCTGATGATCACTCCCTGATCATCTTTCTTACATTTCAAGACCCATTTGGTGCCAATGACTTTAGCACCTTTAGGTCTATCTACTAGGGTCCATACACCTAACTTCTTAAACTGAAGAAGTTCTTCCTGCATGGCACTAACCCAAGCCTCATCATTTAGTGCTTCACTCACATACTTTGGCTCAAACTGAGACACAAAGCAGCGGTAGGCACCATCGTGAAGGTATCCTTTTTCCATCACAGAGGCATAATCAGCTGAGTACAGCTGATTTCTAGTCTGAACCCCTGATCTCATATCTCCTATAATATTATCTAAAGGATGATAGACGTTTAGACGTGAGCCAGGGGTTGTCGGAACATCCACCTCAGAGTCAAGATTATGACCATTTGGTTCTGGATCTAAGGCAATAGGAGTCTGAGGTTCTGAAGGTTCAGAAGCATCACTCTCCGATGCTTGTGAACTTGTGGTAGTTGGAACCTGTACATCCTGGTTGATCTGATCATTTTCTTCATTTTCTTCATCAGAGGAGGAGTTACTCGCATCAACTGCTCCCCCTGAGTTGGTAGGAACATGACTTGTTGAATCTTGAGACGGTGTGTTCAAGACATCGTACATCATCTTATTTGCCAACTCATCTTCTGAAGAAGAAAGAGGTAAGTTGAAGGACTTGAAGAATCCATCATAGTCGAAGAAGTAAGCAGGTCCTTTTCCAGCAGGCGGTGTGATATATCTCTGAACATCAACATTACACCACACCTCTACTAGACCGTTGAGTAATTGTAAACTCTCTTGTTCGGTATGTCGTATCCTAAGAAGATCCCTTCATCAACTTCTCACTGAATTTTCCCGCCTGAGTCTTTTTCAGCAGGATGCATGGAGCGCCAAACGGCTCGAGATATTTCAAGTTAGGTTTACGTCGCAGTAATAACTCGTAGGAAGTTTTTCCATGGCGTTTTACTACCAGAACTCGATTGAGAGTATAACATGCATTTGCCACTGCTTCATTCCAAAATTGGATAGGCAGTTTCGAGTCTGCCAGCATTGTCCATGCCGTCTCTATCAATCTGCGGTTCTTCCGTTCAGCAACGTCGTTCATTTGAGGGATATAAGCCGAGGTAAATTGATGCACAATTCCCTTTTCCTTGTAATAGTCCTCCATCCTCAGATTCTTGAACTCGGTTTCGTTGTCTAAGCGCACCTGTCTTACCTTCAGCTTGTATAGGGATTCCAGTGTAGTCACTAATTCCTTGAAGGATTCAAATGTTTCTGATTTGGATTTCAGAAGCATTACCCAAGAGAACCTTGAGTAGTCATCAGTAACTACATAGCAATACAAGTCGCCCGTGATGCTTCTTGTACTGACTGGACCAAACAGATCCATGTGAAGAAGCTCAAGAGGAAGTTCTATAGAATGAAGTTTCTTTTCCTTATGAGACTTCTTTGTCTGTTTACCCTTTTTGCATGCAACACAGAAATCCGGGAGTTGGAAGTTTTTGACATTTACTCCCCTCACAAGATCATTCTGGATCAAGTGATTGATTTTCCTCGGATTTATGTGTCCCATTCTCCTATGCCAGAAGATGGAGTCCTTCTCAGTAGCTTTGGACAAGAAGCATTGGACTTCACTATCCGTTGTGGATGCCTTTGAGAGATCCAAGACATAAAGATCATTATATCTTGAAGCTGACATAAGGATTTGGTCCTCCGGATCATGTATTCCTTCTTTAGAACGTAACACTTTTGGTTGTCAAAGACTACGTTGAATCCTTTATCATAGATTTGAGAGACAGAAAGCAGGTTATTTTGTAATTGTTGGACATAGTTTACCTTATCAAACTTAACCTTCTCATTTCCCACTTCTCCTTGGGCTATGATATACCCACCTTTGTTTCCAGCAAATGAAACATGCCCTCCTTTAATTTGTCTGACATTTGATAAGAGAGCTTTGTTCCCTGTCATGTGCCTGGATGCTCCGCTATCTACAATCCACGTGTTAGTCTCAGAACTATAGCAAACACCCTGCATATTCAATGAAAACATTAGTTCATGTTAGAAACCCAAGCCTTAACTGGCTTGGGTTTCCTTGAGGCATCACATATCACAAACTCAACCCACTAACCCTTTAAGATTAAGGATTGATCAAAATTCTAATTGTTCTTATTTTCAGGCACTGAGGAGGTTTTTTCTTTCCATAATCCAAATGTGTAAGGCCTGTTTGTGATAAACAGACGACTGGCTGATGGGTTGAACTTTGGGTTCACTATCCCTTTTAGGAGGCATCACTGAGTTCCTCTTAAAAGATCTAGATGTAGATGCAGAAAGTTCAACTTTCTTCCTTGGTGTCTGGTAATAAGGAAAATGAGACGCTGACCATACTCTCCACAATTATAGCAGGATCTGCTATTAACTTTACGGTTTATTTATTTTAGTGGAGATGTAGATGTCACATGGTCAACCTTATTGTGTTTGGACAGAGACACTACTTTGTTAGATGTATGCATTAGTTTTACAAACTTAATTGCTTTACCTGGTTTTACATCTTTATCTCTTGTTTCCCTAGACTGTGACATGATGCACATGATTGATTAGATTTTATAGTCTTTTTAGGTTCTTGTTTGACTTTGTTTGACCCTGACTTAAACTAACCTTTTCAAATTCTTTTTCCAGATTAACACAAGGCATCTTTCCTATTGCTTTTGAAGTGGCCTCCTTTTTTTTAGGGTCGGGTTCACTTGATTTACTTATGGAATCCGGATCATTAACAAGAGGAGTAGACACCACGTGATCCTTGATGGGGTTATTGTTAATTGGTTACTTTTGGTGTTCATCAAGGTTTCAGATGGCGGTGAAACCACTTTGTATCCAATCCTTCCCCATTATTTCTCTCTCACTAAGTGTTGGACAATGTGTGATGAGCTTGTCCAACTATGCAGTTTTTGTTTTAATGAATTGACTTCTACTTCTAACACTGCTTTTTTGCTTCTTAGTGTCCTCTAGAGAGTTCAGATAGTACCTAATGTCATTTGCTTGGTTAAAAGCAACTACCTCAGTTTCCCTAAGCTGTTTATTCAATAGGTCTATCTTTTCCTTGTAACTGTGCTCGTTTTGTTTTAACACTCTATTTGCCTCCGTGCACAGTTCCAGGTCCTTTACTAAGCTATCATTATGATCTAATAGCCTTGCAAATTTTGAATTATAACTTCTCTGAATTTATTACATTCTAAGCAAGCATGATTATTAAATAGTTGGTCAGTAGTACTTACATGAGATGTTGAAGAAGAATCAGCCATGAGTGTTGACTCGGTTGTCTCTGGTTCTGGTGATTTAGATGATGATGCAGATTTTTCTTCTTTAGGCAGGTGGTTGACCACATTGGCATTGTCTTCAGCATTTGACATTGCGAGCTCTACTGCTATATCTCCCTCACTTGTAGAATCGTCATCAATATCCTCCACACTAGCTATATTCGACTCTCCTGGTGAGACGAACCGAAAGCTCCAGTCCTGTCCTTCATCCTCATTAGCAGTTAAGGCTTTGGGATCCTTACTAGATGAGTTAGAATTACTAGCTGTGGCCTTGTCTTGATGATTAAATGATGAGAAGGGATTGCCATTACCTGTCTTCTTTGGTTTTATACACTCCCTCTTGAAATGTCCCTTCTTACCGTAGTTGAAACATGTAACCTTTGACTTATCAAACCCAAAGGTTGTGTCTTTTGTTGCAACCAGGTTCTGTCCGGTCTTTTTGACAAAATTTTTAGCTCGTCGGATAGCACTTGCCAGAGCCCATATTATGTCCATATGTTCTAACTCCATTTCATCCACCTGCTTATAATCTTCATCTGCCAGGTGGTTGTTACCTATCTTTCTAGCAATTAATCCATCGTAGGATTGAACCACCGCAGCTAAAAGCTCCATATGTTCTCTGGCCTCCTCCACAGTTACATTCCCGAGGTTGTCGGTTTTAAGCTTTACTGCATTAGCTTCAGGTATCATATATTGGGTGTTGGACGACCCTGACATTTTGGATCCTGAAGTTGAGGGTTGTGCTGGAACTGCTACGCTTGAGATGAAGGCGGTTTGCAGGGGCGCTCCAGATGTCTTAACCAAATGAGTAGCATTGTAGAGTGCAAGATTTTGATCGTAGTTTGCCTTTTGGGCTCGATACTTCATCCTGAGCTCTTCTTCTCTAAGTTTCAGAATGAAGTCGTTTATATCTAACTTCGAGAGCATTTCATTCTGTCTGAGATTAGAGACAAACGAAGCCCATTTTTCTGGTAATCCATCAGCAAAGTTGGATACCTTATCCTCCATTGATGTAACCACTCCATGAGTGTGCATCTCACTCATCAGGTGATAGAATCTATCAATCACATCGTCAAGGCTTTCTTTTCCCATGGAGGAGAAGTTGTCAAACTCCTTCTTCAAGGCTTTTGCCTTGATGGCCTTCAGAGAGGCATTTCCGTCATACCTCTTTTCCAATGCATCCTAAAGTTTCTTTGCTTGTGTATACTCCAAATACTGATGGAAAATATCCTTCGGAAGAGACTGAGTAAGCAACGCATAGACTTTCTTCTCAGCATTGTGTTTTACCTTCTGAGCATCTGACATGCCACTTAGAGTAAGTTTGACTCCGTCAGCTCCTACTGACATGCTATAACCCGACTCGATGGCCTCCCACAAATTTGTATCTACTCCATTTAAGTAGATTTCGAAACGTTGCTTCCATTGTGGGTAGTCGTCTAACGTAATAAGTTTTGGGGGTTTATTGTGAATCCCCACTTCGTTCTCCAACAACAGTAGATTCTGAATACGTGTGTCTCTACTTGCTGTGTATGCTGAAAACTGGTCCTCCATTAGGTTTAACTTTACTGTTTAACAAACTACTACTGTATGCGAACGGAGGTATGCGATTTAACTTATTCGTGCGATTGAACAATGCAGATGGTTCAATTGTGCGACTGAACAAATGCGGATGAGTCAGTCGCCCAAATGAACAAATGCGATTGAACAGTCCGAATGAAGTTCTCAGTCGTACGATTGAAGGTACGAATGAGTCCAATCGTGCGGTTGAAGAATGCGAATGAACTCAGTCGTGCAATTGAGCCAATCGTGCTACTGAACTTGCTGAAGTTTGATAATTCGTAGGTTAAACTCGTTTTGGTCGTAAAAACTCAAATTTTACCAAACCTTAATAGTTGTATGCCGGAAAACTACACTTTTCGATCAGGAAATGTCTAAGACTCCGTTAGACACAAAAGGATTGCGTTTTTGATGCAAAAACACAATTTTTGTGTCAAAAACTATTGAATCAACATGTAATTAAGAGCCAAAGCTCTAATACCACTTGTTAGGATCTGGTATTTGACCAAACACCAACTGATTAATGTGTTAAACCAAACCAAATAGTGCGGAATCCTATTTGAGTGGCGATCCAATTAGTGAGAACGCACACAGACATAATAACGTATTGAATCTAACATCAAGAATCGATTAGGAATCGATTTACAGCGTTCTATGAACTTGGAGTACGAACTTAGAGGCTTCTGGACGGCTAGGGTACGTCTGGATTCGAAGTGGATTGAATGCTTATGTTTTTCCACGAATTAGGTGGTATTTATAGGTTAGGGTTGCTCATTCGTGTGACTGAACCATTAGCATGGTTCATCCGTGCGATTGAGCCATGCGGTTGATCCATTCGCATAACTGAGTGTTCAGTCGTGCGACTGAGTCAGACGCATGAAGTTCTTCAGATGTATGAACTATTTAGGCGCATGGACACTCAGTCGCATGGCCATTCGGACGCATGACCACTGTTGGGGCGTATGGTCCAATCGGACGCATGAGAACTTCACTTCACCAAGTTTGAATATATTCAATATTATAACATTATACATAACAATTCAAACAATCACAAACCTATATAATCAAGTCAATATGCGTTAAATAACTCATTAATGAAATATTAAACATTATAGACACAACCAAACATTTTGTATTTCATTAAGTATCAATAATTACATAAGTGTAAGACATATTACATTCAGATCAGGATCTAGGTACATATATGTATCAACAGTCCAGAATGATCTAGTTAGATGAGTAAATATCAAAAACTTCCAACTCCCGAATTTCTATGTTGCATGCAAAAAGGGCAATTAGACGAAGAAGTATCATAAAGAAAAGAAAGTCCATTCTATAGAACTTCCTCTTGAGCTCCTTCACATGGATCTGTTTGGTCCAGTTAGTACAAGAAGCATTGCAGGCTACTTGTATTGCTATGTAGTTACAGATGACTACTCAAGATTCTCTTGGGTAATGTTTCTAAAATCCAAATCAGAAACATTTGATTCTTTCAAGGAAGTAGTAACTACACTGGAATCCCTATACAAGCTGAAGGTACGACAGTTGCGCTTAGACAACGGAACCGAGTTTAAGAATCAGTGGATGGAGGCCTATTACAAGGAAAAGGTAATTGTGCATCAATTCACCTCTGCCTACACTCCTCAGATGAACAGGGTTGCTGAACGGAAGAATCGCAGCTTGATAGAGACGGCACGCATTATGCTGGCAGACTCGAAACTACCTATTCAATTCTGGAATGAAGCAGTAGCAAACGCATGTTACACGCTTAATCGAGTTCTGGTAGTGAAACGCCATGGAAAAACTTGCTACGAGTTACTACAACGACGTAAACCTAACTTAGAGTATCTCGAGCCATTTGGTACTCCATGCACCCTACTGAAGAAGACTCAGGAAGGGAAATTTAGTGAGAAGGTTGATGAAGGGATTTTTCTAGGATACAACATATCGAACAAGAGAGTTTACAACAACTCAATGGGTCAAGTAGAGGTGTGGTGTAACGTTGATGTTCAGAGATACATCACACCGCCTGTTGGAAAAGGACCTGCTTAGTTCTTTGACTATGATGGATTCTTCAAATCCTTCAATATTCCTCTTTCTGCTTCAGAAGACGAGTTGGCAAACAAGATGATGTATGATGTCTTGAACACACCGTCTCAAGACTCAACACCATCCAGTTCACAAAGTCCATCATCTACCAACTCAGGGGGAGCACTTGATGTGAGTGATTCTTCCTTTGATGAAGAAAATGTGGAAAATGATTAGAACAATCCGAATGTATAGTTCCGCCTACCTCAAGTCCACAAGCATCTCATAATGATGCGTCTGAGATGTCGGAACCTCAGACTCCTATTGCCTCAGATTCAGAACCAAATATTCATAATCTTGATTCTGAGGTAGTAGTTCCAACAACTCCTGGCTCACGTCTAAACGTCTATCATCCCTTGGATAATGTTATAGGAGATGTGAGATTAGGGGTTCAGACTAGAAATCAGCTGTACTCAGCTGATTATGCCTCTGTGATGGAAAAGGGATACCTTCACGATGGTGCCTACCACTGCTTTTTGTCTCAGTTTGAGCCAAAGTATGTTAGTGAAGCACTGAATGATGAGGCTTGGGTGAGTGTCATTTTAGTTTAAGAAGTTAGGTGTATGGACTCTAGTGGATAGACCTAAAGGTGCTAAAGTCATTGGCACCAAATGGGTCTTGAAATGCAAGAAAGATGATCAGGGAGTGATCATCAGAAACAAAGCTCGGCTTGTTGTTCAGGGTTTTTGACAAGTTGAGGGTATTGACTACAATGAAGTGTTTGCACCAGTGGCACGGATGGAAGCAATCCGCATCTTCCTTGCCTATGCATCGTATATGAAAATCAAATTTTATCAACTAGATGTGAAGAGTGTGTTCCTTCATGGTGAGATTCGAGAGACAGTGTATGTCAGTCAACCCAAGGGATTTGAGGATCCATATCATCAGGACAGAGTTTACAAACTCGACAAGGCACTATATGGGCTTCATCAAGCTCCGAGGGCCTGGTATGAGAAACTCTCGACTCATCTTGTCAACACGGTTTTCGTAGGGGAGTAATTGACTGTACATTGTTTATCAAAGAAAAGGATGGAGATTTACTGCTGGTATAAATCTATGTCGATGACATAATCTTCGGTTCTAAGAACAAAGAATTATGCAAAGAATTTGAAGCAGTAATGAAGGCTGAGTTTGAGATGAGTGCAATGGGGGAGATGAAGTTCTTTCTCGGGTTACAGGTGGATCAAACACCAAATGGGATCTTCCTACATCAGACCAAGTATGTAAGGGATATTCTCAGTCGATTTGACATGGAGAATGCGTCTACGGCTGGCACTCCACTTGCTACAAACCATGATGTAGCACCCGATGAGAATGGTGATCTGGTAGATGCCACTATGTATCGAGGGATGATCAGATCTCTCATGTACCTCACTGTCTCCTAAACTGATATCATGTATGCCACATGTTTATGCTCACGATATCAGGAAAAGCCTAAGGTGAACCATCTAATGGGGTCAAAAGGATTTTTCGTTATCTGAAGGGGACACCCACACTTGGGTTGTGATACCCTCATGATGATGACTTTGAGCTTACAGCGTATAGCGACTCGGATTACAGCGGCTGCAAGATGAACTACAAATCTACATCAGCAGGGTGTCAGTTCTTTGGAAGAAGATTAGTAACCTGACAATGCAAGAAGCAGAGCTCAGTTGCATTGTCAATACGTTGCTGCTGCAAGCTGTTGTTCTCAAATCATATGGATTCAACAGCAAATGTGGGATTACGGTTTGCACTTCTCTTCTACTCCAATCTTTGTTGATAACTCTGCTGCAATTGCAGTTACTAAGAACCCGGTCCAACATCCTAAGACCAAACACATCGGTATTAAATATCACTTTATACGTGATTGTTTTGAAAAGAACTTAATCGATGTGATAAAAATCAATACGGATTTTCAATGCGTTGACCTCTATACAAAGGCATTTGACAAACCATGTTTCTTATATTTGTTAGAGGTCAATGTCATTAAAAAGAAAAGTGAGGTCATTCCTGAAGATGACCATGTATAGTCCGATGTGTCATGTCTAGTTTCTTTTATTTTTTAAGTTTTAATTTTATTCTCTTGTCTTTGTTTAATTTTAAATTAGTTTAATTACAATTGGTTTATTTCCTTCCCTATTAAAATCCTAAAATGCTACTCTGTGGTGGTTTTATAATTTTACGGGGAGAATAGGTTTAGACAATATAAAAAAAAGACGAGGGAAAAGAAGAGGCAAGCTGATAATAATAAGATCGTATGTGTGATACCGATTAAATGTTTGGAATATGATAGTACACAGCTACAAACCATTTAGGACTTTAAAAATCAATATTGAAAAAGATGCAAAGCTAAATGTATAAGTCTGTGTAGTCTGAGCAATATAAAAGGAAATATGATAAATAAGCTAGCTACCACTAAGGTAACACAAAGAAAGTAGACCTAAAGGTTGCTAGACCACAGATGATATGCCGGTAGATTCAACACAATAGATGACTAGACCTTTTGGTGATCTCAAGATTAAACTAAAATGTTTGACTAGCTGTGGGTAACACCTTATCCCTGGTTAACACAATCAACAAGATTCCAATAAGAGGTGACGAGCAAAATAAATGCCACAAATGTGTGCGTAAGACCAAAGCATGAGCAAAAGCACATAAAACAATGCAATCAAACTGATAACTTATGTTGTTGGTGAGATCTGTGCAAAAAGAATGAAAATGCTCAAACAAGAAGATGGGTTATGCGCCTCTCTGCTGTGCGGTGACACTGACCTGAGGATAAGCATAATCTATATATTCTAGAACTCATTGTTGTTTGCCGCCTCTTTGTTGTGCGGTGGCACTGACCTAAGGATTGGCTTCTCTTTGAAAGTTCTAAGAACAGTTTGTTCTTGAACACTACCCTGAGACCACTCAAAAATCTCCTGAGGAATGTTGATTACCATATAAGTGTGGGATCCACAAATGCCGGTTGAAATAAACAAACCTTAAACTGTCACCAAACTATGTTGAAAGTCTGTGTATGAATTTAAGAGGACAAATATACTGACAATCATTGTGACTACAATTCTTGAAAGTTCAAATCAGTGTGGGGACCTGAGAGTACTAGCATGATTTCCTAGCTTTGCTAACTGACTCCAGATGAAAAACAAGAATAGAGCATCAGAGTTTTTAAATAACTTGTCCTGAATGATTTGAATCTCCTGTATGATTCCAACTTGAATTGGTCCATTTATGGTTTAAATGATTGAGGCTGCTCTTCAGAAAAATTATTCCTTAGAATTACGTCTTAGGAATTAACTCTCACAAAAACACAAAAACATGTTCTAGTTTTAAGTTTCAGCATTATTTCTTTTATTTCTGTACAAAGTCTATCAATTTCAGTTTTTTGTAGTATCGGACTATGTCATGGAAGTTGATAAGGGATCTTACCATCTAAATGGTCACGTCTGAGGTGACCACACGTGCTTTCAAATAAAACTAGGTCACGTTTGAGGTGACAAAATGTTTTAAAAGGATCACGTCTGAGGTGATCAATGGTTTTTCAAGATTAAAATGATCATGTCTGAGATGATCAAGTGCATATAATATTTATTCAAAAGTTAAAAGGGTGTAATTTGTAAAATGGTCATAAAGTCAAATCCATGAGTCTGACTCATTCACACGAATGGACAATGAGTATGGACCAATCATGCGAATGGATCACACTCATGCAATAAACAGCCGAATGGTCATGAGTATGAACCATTCACCCGAATGGCTTATCCGAATGACCCATTCGACCGAATAAGAGTGTGCGAATGAGTCAGTCGACCGACTGAGCTCCAATCGACCGACTGAAAGTGCACGACTAAGCCAATCGCCCGACTGAGTTCCATTCGCCCGAATGAACCGAGCGAATGAATCCAGTCGGCCGATTGAGCTCAGATTCAATATAAAAAGGGCCACAGTCGATCGCATTCAGCTCATCGCCTCCAATCGCCCTTATATCGCACATCCTACCGTTACGCTGCCAAATTTTCTTTAGACCTCGAATAAACCTTCCTATTGATCTTCTGACGTCTGTGTGCATTTATACAGGTATAATATGACGAAATCTCACAGAAATCAGAAGATATGGTGACCTAATTGGTGATTCGTAAGTGAAACAAGAACCGAACCACTCAATGGACTAATGACCTACTGAAACCATGTAAAATGTTAAAAATAATGTTATTAGGTTATTAGTTAAGTGATTACGAGTCTAAAGAACCTATGCACAACGTTTAATTTCATGATTTGGTCAAGATTCGTACTTAAGTCGACCAAACAGTAGGTCATGCGACTGGTCATCAGGATGAACTCCAATCGCACGATTGAGCTGGCCGAATAGCTCAATGGCCGAATGAATCATACGAATGAGCTCAGTCGGCCGACTCAACCATTCACAAGATCAGTCAACCGATTAAACTTTGTCGCCTGTTCATTCACCCGAATGAGTCTAGTCGCATGACAGTAAAACCGATTGAACACAGTCGCATGATTCATTCGCATGAATGAATCAGAATGAATTATATCAAGTAACTTAGAACTGATTTGTGTTATGTGAGTATCTAACGTTTATGTATATTGTGTTACAGATCGATGGCTGATAGATTGTCTATCAATCCCAAGCACAACATTTGTGCTCATTTAGACCACACAACTTGGAATGGTGCCGAGTTTGCTGAGATCATCACCTTTCTCAAGCGATCGAGGATACACAAAGCCATCTCTACTCCATGCACTCCCTATAGGTCTCTACACCAGGCCTTCTGGGAGAATGCATCTATGGATAGATCACGAGAGCCATACAGCATTAGGAGCTCCATCTTAGGTATGGACATAGAGATTATAGCTAAAGACATTCAGCGTGTACTTCGGTTGGGAGATGATGTTGGATACCCCACCAAGCTACACCCGCTGACAGTGAGAGGCTGCTTTCTGAGGATCAAGTACGTTGGGGATATCAACTCAGGTGTGCTCAACAAGAGCAACCTGTGCCCCCAGTATAAGTACTAGGCACATGTTATTCTAAAGTGCATAGCTTTCAGAAGGGGTGGGTTTGACAACCTATCAGACCAGATACAAAATGCCTATGTGGCATTGGTGCTGAACTACCCTTTCAGCTTCTCGAGCATGATCTTCTCCTACCTCATGGAGAATCTGGAGGCCAAAGGAAAAGAGGGTTTCTGTATGTATCCCAGGTTCTTGCAGCTGATTTTTGATGAGAAGCTGCCCTCGCTTCCAAAGGAGCGCCACGATGCAGTGGCTTTGGAGATCATGGATGATACGACTCTGGGTCGTATGAGAGTTACCGGGGTAAGCAGGTAAAGCCCCAGGTAAAGAGGCTTATCGGCCATCTGGCCAAGGAGAACTACATGGTGCCAGGCAGGCGTAAGTGGTGTCACGTAGACAGCAACTCAGATGATGAGCAGCTACAGCTCCCGGAGCACGAATCTGATGATGATGATATGGAGATGAAGTGCCCACTCAATCAAGGGGCCCCACTACTTCAAGTGTATCTCCAGCATTTGCCCCCACTGGAGATGTAGCAGAGACTGCTGGATTCCACCAGGAATTCACACCTGGTGACGAGGAGGAGGAGTCGGATGAGGAGCCACTGACCCGTATTATGGGCAGCAAAGTAGTTGCCACAGAACGGGGGCTCAGGGCTGTTAGTGAATGCCCCGGCGAGTCGAGAAAGGATGATACCGATCCCACGTATGCTCCCGACCAGCCGAGTAGTGCCCTAGGGGGAGCATCCTCCTTGACTGGTTTGAGGAAGAAGAGGATGGCTCAGCCCCATGGTATGAAGAAGAAGAAAAGAAGGCTTACTTTCATTACTACCTCCACCATCACTACTTCTGCCACCACTACCACCACCACAGCTACCACCACTACCATACCACCCACTTTCTCCACTACACCTCCGCCCTCCACTACTACAGCCTCACCTCCACCAGGAATTCCACCCCAACCCACATCACATCCACCACCACTTCAGCTTACTCCTCACCACCCACACACATACCACCTCCTATATTCACCACTGCCACCACCACTACTTCTAGCCACCAAGCAAGACCATCATATTTCCCATCCTTTCCTTCAGGATCATCTCTACCTCCAATTAGGGTAGAGCAACAGCTTTCAGCACTAAATCGTATAATGCTGAAACTGTTAGCAGCCGATGATGAGAAGACTGCTCAACTCAGACAGTTGGTGGAGCTTACAACTGCATAATCATAGCAGATCTTTCAATAGGCACGCCAGATTGAAGAGCAGGCTCAGCAAATGGCTACTCAGAGCCAAAAGATTTCCTAACTCAATAAGCAAAACGTGTTATCTACTAGGAAGATTAAGGAGTTGAGGGCACAAAGGATGAGCCTCTGAAGATCATAGAAGGAGATGATGATGATGGTGATGATAGTGATGATGATGAGAGTGATGATGGTGATGATGAATGTGATGCTGAGGATGGAGAAGACATTAAAGGAGGAGGAGAGTCATCTGCTTCGGGTGCACAGGAAGCTAGTGAGAGGCGGACCAAAAAGACTCAAGATCCAGGTGCCTCGACATCAGCCCCGACAGTAGAAGGACATATGATCCAAGATAAGAGTAATATTTAGATGTTTTATTGTTATTTAAACTCATTTGTATTTGGATCAAGTATAAAATTTATGTAATGAATGTTTATATGTAATGTAAATGGTTATGTTTTGATTATTAATTATTGATTGCTGTGTTGAATGTTTAAATCATGCAGATCCAGATTTTCAACGAGATGAATATGACATTGCTCCACTCCAACATATCAAGACTCAACTGATGTTGATTCTTGATCTGCAAGGTATTGTAAGGAGATCTGTGATGTATACTCCTGAAGAAGGAGAAATCATTCACAATCTCACTAATGAGCAACTAGCCGAAATGTTCAAGCTGAATGCTAAGGAGATTGTGAAAGATGCCCCTACTGTGAATGTAGAGAGTGATGATGAGCTTCAGGATGTTGATGAGATTGAGATAGAAGATGTCGCTGCTCAACACTATCCACAGTACACTGACAAGGACGGTTCTGCCATTCCCAATCTGGGAGACACTCTTGTCAGTGATACTTTTGAGAGTTTGGACAGGATGGAACAAGCGTCCGGAAAAGATAAAGATAAGGCCCAAGCCACAGATGCTGAAGTGAACATCAAAAAGGCAGAATGGGCAGCATGTTTGGAGGAGATAAGAGCCCAACGCAGGGCGTCAACATCAACTGTCTACACCAAATTGTATAAGGTCAAGAAACATCAAAAGATGGCAGGCAGGATCATAGCATGGGCACATTTTGAAGACCTCAACGTTTACGCTGTTAAACGTGAGAAGGGAATTGAGTATTCAGGTTTCCACATGACCTGAAGACTCTTCCAGGTTTTGAGCTTAACCGGTTAGCAAAGCTAAAATTGCTATATGCTGACCCTCGTAAGATGTCAGGCCGGTTTGAAGCAGCTCTAAAGAGGGAGTACCACACCAGATGGGTCAACTTCAAACCTCAACAACCAACAAGGTACATCAGAAGATCTAAGGTTGATGCCATAATTGGCAAACCAAAAGTTGTGTTGAAGTGGAGTCCACAACGTACAATGTCTAAGATCCCACTACGTGAGATGCCACAACACTTCACTCCACATTTCAAATGGTGGTACTACGATTGGAGAACGGGAGTGGCCGTGATAGTCTTGAACAAAAATGGTAAAATGGAAACCATAAGGGTGTTTGATCCAATATGGCTTACCAACTTGACAGCTAATGATGTATATACATTATACAAGTGGCCACTGTTCTATGACTCATGAGATATAGTACAAGCTTTACAATTTCAAAATGTAATACGACTCTGTTTTGCTTTCGAGATAAACACAGGAGTCACCAAAGAAGCTAAGTATAAGAAATTTGAGGAAATTATGAAAGATGTAAGACAATAGATAGATCTAGGTCCAAGGGGGAGTTTGTTGATACACTTATGTACCTAGATCCTGATATGAATGTATCATGTGTTAAATGTCTTGCACTTATGTAATAATGGGTACTTAATGAAATGATACCGTTTGGTTGTGATTTATAATGTCTAATATTTCATTGATGAGTTGTGTAACGCATATTGACTAGATTATATAGGTTTATGAGTGTTTGAATTGATATGCATAATGTTATAATAATGAATACATTCAAACTTGGTTAAGTGAAGTTCTCATGCGTCCGACTGGATCATGTGGCCAAACAGTGGTCATGCGTTCGAATGGCCATGCGACTGAGTGTCCATGCGCCTAAATAGTCCATACACCTGAACAGCTTCATGCGTCTGACTCAGTCGCACGACTGAACATTCAGTCGTGCGAATGGATAAACCGCATGGCTCAATCGCACGAATGAACTAAGGTCATGGTTCAGTCGCCCGAATGAGCAACCCTAACCTATAAATACCACCTAATTCGTGGAAAAACATAAGGATTGAAAAGCATTGAATACACTTCTACTCCAGACGTACCCTAGCCGTCCAGAAGCCTCTAAGTTTGTACTCCAAGTTCATAGAACGTTGTAGATCGATTTCTAATCGATTCTTGATGTTAGATTCAATTCATTATTGTGTCTACATGCATTCTCACTGATTGGATCGCCAATCAAATAGGATTCCGCACTATTTGGTTTGGTTTAACACGTTAATCAGTTGGTGTTTTGTTCAAATACTAGATCCTAACAGATCAGAAGATGAAGCTTGCTGAGATTCAGTAGGAGGTCCAGGTTGTGATGTCTCTGGTTGTTCAACCTTAACCTCCACTTTAGGTGGGGCTTGACTTGGAGGGGAATGTAAGTCAACCAGCTCTCCACTCTTGATCTTCTGCTTGATCACCCTAATATGCTCATCCATAATGGATAGAGACATGGGGCCAAGTCTCCTTCCGGAGAATCCATACAACTTCAAGAAGCTCATCATCCTCTGCCTGTCAGTAGATTTCTTCAAACTTTTGTGGATGATGGCTCTTGACTTAGCAGCTTCTTCCCTCAGCTTTCTTTTTGTTGTCTTTCTATCTCTGACTATATCAAATTCAAGTTGTTTGAGATACTCAAACTCAACATAGTCAAAAGACAGGGGAAGAAGTGTTTTTTCCTAATAGAGGCCTGTGGCACTCAGGTAGTTGATCATCTTGATCCTTTCTTCTTCTTTATCTACCTGAGGTTTTTATTGAACCACATCCTCTTGTGCAAGACTTTCTTGAACTGGGGAGAGGGTAGGCACATGCTTGTACAATCTTTTCTTTCTTCTTTCTTCTTTGATTTGTACTAGAAGCTCTGCATCTTCTACCTCCTTTTTCTCCCTTGACCTTTCCAGGTCAACCAGTTCATTTAACTCATCCAAGAGGAGAGAGATGACACGATCTATGTCATAGTTCCATGTCTGCAGATAGTTTATCCTGATTCCCCTTAACTCATCATTCTGAGTATCTGGTCTGGGGGCAGCCAACAATATATATCATACCAATAATTTCACATCCTGATAGAAGCGTGAAATGCGTTGGATGTTACTCGCTTGTTCTGAACACACTGATCAAGAAGGATAAATAATTTTTAACATAACAAAACACATTATAACATAATATATTACATAATTATAGATAATTTAAAGTTAAGATTACATCATATCATAAGCAGTCAAAATTTGACATAATGTAATCCTATTTTAAAACATATTATCTAACTGCTTCATCTTTAGTAAGGATGTAAGTGAGCATCCACCGCAAGGCTGGGATCGTACAGATTAATAGTTAGATTTTTTCCCATAACTTCTCCCTAACCGTTATACATATCAAAATAGAACATTATGTTGTTAGACATGATGTTTTCTTGAAAAAAACATACTCAAAATAATCAATAAAGAGTTGGTGAGCTCATAGGTTTAATATCTTAACAAAACATAAATATTAATGCAACATAACTACAACCAAACCTGCTCATAAATAGATGATTTATAACTGTCATAATATAAATCACAAATCAAATAGTATAGCATCACAACACTCATCATGTTGGTGCAGGAAATGATTTCCTAAGTAGCGTTACTTATATTATCTGACGGTTCCACATCTGAATTAATGGTTGTATCATAATGACAGTAAAACACATAAACCTTATACATATGCATCAATCTCAAAACAATATGCTTTTTCCTCCAAAAACTTTACAAATACAAAATGAGGCTATGAGTCTCACCTTTTACTCCGGTAGATTTTCCTATAAAAATATTTATAAACAATTAATATTTTTTCAAAATTTTCAGCATCTCAAATAAAAATATCAATATAGCAGCTAGGCATATTTGTATGTCATGAAAGTTTTACAGTAGGTATATACAAAAATCTAATATTTTATGTCAAAATTTCATAAGTTAATTATTTACAGATTATTTTCTAGAAATTTTATGATATTCAAATAAATTAGCAAAAATACTTACAGGTGTTTAAAATTTACCAAAGTTTATCATAATTTACATATCAATATATATATTGTTTCAAAAATTTCTGAATTTCTAAGTCATAATAGAACCCTTATCAATATTATCTTATTCTATTAATAACTGTTAAAAATATGGAACATAAGATACATCATATAATTTTTCCAGATTTTTACTACTCTTAAATCGTCTGGTTGGGAATTTTATTTTAATAACTTAAACAATTTATATAAATTATTTTCCTATAGTAATTGTATCAAAATTTACAGAATATTATTTCTTAATATTCTAAATATGTTTAAAATGTTTGTTCCCACAATCACAGTTATTTATACAATAAACTGAATTAACAAGATTACACATAAATTTCAACCCTTTATTAGTGATCCCTTATATAATTCCTTAATATTTATTTATTCCATTCAGATTTATAAAACTTTTCTTACTGCTTATTGGTAATATTGAAGTGTTGTGGATTTTTTTTGAAGAACTTGAATGTTTAGTAAAAAAGGGTTGGTTATATGTGTTTGTTATAACACATATATATTTTACAAACTTGTTTAGCTATAGATTTAGAGAATAAAATCTTGATTTTGACAGAAGGAGAGGATGAAAAAAAGTGAAGATAGTTTCTAAATCTTGGTGAATTTTGACAGAAGGGGAGGATGAAAAAAATGAAGCTTGGTTTTGATGTTCTTGATTTCTTGCAACATGATTTTTGGAAGATGGTGATTATATGAGGCTTGGATGTTGTTGGTTGATATGAAAACCGAGAGGGTGGGTGAAGATGATAGTGGTACACGGTTTGTTACGTTGACCGATGGTGAAGGTGATGGTGGTACTCAGATGTTATGGTGAAGTGGTGACCGAGAGTTTTGAGCTAGAGAGTTGAGATGGAGGTTTGGATGGTGTGCGGTTTATGAAGTGGCCAATGGTGGCTTATATGGGGTTTTCGGCCGATGGCCATAAATGAAGGAAATCATGATACCTAGTTCTAGGGTGATGATTAGGCTAGGCTTAGGGGTTTAGGTGTCATGCAAAGGAATATGGTCGGTGGGGTTGCTTAATGTTCTAATGAACCGAGACTAGAGCTTAGGTTATGCTTATGTTGAGGTTTAGGAGTTTAAGGTTTGCTTAGTTTGTTTTGGTGTCAATTTTTTTTTGATGTTGTATTGCATTGTGATGTTTGGTTAGGTTGTATCTTGGTTCATTTGGTGTATGTTTGGTGTTACATGATTGTGGTACTTTGATTATGTAATGTTTGGTATTAAAAGGTTGTCTATTTGGATACATGCATACGTAAATTTCATGCATGCAAGCATGCATAAGTTCAACACATATACATATATATTAAACATGTAAAATTCATATAGAATTAGTCAAATATAGAGCTTTATGTATAAAAGTTTTATAAAAAGATTAACTAAATTTTAGGGTTGTCACAAATAATCATTCGTAATAATGTTTTAAAGTTTTAAAACTCATATAACCAAGCATTTAGCCTTACTTTTGATTCTTGAATCTACCCGATCATAACATAATCAATATTTATTCTATATATAAAGCATTTTAGGATGACATATTTGTAATTTTACTTAAAGTTTAAGGCACCTAAGGCAATATTATAAACATAAAATAAAAGTGTTTTATATATTTTATATTAAGCATTTTAGGATGACAAATTTGTAATTTTGCTTAAAGTTTAAAACATTTAAGATAATTTTTTAAGCATAAATTATAAGTGTTTTATGCAATAATTTTTAATTTTATTAGTTAATAAATTTATGTTGATTAATATAATATTTAATACATATTAGATAATTTATTTCAATTCATTAACTACTTGATTTTAATATTTTAAATTAATAGTTAATTTACATTTACTTTTAAATTATTTTATAAGTAAATACTATTTAAATCAATCATTATCATATTTAAATACTTCAGCATATAATTATTAAATATTTATATATTATAATAATAATTATAGTAATAATAATAATAATAATAATAACAACAATTATTATTATTATTATTATTATTATTATTATTCAATTACTAATAGTATTTAAAGTAATAATACTTGTTATCTACAAAAATTAAAACAATTTTATTAATAATTTTAAAGGTAGTATTATTAGCAATAATATTTATAAGTTTAATAATAATACTTAATATAAAAATGTGTTGGATATTGAAATCATACTTTTATAATTATAAGAAATAGTGTCAATATAAAATAATAATTATAATTGCTAATAATAGAGTTGCAATTAATATTATTATCGATATTATTTCGTTTTATGAAATAGTTTGTGACAAGTCTAATATAGTATATGTTAATTATATAAAAAAAATCAAATCTCTTTACTCGTGTTTAAGGTAATCAAACTAAAAATCATAACCCTTAGAACTGCTACAAAGTTTTATTTTATCTTTTTATTTTTCTTTTATATTTTAAAGAATATATAAAAAGTTGTATTTTATCTTTTTGACTTGATTTTTTTTCCAAAACCAAGTTATCAATACAATTTTTATTCAACATTAAGGATTAAATGCTAATATGCAAGTAATTAAAATCAAGTATTATTATTGTAACAAGCCACGATAAAGAATGGGGGGTTCATACGCTATATTATTACTAAAAGGTATTTCGTAAAACGTGAAATCTAATTGCTTTACTATTTATACCCAACATACTTTTCCAACTTTGTTATAATGATTTAAGCGTTAAGTTTGGTATATTTTCATCACCTTGTGATTGATGAATCAAATTATTGAACAATTACGTTCTATAACTCTAAAAAAAGTCATTAGCATTATTACATGAGTTACTCATATCACAAATTACTAATTTAAATTAAGACAACCATAAAGGGTATTAAATGCTCGGACTATTATCGAACGATCCTTTTATACATTACTAGCTTTAGTAAACCCGTGTATTACACGAGTTAAATAAATAAAATGTTAATATAATAAATTTATAAATTTGTTAATTAGAAAATGATATTTAAGATATGATATAACTGAAATTACGTATCAGAATTGACTATAAATAATAAAACAATGATATCAACTTTTAAATATTTTTTAAAAAATAAATATTTTAATTTTAAAATAAACCGTATAAAATTGTTATTTTTTCAAAATTTTCTTATTACAACTCCCAAATTTGATTATTTCTTTTAAAAAAATTGACTTATTAAAAATATCAATTTATTTAGAAATAACCTTAATAAATAAATTTATTTCTTAATTTATTATATATTAAAATGTATTAAAACAATTTTATTAGTAGTTAAGATAATTAGTTAATAGGAGAGAGATGCGGGAAAAATTTGTGAGAATGATTGTGCTGCTGACACGTGACACTTCCATTTACCTTTTTACTAGAGTAGTAAGATAAGATAAGATTATTTTTTCCTTTCAATCTAGGTCCATTGTCATAACCGTGATCCCTAACATCATTTGTTTTAGTAATTTTTTAACTTCGAATCATATAAGCCTTTATCCATTGTATTATCTACTCATAAATATTTTATGAGGTATTATTTAACTTGGATATGAGTTGATGAATTATCTAATTAAGTATCGTAAGATAATTAACATTTGTTATTTATGACTTGTATTAAAAGTATAATAAATTATTATTGGAAACATTAAGTTTCTTTTTTCTTATCTTTTTAGTTTTATTGTTGAACTTATATGCTAACTTATTAATTTGTTTATTTGCATATTGTGTATAATATATTGGTCGTAAATGCCTTTGTTCTTTATTTCTTGAAAATTTTCTTCATAAAAGGATTGAATCTCCCATTCACCTCAAGTACCATAACTAAGAATTTACAGTTTTTTTTTTGGATAATATAGTTTTCCACTCTTCCTATAAAATCTAAATTGTGATTACCAAGACTTTACAACGGCTATACTCTTTTTCATACATTTTCCAATATTCATCTTCATTTATTTCATCTTGGGTATGTTTATCAATTATCTTATTTCTCATGAATTTTGTTTCTAACTCTATCCAACCTCTTATATTGATAATATATTCGTTACCAGTTTCATGTTATTTTAGTTTTACATGAAATATTATTCCAATCATGAGTATCTATATATGTGCTAAATTTCATTTTACATATGTTTATGTTAAATATTTACAACAAGAGAAAAAGGAAAAAACTTTATTTAAATCTATAAAAAGCATATTGTTTGTTAAATCAAGTTGCACCTACTCCCTAACAATTAGGGCAATGTGCATTAACATATATTATTCTTGGTTTACATACATGATGGTGGATAGGTTAAAGACGTTCCACCCGATGGGATCCAAACACATCACAACATTCGAGTATTAGGCATCCCCCACTTGGACCCTTCTGACCAACCTCGAAATATTCAAAGCTAGTAATCTGTGACTTAATCCATAGTCACTTTTGCACAAAATCTAACTAAGCACATGTGCCCCGATGTAACAACAAGTGATAACATATGTGGTGACCTGCGATCATGCTTAGTGTCGTTCCTCATGCACACCTTCCACATACCTTAGTGATTTGCTTGTGACTGACTATAATCCACGTCGGGCATGCATAGCCGCGGTATGCTAATTCACAAGAGACAATTTAAACTTGCAACCACAAACACATCAAAAGATTTATACAAACATTTAACCAACTCGGATAGAACCCCAAAAACAATTAAAAAGGGACACTTATGCACATAACGATGAGCTACCCGATCAGGTTTATACACCGATCGACGAGTTCCTCAAGTACTTGATAACCTTGTAACACATTAACTTTCACGTGAATACATATTCCTCAATGATCGTGAAATCCTTTTGGCCATTCTGCTCGACATAAACACCCAACCTGCCCTAGTCATGTTTCCGACCTCAAGCTAGAGTTCTCTGACTTAAGTTTATATTTCCATCACAACTCTTGACGAACATGCATCGAAAAGTTAAGGTTTGTGCACACTCCCGACATAGTGGCCAGATGGACCTAACCACCACATGAAATGCTTATTGTGCAAATCCATATGACAACTTCACGGTTATAAAATGGCACAACATTATCCATTTTATACATTTACTGGATATTGTCCCGTGACAAATCCGTTTATCCAAAAAGTGGTTATTTTAATTATCATATTATCAATAGGCCTCTTAACCACGTAAATGTCAGTTTGGTTATTTCCAAAACCTTAATTTACCCATATATGTCATAGTTCTGCATAATATGGATCCTTAGTACCTTACCACAATAGATCAGCTATTCTTTGTGTCCATCGTTCACCACTGAGCGATACAACATTACATTGGAGTTTTACACATTCGAGATACGCTCATATATAGTTATAATTCGTATCCTCAAGGTTTGGGGCTTACAAAAAAGAATTGAGCTTCTAAACATCATTTCTAAGCCAAATAAACACCCACGAGTGTGTCTAGGAGCTCTAATCGTCACACCGAGCCTTCTTGAACACCAATATCTAGAGAGAGAGTCGAAACTAGGTAGAGAGAGATCACCAATATGAGCGAGTGTGAAAATGTGAATTTTTGGGTTTTATACCCTTTATGCCAACTAAGGTCTGTGGTGGACCGCTAACCCTCCTTGACGATCTGCTACTTACTTAAAATGGTATATTCCTATCTTTCAAATGCAATATATACATCTTGAAATGGAATATTACTCGCGAACCGTTAAAGCTAGACCATGACAGTCCATGACCACCATGGTAGACCATTACTTGTTTCCCTGGTGGTTTGCTTTGAAAGTCAAATCCCTGGTTTCAATCTTGATTTCGTGATGGATCGTTATACTAGACACATAGGAGCCATTACAGTTTGATATGCTCCCATAATTCCAATCCTTTTGGAATTTTTCCAGTTTGATCTTCCAGTAGGACATTTTTTGCCTTTTAAATAGACTAGTTTTGTCATTTGTAATTTGTTTTGACACAAACTAGTCTAAAAAGTCATCCAAAAGATTAATCTCCAAATCACTCCTATGTGTGTCTAAATTAATCTTCAAAATCAGTCAAAAATCAAAGTTAGATAGCAACAAATCACTAAATATATCACAATTCACAGTTTCTCTGTAAAAAACAACTATGAACACCCTAAAGTTTACAAACTATAGACAATCTAACATTAGTGTTAAGAGTAATACACCGTAAGCCCAGCCCAATACAAATATATAACTCAAATAATTTTATTTTTTTATGATCGGGTCTTAAAATTTTGAAAGCCCAACCACTTATCTTTATATATTTTGATGCTCCACACTTATATGTACGAGTAGAGATGAAAAAAAAAAACCGGTTCGGGAACCGGCTCAACAAAAAAAACCGGAACCGGTTTCAAAGAAAACCGATTTTTGCCCAAACCGATCCCGAACTGACCCAAACCTCCGGTTTCTTAACGGTTTGGTATCCACACACTTAAAACTGGTTTATAAACCGGTTTAAAAGTTAAAAACCGGTTAAACCGGTAAGAAAAGCCGGTTTGGGTAAAAAAACAGGTTTCAAACTGGTCCGAACCGGTTTGATAGGTTTGAGTTCTAGGTGTGCCAAACCGGTTTGTAACCCGAACCGGTTTAAAGAAAAACTGGTTTGACCCCACTACAAAAAAAACCGGTTCGGTTTTGAACCCGAACCGGTTTGACCAAAAAAAACCGGTTTGAACACCTCTATGTACGAGAAGTCCATTAGGCGAAGCATTAAAGGGGCGGGGAGGGCCCCTGCCCCTCTTATTTAATTCATGTGATAATTTTTGATTTGGTAGTGTAAACTTATGGTCTAGTGGTGTAATTATTTTTATATATAACAAATTCGCCTCCCTTATAAAAAAATTAATTTCGCCCTCGTCCCACCTATGTAATGTTCAAGCTTCGTCACTGTTCACCTAGAGTTGTAGTACTCGGTGAGTCATTGATGTTGATAAATCCTTGCATATTTAGTTCCAAACGAGACATACCAAACTCGTCCAATATTTTACGTTTGTGCTATGTTTTCTTTATTATATTTCGATGTAAATTTGGTATAATGTTAGATATAGTTTTGTTTTTGATAAAAAAAACGATGTTATACACTTCGGGCCTCCATTAAAATCTGAATAGTGTCTCTATAGGCTATACATATTAAATGTGAACTAAAAGGAACGTGGTAAAGTTTTTTTTACACTGTGTAATTTGATCTTATTAAATTTCAACTTTTTTTTTTTAGATTTTTAAATACCATTTAGATTACAATTAATAATGTTTTGTCAAGTTACATCAAAATAGAAGGTAGACGGGCAACAAGCTGCGCCGCCACCCCTTTCAGAATAGCAAATCCTAACATTCCGAAAACAAATCCTTGCCTCCCCGGGGTTGAGCAATGGTTGTCTATGATCCGTTGGACCCTGGTCAAAATGTTAGCTTCTGGCGTTAGGGAGTCAAATGTATCAAAGGCAAAGGGAACAAAAGCGTGCTGCCAAATCTTTAACACCACTTATGTGAGGGGTATATAACTTTGCCACCAAGTCATTAACAGTGATTGTGGACGTGGTAAAGTAAATCGTGAAGTAGTTGTTTCGTTTAGTTGCCTATTGATGAATGAATTTTTTTAACAAACAACTTTTTACTCATAAACCACCCGTTCATTCTGTATATACTTGTAGGAATTATAGGTCATGTTAATGTTCTCGGAGACAATTTAATCATCAATTCCACTAGGTCACAAGATCATGAACAATGATGGATAAATAACTTATTTTTTTTGGTGATGATAGTCTAATTCATTTGGTAGCTTAGTGATATTATGGTTAAAGATTATTATTTTTTCTGTAACAGCCCCTGATAACATTCCAATTGATACTCATCAAAATTTATTTTTTCTTAATGATTTTGATGCAAAACTAATTAATAATTTATAGATTGCTAGCTTTAAGTTTGATTTTATAAAACATCTATTTTGTTTGTGAACCGTTACACTTTTATTTTAACTCGATTCACTTTTTGGTAAACCACTATATTATTTTATGTTTATTTTTGTTATGTTTATATGAAAACGTAGTGTAATAGTAGTTTCACTTTTGATGCAAAATGGTGGTCTAATGCTAGTTTGCAAAACTGATGGTTTAGTCACCTCATTGAAAGAATATGGCACAAAATTGTAAGTGTTAAAATTATTTTTATTAGATCATTTGTGTATATTTTGCTCAAATTACCATCAAATTGAGTTATAATTGGATTTTTTTTGTGTCAAAAAGATGAAGAATATGTGGACTTCAAGATTTCCAATATATATAATTGTATTACATAAAATAAAAAAAAAAGAAAACCTAAAATCTACATCTCCACTTCACATGAGCATAAAAAAAAGATTACATAAAAAAAGAAAACCTAAAATCTACATCTCCACTTCACATGAGCATAAAAAATTCCTAATTGAAAAAAAAAAACATGCTAAAAACATATTAACATCAATAAAACACGTGAATGATAAAGTCAGTAGCTCTAAAATTTGTTACATGCATTGCAACTTTAGTGGTGCTTATTAAGAGGACACCCAAATCACTACTCAAGACTTGTCTCGCAAACATGTAGGTTTAAGTGCTTAGGATCATTTGTTTAGTGTGACGGGGACATAGACACTAATGTAGCTCACTAAGTACAAGCAGGGTGATGCAAGTGGAGAGTAGCATACTCAGTAGAGAGTAGCATCATGAGTATTGTGCGATAAGAGGTTCCTAACAACATTAAACAAAAAATTCTACGGAGTCTTCGTTCGACCAACTCTGTTACATGGAACTGATTGTTGGGTCATCAAAAATTCACACAAGAGATAGACATATGTGACAGGGATACGAACGTTGATGTGGATGTATGGCTACACAAAGATGGACTGAATAAGGAATGGGGTGTTCATGGCAAGACTACAAGCGACATGTATTACAGACAAAATTAGAGAAGGGATGTTGAGATGTTTTGTCCATATGAAGAGGAGATAGATGACAAAACTGTTTAGAACCGTAGAAAACCTTATAGTAGAGGGGAAAAAAGAGTAGAGGAAGACCTAAGTTGACTTGGGATGAGAGGATTAGACAAGATCTGAGTGTGTTACACCTCTGTGTGTACATGATTTAGGATAGAAGCTCGTGGAAGCGTAGGATTAAGGTTAAAGACTTTTAGGGAAAACATGTACACTTAGGTGTGTTTTAGCATACTTGTTACTTAGATATACATTTGCTTGCATTAGTATGTAATGCATGTCTTGTGTTAGTGTGTTACATAAATCCAATCCAAATAAAGAAAATAAAAGGCAATTTCATTATGGTACTATACCAGCCACCTATTCTGGAACTAGAAGTTCCAATCAGAGCATATAGATCCGTAAATGGATTTGTATGTATAGCCACTTCAGTTGTGTTTGTCGTTTCTTGAAAATATATTTTTTCTGGGAACATGGTCTACCAAAAATTCTTATGTTTGCGATTCTTCATCCACCAATACAGAAAATGCTACAGTTTTCCATTCTCATATCAGGCCAGAAAGTTTATTGGCAACAGATCAACACGCAGTGATTCATCATCCTCAAACATGAGCCAATAATTAGTTAGGGTGGTTTATAGATCAGAAAATTCCCACAAATTGAATGAAAAATGGGATCATGTAAATAATCGAGACCTTGCAAACAACAACGCTCCTTCCCCATAAGAAGTTCGGAACCCAAAGCCAATCATTGAGTGAACTGTATCTTCTTTATGTTAGTTAATCTAAGCCGCACCCTTACTGTTAGTAAGGTTATATACCGCCTAAAACTTACCTATTTAGGTGTGTTTTACCATAATTATTATTTTAGATAAATACTGTTTTTGCATTGTATGCCTCACCTCGAATTTTCCTTTCACTTTTGTTTCTCCTTTAAGTCTACGTGGATTACCTTGTGTGCATTCTTTTGTTTCAACTAGTTTAGATGGGATTTTCAATATGATATCATATATTTCCTTGAATTTTCCTTACATTTTTGTTTCTTCTCATTAGGATTTTTATTTTTGTTATCCTATTTTGTGATGCATCTTTATATGATATTCGATCACTATTAGAAAGCTGGACATTTGCGACCGTCTTTTCGGTCATAAAGTTGTTGTAATTGTCTTGTTGTGACCGTTTTGCGACATCTTTATCATTAAGGATAGAAGAAAGGTTTGCACCATTCTACTCATCCAAGACCTTACATATAGCTGGACTATGTGTGAGATATATTCGGTATGCTTAATTGTTTGTTTATGAAAAGTGGGTGACTTAACTAAAATACTTTTTAAAATTTGAATTACTTAATTAAAACTATTTAAAAACTTGATTATTATTATGCAAAGTTTCCTCTTTAACTAAATACAAAAAGGTTGTTATTTTATCAAAATGCTATATATTAGGAAAACAGAAAAAAAGAATTTAAAAATAGAATCCGGTTACATAGTAAAGCATAACTTTCTATTTGTTGATTATCTATAATCTATAAATCTAATAAAAGAAGTTTTTTGTATGCCACTTGTCATAATTTTAGAGCTTTTAATAAATATCACATTAAGTACAAATCATATTATTTACTTATTTTCATATTACAAATACTTATTTAAAAAAAGATCTCTCTACAAATGCAATTTGTAAATAAATATTTTTTTATAAAATAAGAAATTTTTTCAAAAAATCAAACTTTTAAAAATCACAGTATATTTTAAAACTTGTGGATTTTAAAAACAAAATTATTATGAAACAAAAATAATTAAATTTTAAATTTATAATAAATAAATTATTAAAAATGGTACTTTAAAAAAACGATTTGTTTTGAAACAATTTGTTTAAAACCAACTTTTTTATTAAAAAAAGTATAAAAAATAATATCATTCTTTTATCACTCGTACATAATATCAATCATATCTTATATCAAAAAAACGTTTTATAATTCATTAATTTTATTTAATAACTATTTAATATTTGATTTATTGAACCCGTGTATTACACGGGATTCTAACCTAACTAAAGATACTACAAAGAATTGGTTGTTAAACTTGAACATGATTTATGTCATCAGGATGTTTTATACGAATTACAGATTTGAGTTATGTATATTCCATGCTAGGGCAGCCAATACTCTTTTAGAGATCAATTCGTCAAATGCTCACTAATCCACCCTCAGTTTGTCACAAGTACCATCAGTCGAGGTACCTAGTTGAAAGTTAACGATTAGTATTTGATAGGCGGAAAGGTGTGAGTAACAAAAGTTGCACATTTATAATTGGATTATTTTCATCGTTATAACTAGACACTACCCTCCTAAATACAATTCAAGATGCCATATGATATTTTACATCCGGAGTTTGATATTCAAATATTATGATATATTATATAATTAAGGTTCTTTATACCATCATTTAATTATCCGTTCTTTCGTATATGATAAGTTTAAAATATATGGTTAAAAATTATCGCTTCTTACAAAGTCATTGAATTAATTATTAGAACTTTGGTGTTCAAAAATTAAAGTGAAAAGTTAATGACGGGTGCCGTCCATTTTGTGTGCAATTTAGTATTTGCTTCGAGATTAGTTAAAGTTCAAATATAAAGGATTTATATTCTAAAAAGTGTAAGCAAGAATATAGTCACTTTTGTTGAATTTTGTTAAGTGTTTTTTATTTTTTAAACAATTACAACTTTTTATATATTATATTATTTTTTTATAAAAATAACTGTATAAAGATGATGAGTGTTTTTATCTTTAAGACGAATATAATATCGTTATATGCAACATAAAAAATTATGTCTTTCAACACATGATTTTTTACTCATCGTTGTGTCTTTCTTTGTTTATTATTATAACTTTTGTGAACACATTATGTTTTTCTAAAATAATGAATTCTGAAATGTATAATGGTGAAATAACATTTTGTGAAATAACATCATAAACACATTGGTTAAAAACATAATAATATAATAACACAAACTGATATAAAACGTAACATACAACGAATTTATCAATCATTGTGTTTTTGTGCTCCTCATTATGTTTTCTTTGAACTCTTTCTTGTTTTCCTAAAATAATAAGTTGTAAAACACATTGATGGAATAACATCGTTATACAATTTTAAGTGTAAAACACAATAATAAAATAACAACAAACTTATATAATATATAAAAACAGCGATAAATATATCATGAAAATATTTAAAACATTAAACACAATGATGAATACAAATGATTTGAAATATTTGACACAATAAACTGATATATTTGACACAATAATGTGATGTATTAGACGCAATAACCTAACGTATTTGACACAATAACAAAAATATTATTATCTTTAAAACATTAAAATAACACATGGTAAAATTAGAATCCTTCTTAATATTTTTAAAATAAATATCATTTTTAATATAATCCTAACCTGAACATTATACGTTTAGAAATCTAAAACACTAAAATGCAATATTGTTTAATGAATCAACTCTACATTATGTATATATATAGGGTCGAGATTATTACAAAACCACTGTTTATTTCAAAACCAAAAGAACCATTGATTTACATTAAAATAAGACCGGTCATATTCAGTTGTTTTCCAAAGTTTATTATTATGTCATATATATATCAAAAAGTTCAACTATCATCGGACTTAATTTACATTTATATAAATCAATCGTTTTTTGGTTCTGAAAAAAAGTGGCTATGTAATGATCCTGTGTAAGGCCTCGTTCCAGGGACGCTTACAACTGGTAAATCATTGCACATAAAACATATAATTACATTTATATAAAATTAACACTGCAACGGAAACATTCAAAAATGACATTTCATTTCATTATAAAGGCTTTTGTAAGACAATACATCGTTATCCAGTTTTAAAAATATATATGTTGCATTAATCACAAAAGCATTATAAAAATGGATGCCATCCCAAAACAGCTGAGTAGCCGCCTCGTGCCATCTTCAACAACTATTACCTGCCAACTGGAAACACATAAAAGTCAACATTACTGAGTGAGTTCTAGTTTTAGAATAAAACATACTTTATCTTTTGTTTAAAACTTATCTTTTGTTTAAAACTGTTCTTTACTTTCATGCGATCATACGACGTACATACACATAGATAATATTATTATTATCTTCATTATTCGTTCTTTCTTTCACTTTTCATAACTTCCGTACCAATACCATGTGCTACACCCCAAACTATATGGCTACTAGGCCGAAGTCTATAAATAGACAGCTATACATGGTGTCGCAATACCAGGGTAAGCGGTAAAGGTTCTATACAAATGGTCGATCACAAAGAAAGACCCCGATGTACATCCTTATGGGGTAGCGAACCCGCACACCGTTGGGCTAACACTTTACAATGGGTGTGTCCCTTCCATACATTTGCTTGCAAGCTTTTTATTTCTTTCGTTCATTTATGCATGCATTCTTTCATTTCGTTTCCCTTTCTATTGTCTTCCACTTTACAATACATAATACTTTTCGTTCATTCATTAACATGCAAGAAAATCCATAGGAAGACAATCAAACAAAACAAGGAACATAATAAACGTACAACATCATCATACATACATAACATACATCATGCATAAACATACAACATCATGCCCATCATAGCGTCTATGAACTCAAAAGTCAACTTATATGAGCTTACGGGAAACTTCCAAGTCAAAACTTACGTCTACACCTTCCCCCGAACGTCAGTAATTAAACTACGTTTTCTTCGGGGTGCAACAACCCCACTTGGGCGTATGGACACCTTTTGTAAGGCCCCGTTCCTGGAAACCTCATAGTTGGTCAATCACAGCAGTTAAAACATTAAACATTATAATTATACAAACTTAAGCAACAGAAATAATTTATCAAAAACCATTCATTTCATTTAAATCACTGTTGTTGAGCAATACATCATCGTTTAACTGATTACAAAAGAATTGTTTTACTGCATTACAAAACAACAGCAACATAAAATATGAATGGATGTTAGTCTTTCCCTGCCGAGTGGCTTCACCCTCGTGCCATCCTCAGCAATAATTACCTGCTAACTGAAAATGAATAAAGTCAGCCTTGCTGAGTGAGTTCTAGTTTTAAAAGTAATAAAATACTTTCTGTATGTTGTACATGAAAATACTCATTCTATGAAATACAACTCTTTACTTTGTATGCGAGCACACATTAACTATATGAACAGATACTGTTCGTTCTCTTTACTGTATGCCTTGTATGTTCTGTAATCTTTTATCTTTATCTTTCACTTTCTTTATGGACCAATAAGCAATACCCTAAACTGTATGCGTGATGAAAACCAGTGATGGGCCATCTATATCCCTCAAAAGGGTTCTGTTTACTGTATACAAGGCCGACCCAAACACCTAGGGTACGCTACAGAGGTCCTGCCAATCTCCAAGACTGGCCTTGTGTGCATAATAGGGTAGCTAACGCGCAACACAGTTGAGCTAACGACAACACGGTCGTGTACCTCCTGTAAGCTTGCAAGACTTGTTAACATTTTATTAATGTTCCTTTTCTTTTCTTTATTGCTCTTTCTCTTTATTATTATGATATACTTTACGTTACAATAATAAACATACCACGTAAGGTCACACACTATAAGTAATAATAATAGAATTAATATAATAAGGAACAATCATAATCATGCATGAAACCCATCATTAATAAGCCCTAGTCAAACCTCGGTCAATACCCTAGGAGCACAAACTCCTAATAATTCTGTAATAAATTCTAAGTGTTGGGCGCTTAGACACTATTTGGGCGCATGAGCCCTGTTTGGGCGTTTCATTACTATGTAGGCGCATCAGTCGACACTTAACTGCTTTAACTCTTAGGCACATGAACAGTTCAGGCGCATAGGCACTATTCAGATGTATGAACACTTAGGCGCATGGGTTATTCGGACGCATGGAAACTTAGGCGCATGGGCACTATTGGGGCGCATGGCCCTATACTTAGTCGTCCGACTAATATTTCTAGGCGCATGGACCACTATTCAGGTGCATGGGATATACTTAAACATTTCTAAGGCATATTTCAAGCGCATGAGCCTTATCTAGGCGCATGAACCTTCTATGTAACATGTTTCTAGTATGTTTTCAAACCCAATCATCAAACCATATGTTCTAAGCTTAACATGGCTGTTCTAAACATGAACAACCTATAAGCATCTAAGAACCAACATCAAACATGCATAATACATACGGCCAAACATACATAAACATTGTAAAAACCGTTTTAAATACATTTTCAGCCCCAAAGATATTTAAGACAAGTAGAAACCTGGGTCTAGATTCTCACCTGGTGCAACTTGGGTGTATCTTCCTTCTAACCCTTTTGCAACTGAGTTCAAACACCTAAAAACCCCACCAAACACACACACACCCGAGCACATACACAAACACATAAGCACATAAACATATAACCGGGATAAAACCCGTCATAAACACTTAAAAACCACGAATTCTTACCTTGAATTCAATTTCTTCTTTTCTCCTTCTTCAAAACCCGAAGTTCTGCTCTCTTCCTTTCTCTCTCTCTCTAAAACCAAAGTGAAAGTGATGTGAAAAAGAGGGTGGGCGGCCATGCCCACCTTTACACCAACTTTTCAAAGATTTTGTCATTTTGGACACTTTTAGTCCCTCCACTTGGACTTTATTGCTTTTCTTTCTTTTATTCTTCATTTCTTGTCTTTTTAAAATAACTGGGTGTTACAAGTCCACCCCCTTATATAGGTTTCGTCCCTGAAACCTGTTATTTCTCAAACAGACGAGGATAATGTTGCCTCATCTCCTCCTCAGTTTCCCATGTAGATTCGGATCCCTTCTTGTGCTTCCACTATACAAGCACAAGAGGAACCACTTTATTCCTCAGTCTCTTCTCTTTATGATCGATGATTGCCACCGGTTGCTCCACATAATTAAGCCTTTCGTCTACTTCGATATCCTCCAGTGGAACAATCATGTCTTCATCAGCTAAACACTTTCTCAGATGAGATGAGTGAATCCCACTTAACTCATCCGGTAAGTCCAACCTATAGGCCACCTCTCCTACTCGAGCAATGATTCGGAACGAGCCTATATATCTTGAGCTCAACTTGCCCCGCTTCCTGAATCGGATAATACCCTTCCAATGTGAGACCTTCAACATAACCTGGTCACCCACCTGGAACTCGATCGGCCTGCGTCGTTTATCGGCATACGACTTCCGCCTAGCTTTAGCTGCCTTCATGAAGGCTTTAATCTTCTCAAGCTTCTCGGTTGTAGCCTTAATGACCTCGACACCTCCCAATTCTTTCTGCCCAATGTCTCCCCAACATACGAGTGTTCTACATCTTCTACCATATAGTATCTCGTACGGTGGCATGCCAATACTGGCATGATAACTGTTGTTGTACGAGAATTCAGCTAACGGTAAGTGGTTATCCCAACTTCCCCCAAAATCAATCACACATGTCCGAAGCATGTCTTCCAGTGTCTGAATGGTCCTTTCTGACTGACCATCAGTTTAGGGATGATAAGCCGTGCCAATATGTAACCTCGTCCCCATGGCATCGTGGAAATTCTTCCAGAATTTAGAGGTAAACCGGGTGTCACGATCAGACACAATAGACACCAGCACACCGTGACAAGTTATAATTTCCTTGATGAATAGATCTGCCAACCTCTCAGATGAATATGTCTCGCGGATCGGTAGGAAGTGAGCACTTTTCGTCAAACGGTCGACAATCAGCCATATGGCATCGTACCCTTTCGGAGTACGTGGCAACTTCGTTATGAAATCCATGGTGATGTGCTCCCACTTCCATTCCGGTATATCTAAAGGTTGGATCTTTCCATACGGCTTCTGATGTTTGGCCTTCACCTATAAGCAAGTAAGGCACTTACTCACATACTCCACCACATCACGCTTCATACCCGGCCACCAATAATCTTTCTTCATATCTTGATACATTTTTGTGGCACCAGGATGAATGGAGTATCGAGTCTTGTGAGCTTCATCCGTAATCCTCACACGTAGATCCCCGAAACGAGGAATCCACACCCGTCCAAATTGAGTTTTAACACCAAGTGTGTTTTCACCCAATTCCCCAACCAGACCTCTTATCCTTTCAGAGTTAAGATGATCTTCTTTATGTGCCTCATCTTGAAACTCTTTGACTTGCTTCATCATATCAGAGGTCATGATCAGTTGATATTCTTTTACCCGAATTAGCTCGGGCCTCTCCTTTCGGCTAAGAGCATCGGCCACCACGTTGGTCTTGCCCGGATGGTAATAGATCTCATAATCATAATCTTTTATGAGCTCCAACCATCTTCTCTGCCTCATGTTCAGATGTTTTTGCTCGAAGAAGTACTTCAAGCTCTTGTGGTCAGTGAAAATGGTGCACTTCGTCCCGTACAGATAGTGCCTCCAAATCTTCAATGCAAAGACCACGGCTGCTAGCTCCAAGTCATGAGTGGGATAATTGACCTCATGAACCTTCAACTGTCGGGATGCCTAGGCTATTACCTTCCTCTCTGCATTAACACGCACCCTAACCCCGAGTAAGAAGCATCTGAATAGACCACCAAATCCTCTCTTCCTTCAGGTAATGACAAGACAGAGGCTTGGGTCAGTCTGGTGTTCAACTCCTCAAAAGCCCTATCTTGCTCTTCACCCCACATGAACTTTACATCCTTCCGGTCAGCTTAGTCAACGGGTAGGCTATCTTGGAGAAGTCCTGAATGAACCTTCGATAATATCCCGCCACCCCAAGAAACTACGAATCTCGGATGGCGTCGATGGAGATTCCATTGCATCACGGCCTCCACCTTAGCAAGGTCTACCATAATCCCCTTGGGATTTACGACGTGACCTAAGAATTGAACTTCACGCAACCAGAACACACACTTGGAGAATTTGGCATACAACTTCTCCCTTCTTAAGGTCTCCAACACCTCCCGGATGTGTCCAGCATGCTCTTCTTTGCTCTTCGAGTAGATCAGGATATCATCAATGAACACAATCACTGATCTATCCAACATCGGCCGACACACTCTATTCATCAAGTCCAAAAAAGCAGCTGGCGCGTTGGTCAGACCAAATGACATAACGAGGAACTCATAGTGACCGTAGCGTGTGCGAAAAGCTGTTTTAGGGATATCCTGTTCATTCACCTTCAGCTGATGGCAACTAGATCGAATATCTATCCTTGAAAACCAACTGGCACCCTGAAGTTGATCAAACAATCATCAATCCTCGGTAAGGGGTATCGGCTCTTCACTGTCAACTTGTTCAGCTCACGGTAGTCGATGCACATCCTCATACTATCGTCTTTCTTCTTCACAAACAGGACCGGAACACCCTAGGGAGAGATACTCGGTCTAATGAACCCCTTATCGAGCAGCTCTTGCAACTGCTCCATCAGCTCTTTCATTTCTGTCGGAGCTAACCGATATGGTGCTTTGGCAACGGGTTGAGCACCGGGTATCAAATCAGTTTGGAACTCAATCTCGCGATCCGGTGGCACGCCGGGTAAGTCTTCCGGGAATACGTCTTGAAAGTCACGCACCACTGGTACCTCGGATAATTGTGGTACCGACGCATCCACGTCTTTCAGTTATGCCAAGTAGGCACTACATCCGCGTTTCATGCACTTCCCCGCCACCGCCATCGAAATAACCTTCGGGATCTCCATAAATCGTAACCAAACTCCCATCAGGCGCAACTAATCGAATCATCTTCTTGCGCATACGATGTTTGCTTCATAGGTTGCTAACCAGTCCATCCCTAGTACTACATCAAATCAACCTAGGGGCATCACGTGTAACCTAGCAGCAAACCTTTGACCTTCTAGTTCTATAGCACAGTCCTCTATCACATGAGTAATTCTTGTGGGCTTACCAATAGCAGTTTCTACATCGAATGGTTCACTGACATTTCTACTGCTAATAGGCAACTTAGCACAGAAAGTAGTGGAAATAAAACTCCTACTAGCACCGGAATCAAACAATATAGAGGCACAAGTTTGGTTTACTAGAAACATACCTGACACAACATCGGGATCAGCTCTGGCTTCCTCCCGGGTCATGGTGTAAGCTCTAGCACCTGCCCCTCTGCCCTCCTTCCTCTGGCTTCTTCTTCTCCGCTCCAAAGCTCTCCGCCCTCGGCTTCTTACAGTCCCTAGCGATGTGGCCAGGCTGGCCACACCTGAAGCATACATTCATCCCCATCCTACATTCACCAGTATGCTCCCTTCCACATTTGCCACACTTCCTCAACCCTGAACCAGATGTGACCACACATCGGTCACCCACCTTTGCCAACTTATTGTTTGGAGCGGCTCCACCACGTCCAAACTGTTTCCCATTCCAGTTCCAGTCACCACCACCCTTCTTGTTCACCTCAGCCACCACCACCCCGTGCTCATCATATAATCTACCAGCCAAATCAACCGCCGATCTAAAAGTGCTCGGCCGGGCGGCGATCATATGCCTACGGATATCCGCCGACAGCCCCTGGATATATCTCTTAATCTTTCGTGATAGTGGTGTCACTTGATCGGGCACCAGCCGCGCCATTTCATTAAATTTTGTGGTGTACTGCTAGTGTGTCATCGTTCCTACCTCCAGCTTTAGGAACTCTCTTTCTACCTTATCCATCGCTCTGTGGGGACAGAATTCCTCAATCACTAACTTCTTCAGTTCAGGCCATCTTATTCACCTAATGGCCCTGCTACCCTCGGCTTGGACAATGTTGTCCCACCAGCACAAAGCCAAGTCCACAAAAAAGTGGATAGGAAATTTCACCTTCTGATCTTCACGGCACTCACTGATATCAAGAACAGCCTCCATCTCCCTCACCCACCGGTGAGCAGCAGCAGCAGTGCTGTTCCATCGAACGTAGGGGGCTTGCATCTCATAAACTCCCCGTAGTTACAGCCCCGTGCCGCCTACGGTGCAGGCTCTTCTTCCTCCTTTTCATCATCAAATAGAACCATTTCCGGCTCCAGTTGCTCTCGTTCTCTTGAGGACCTGTTCCTCTCCTTTCTATCCCCTTCCCGTACTGCCTTGATAACTTCGGTCACTACAGACGGTAAGATTGTCTGCATGACTTGATGAACTTCCTCCACAACAGCCTCCTTTACTGAGGCTCTGAGATTGGCACTCTCGTCGCCACCCTCCGGATGAGGGGTCTCTGGTTCTTCATGAACCCTTTCTCGACACTGGGTCTTCCTCTCTTGGGTCGCGGAGCAGCACAGTGACCTCCACCGTGAGAGGCTTTCGAAGATCTACCGCCACCCATCCTCTAAACGCACGCTATAAGATTTAAACACTAACGCGGTCATTCAAGGTAACACTCAGTTTATGTCAAGTATAGTAAGTCTCTAATTACAGTGGCCAGTTGTGATTAGCCACTTACTTTACTCTTCATACCCTAAGCATCTCTTATCCTGACTTAATCAGTATCTAAATCTACTAAGAGCACATAAGTCACATAACATGCGCACATAATACCGGTTAACATTAAGAAAAGACATACCTAATGGCACGTAGCTACTCGGGCTGACATCCCTCCATTTGTCCCATTTTCAGTTTAAGTTTAGGTTTTAAAAGTTTATTTAACCCAATTCTCTTAAACTTTGGCTCTGATACCAACTTGTAAGGCCCCATTCCTGAAAACCTCACAGTTGGTCAATCACAGCAGTTAAAACTTTAAACATTATAATTATACAAACTTAAGAAGCGGAAATAATTCATCAAAAACCATTCATTTTATTTAAACCACTGTTGTTGAGAAATACATCATCATTTAACTAATTACAAAAGAATTATTTCACTGCATTACAAAACAACAGCAACATAAAATACGAATAGATGTCAGTCTTTTCCTGCCAAGTGGCTTCACCCTCGTGCCATCCTCAGCAATAATTACCTGCCAACTGAAAATGTATAAAAGTCAGTGTTGCTGAGTGAGTTCTAGTTTTAAAAGTAATAAAATACTTTTTGTATGTTGTACATGAAAATACTCTTTCTATGAAATACAACTCTTTACTTTGTATGCGAGCACGCATTAACTATATGAACGGATACTATTCGTTCTCTTTAATGTATGCCTTGTATGTTCTATAATCTTTTATCTTTATCTTTCACTTTCTGTATGGACCAATGAGCAATACCCTAAACTGTATGCGCGATGAAAACCGATGATGGGCCATCTATATCCCTCAAAAGGGTTCTGTTTACTGTATACAAGGCTGACCCAAACACCTAGGGTACGCTACAGAGGTCTTGCAAATCTCCAAGACTGGCCTTGTGTGCATAATAGGGTAGCTAACCCGCAGCACAGTTGAGCTAACGACAACACGGTCGTGTACCTCCTGTAAGCTTGCAAGACTTGTTAACATTTTATTAATGTTCCTTTTCTTTTCTTTATTGCTCTTTCTCTTTATTATTACAATATACTTTACGTTACGATAAAAAACATACCACGTAAAGTCACACATTATAAGTAATAATAATAGCAATAATAATAATAAGGAACAATCATAATCATGCATGAAACCCATCATTAATAAGCCCTAGTCAAACCTCGGTCAAAACCCTAGGAGCTCAAACTCCCAAGAATTCTGTAATAAATTCTAAGTGTTAGGCGCTTAGACACTATTTGGGTGCATGAGCCCTGTTTGGGCATTTTATTACTGTGTAGGCGCATCAGTCAACACTTAACTGCTTTAACTCTTAGGCGCATGAACAATTTAGGCGCATGGGCACTATTCGGACGTATGAACACTTAGGCGCATGGGCCACTTGGGCGCATGGGCACTATTGGGGCGCATGGCCCTACACTTAGTCATCCGACTAATATTTCTAGGCGCACGGATCACTGTTCAGGCGCATGGGCTATGCTTAAACATTTCTAAAGCATATTTCAGGCGCATGAGCCTTATCTAGGCGCATGAACCTTTTGTGTAACATGTTTCTAGTATGTTTTCAAACCCAATCATCAAACCATCTGTTCTAAGCTTAACATGGCTATTCTAAACATGAAAAACCTATAAGCATGTAAGAACTAACATCCAACATGCATAATACATACGGGAAAACATACATACACATTGTAAAAAACCGTTTTAAATACATTTTCAGCCCCAAAGATGTTTAAGACAAGTAGAAACCAGGGTCTAGAAACTCACCTGGTGCAACTTGGGTGTATCTTCCTTCTAACCCTTTTGCAACTGAGTTCAAACACCTAAAAACCCCACCAAACACACACACACCCGAGCACATACACAAACACATACGCACATAAACATATAACCGGGATAAAACCCGTCATAAACACTTAAAAACCACGAATTCTTACCTTGAATTCGATTTCTTCTTTTCTCCTTCTTCAAAACCGAAGTTCTGCTCTCTTCCTTTCTCTCTCTCTCTCTAAAACCGAAGTGAAAGTGATGTGAAAAGAGGGTGGGCGGCCATGCCCACCTTTACACTAACTTTTCAAAGATTTTGTCATTTTGGACACTTTTAGTCCCTCCACTTGGACTTTATTGCTTTTCTTTATTTTATTCTTCATTTCTTGTCTTTTTAAAATAACCGGGTGTTACACCATTCAGTCGCATGAACTCCAGACGACTGAACATCTGGCGAATGGACCAATGCGGATGAACACCTATGCGAATGAACACCATGCGAATGGATATAATGCGGATGAACTCAATGCGGATAAGTCCCATGCGAATGGAACTAATGTGAATGAACGCCTATGCGAATGGGCCCTCAGTCGCATGACTCCCCATGTGACTGGCCCTCAATCATGCGAATGAACCTCAGTCATGCGAATGAACCTCAATCGCACCTCATTCGGCCGTATGGCCTCCATTCGGTCGCCTAGTCGTAGCTGATGCAGAATGCAGTTCATCCTCAAATCCAATCTGCCAGTTTCGACCTCCAAGCTCGTCCAAACCCATTGTAAGCCCAAATCAACCATCCTAAACCCTAGGAAAACATACTACAACACCAAACAAGCACACACAAGCCCGAAAGCAAGACCCAAACGAATCATACACATACATAAACAGGTTCACACCCAAAATACCCGAAAAATGATTTTAAAATTTGTTCCAGCCCCAAAATCATTCAATAACATGTAAAAGAAGGGTCCTAGAACTCACACAAACAACCCTGACAAGTAGAGCTTCGATTAGACCCACTACACGACGAGTTTGCACGCTTGAACCCACCCGGACCAAACATTTCTCTTCTTTTCTCCTTCTCTTCTCCCTTTGGCTGGGTTTTTTTGCAAGAATGGGGAGGGTCTGGGCTACCCTCCCCCTTTTATACTCCCACTCATCCAAATTTCTTCACATTTTGGAAAGTTTGGTCCCCCGACTTTGGACTTTATTTCTTTTTCTTCTTTCGTTGGCTTCAAAGAAAATATCCGGGCGTTACAAGTCCACCCCCTTAAATAGGTTTTGTCCATGAAACCTATTATTCCTCAAACAAACATAGGTAATGATGCCTCATTTCTTCTTCAGTCTCCCACGTTGACTCGGATCCCTTCCTGTGCTTCCACTATACACGCACAAGAGGAACCACTTTATTACTCAGCCTCTTCTCTTTTCGATCGATGATTGCCACAGGTTGCTCCACATAATTTAGCTGTTTGTCTACTTCGATATCCCCCAGTGGAACAATCATATCCTCATCTGTCAAGCACTTTCTCAGATGAGATACATGGAATGTCAGGTGAATTCCACTTAACTCATCTGGTAACTCCAGTCTACAGGCCACCTCTCCTACTCGAGCAATGATTCGGAAAGGCCCTATATACCTCGGGCTCAACTTGCCCCACTTTTTGAATATGATGATACCCTTCCAGGGTGAGACCTTCAACATCACCCGGTCACCCACCTGGAACTCAATCGGTTTTCGTCGTTTATCAGCATACGACTTCTATCTATCTTTGGCTGCCTTCATGAAGGCCTTGATCTTTTCAAGCTTCTCAGTCGTAGCCTCGATTACCTCGATGCCCCAAACTCTTTCTGACCAATATCACCCCAACACACGGGTGTTCGGCATCTCCTACCATATAGCATCTCATAAGGGGGCATGCCAATGCTGGCATGATAGTTGTTGTTATATGAGAACTCAGCTAATAGTAGGTGGTCATCCCAACTTCCCCCAAATCGATAACACATGCCCGAAGCATGTTCACCAATGTCTGAATGGTCCTCTCTGACTGACCATCAGTATGGGGATAGTAAGCCATGCTGATGTGTAACCTCGTCCCATTAGCATCATGGAATGTCTTCCAGAATTTGGATGTAAACCAGGTGTCACAATCAGACACAATAGACACCGGTACACCGTGACGAGTTACAATATTCTTGATGAAAAGATCCTCTAACCTCTCAGATGAATATGTCTCGCAGATTAGTAGGAAGTGAGCACTCTTCATCAAGCGGTCAACAATCACCCATATAGCATCAGACCCTTTTGGAGTACGCAGCAGCTTCATAATGTAATCCATGGTGATGTGCTCCCACTTCCATACGGTTGGATCTTCCCATACGGCTTCTGATGCTCGGCCTTCACTTGTAGACAAGTAAGACATTTACCCACATACCCCACCACGTCACGCTTCATACTCATCCACCAATAGTCTTTCTTCATATCTTGGTACATCTTTGAAGCACCGGGATGAGTGGAGTATCGAGTCTTATGAGCTTCATCCATAATCTTCGCCCGTAGATCCCCAAAACGAGGAATCCACATTCGTCCAAATCGGGTCCTAACACCAAGTGTGTTTTCACCCAATTTTGCAACCAGACATCTCATTCTTTCAGAGTTAAGATGATCTTCTCTCAATGCCTCATCTTGAAACTCCTTAACTTGCTTCATCACATCAGAGGTCATGATCAACTGGTACGCCTTCACCCAAATCGGCTTGGGCCTCTCTTTCCGACTAAGGGCATTCGCCACCACATTGGCTTTGGCCGGATGGTAATGGATCTCGCAATTGTAATCCTTTATAAGATCCAACCATCGTCTCTGCCTCATGTTCAGATCTTTCTGCTCAAAGAAGTACTTCAAGCTCTTGTGGTCAGTGAATATGGTGCACTTCGTCCCATAAATGATAGTGCCTCCAAATCTTTAATGCAAAGACCATGGCTGCTAGCTCCAAGTCATGAGTGGGATAATTGACCTCATGAACCTTCAACTGCTGGGATGCATAAGCTATAACCTTCCCTCTCTGTATTAACACACACCCCAACCCCGAGTAGGAACCATCAGAATAAACCACCAGATCTTCGCTTCCATCGGGTAATGACGGAACAGGAGCTTGAGTCAACCTCGCCTTCAATTCCTCGAATGCCTTCTCTTGAGCTTGACCCCATACAAACTTTACATCTTTCCTGGTCAGCTTAGTTAGTGGAGAAGCAATCTTAGAAAAGTCTTGGATGAATCCTCTGTAGTAGCCCGCCAAACCAAGAAACTACAAATCTCGGATGGCGTCTTTGGAGACTTCCATTGAATCACCACCTCCACCTTTGCCGGGTCCACCATAATCCCATCGGGATTTACCACGTGACCCAAAAACTAAACTTCACGCAACCAGAACGCGCACTTAGAGAACTTGGCGTATAACTTCTCCCTTCTCATCATCTCCAGAACCTCCCGGATGTGACCAGCATGCTCTATCTCGCTCTTTGAATAAATCAGGATATCATCAATAAACATAATCACTGATTTATCCAACATCGGCCGACACACTCGATTCATCAGATCCATAAAAGCAGCGGCCACATTGGTCAAACCAAAAGACATGACAAGAAACTCGTAGTGACCATAACGCATGTGAAAAGCTGTTTTAGGGATGTCCTGCTCCTTCACCTTCAACTGATGGTAGCTCGATCGAAGGTCTATCCTTGAAAACCAACTGGCACCTTGAAGCTGATCGAACAAATCATCTATTCTCGGTAAGGGTTCTTCACAGTCAACTTGTTCGGCTCACGGTAGTCAATACACATCCTCATACTACCGTCTTTCTTCTTCACAAACAGGACCGGGGCACCACAAGGAGAGATACTCGGTCTAATGAACCCCTTATCAAGCAACTCTTGCAACTGCTCCATCAACTCTTTCATCTCCGTCGGAGCTAATCGATACGATGCCCTGGCAACAGGTTGGGCACCTAGTATCAAATCAATCTGAAACTCAATCTCTTGGTCAGGTGGCACTCCTGCTAGGTCTTCTAGGAACACGTCTGGAAAGTCACACACAACCGGTACTTCAGACAGTTGTGATGTTGGTTTATCCATATCCTTTACATAAGCCAAGTAGGCGCTATATCCACGCCTCATACACTTTCCCGCCACCGCCATTGAGATTACTTTCGGGATCATTGTGACCCGATCCCCATAAATCGTTACTGAACACCCTTCAGGCGCTGTCAGACAAATCATCTTCTTGCGACTCACAATGTTCGCCTCGAAGTCTGCTAACAAATCCATCCCAAGAACCAAATCAAAACCTCTATCATCCCAAGGTCATCACGAACGGTCTAACAGGAAATTTATGACCCTCTAGTTCCACGTCACAAACCTCTATCATCTCAGAAATCCTGGTAGACTTACCTATGGTAGTTTCTACATCAAAGGGCGCATGAACACGTCTACTACTAACAGGAAGCTTAGCACAGAAAGCAGCAGAATAAAACTTTTACTGGCACCCGAATCAAATAACACAAAAGCTAAAGTTTGGTTCACTAGAAACATACCGGACACAACATCAGGGTCTGTCGTAGCTTCCTCCTATGTCATAGTGAATGCCCGGGCGCTCGCCCTCGGTCCTTCACTTCCCGTCTTCTTCACCCCCAAACCCTCGGCTCTCGGCTTCTTACAGTCTTTACTATATGACCACTTTCCCCACAGTTGAAACACCTTGTACCCCTGCAATCTCTAACCATATGACCAGGCTTTCCACACTTGAAACAAATGCTCAACCCCCATCTACACTCGCCACTGTGCTCCTTCCCACATTTGCCACACTTCTTCGATCCCGTCCCCGGTGTGACGACACGACGATCGTCCACCCGTGCCTTCTTGTTACCCGTCGAGGCATCACCCCGGCCAAACCTCTTCCTATTCCAATTCCGATAACCACCACCCTTCTTGCTACCTTTAGCCACCACCACCACAGCTCTCTCATCATACATCTTCCTGCCAAATCCACCGCCGACCTTAACGTGCTCGGTCGGGCAGCGATCATGTGCCTGCGAATGTCCGTTGGCAAGCCCTGAATGTATCTTTAATCTTTCGTGACAAAGGCGTCATTTGATCCGACACCAGATGTGCCATCTCGTTGAACTTGGTGGTGTATTGCTGATTCCCGCCTCTAATTGTAGGAACTCTCTCTCAACCTTATCCATCTCCCTATGAGGACGGAACTCCTCTATCACCAACTTCTTCAGTTCGGACCATCTCATCCTCCAATATCCCGACTACCCTCAGCTTGGACAATATTGTCCCACCAGCATAAAGCTGAGTCCATGAAAGAATGGGCAGCGAACTTCACCTTTTGATCCTCTCGGCACTCGCTGATATTTAAAACGACTTCCATTTCTCTCACCCACCGGTGAGCAGCAGTAGCAGTGCCATTACCATCGAAAGTAGGGGGCTTGCATCGTTGAAATGCCCCGTAGTTACAGCCTTGTGCCGCCTCCGGCTTAGGCTCTTCTTCTTCCTCGTCTTCATCATCGGAGAGTACCGTTTCAGTGTTGGGCTGTCTCCTTTCGCCCGTAGGTCTACTTCTTTCCTTCCTCTCCTCCTCCCGTACAACTTTGATAACTTCAGTCTCTACAGAAGGTAAGATCGTCTGCATGACCTGATGGACTTCCTCAACCACAGCCTCCTTTACTGAGGCTCTCAAGTTGGCGCTCTTATCACTACCTTCTGGATGAGGGGTCTCGGGTTCTTCATAAACCACCTTTTCAACTCTGGGTCTTCCCCTCCTGGGTCGCGGTTCAGCACCATGACCTCCTCCACGTGAAGCTTTCGAAGATCCACCACCGGCCATTCACACGCACACTGAAAGAATCAAACACCAACACGGTCATTCAAGGGAAAAACTCAGTTTATGTCAAGTATAGTAAGTCCCTAATTACAATGGCCAGTTGTGATTAGCCACTTACTTTACTCTTCATACCCCAAGCATTACCTGTCCTGACTACATTAGTATTTAAATCTACAAACAACACATAACCACATAACATGCACACATAATACCGGTTAACATTAAGAAAATACCTGATGGCACGCAGCTACTCAGACTAGCATCCCTTCCCTTTTGGTCCCATTCTCAGTTTAAGTTAAGTTTATTTTGAAAATTTTACCCGTTTCACTTAAACTCTGGCTCTGATACCAACTTGTAAGGCCCCATTCCGGGATGCTTACAGCTGGTCGATCATCGCACATAAAACATATAATTTCATCATCTTACATAAAAACATTGTAGTGGATACATTTAAACAAAACATTCCATTTCATAATAAAGGCTTTTGCAAAATAATACATCGTTATCAAGTTGCAAAATACATGTTGCATTACATCACAAAATCATTATAAAAATGGACGCCATCCAAAAGAGCTGAGTAGCCGCCCTATGCCATCCTCAGCAATCATTACCTGCCAACTGGAAACACATAAAAGTCAGTGTTGCTGAGTGAGTTCTAGTTTTATAATAAAACATACTTTATCATTCATTAAAACCGTTCTTTTCTTTCATGCGATCATACATCATACATACACATAGATAATATCATTATTATCTTAATTAATCGTTCATACTTCCATTCTTTCATTCGTACATTCATTACTTCCGATGACATGTACATTACCCCGAACATTGTGCACGAAGCGGGTAACTAGGCCTGAGGTCTTTCATAGACCTCGCACATTGTGCACGAAGCTGACTCTAGCACCTAGGGCAAGTACGTTCACCATTTATCTTTTCTCTTTCATTCCGGATCAGTGTCATATGCTATACCCCGAACATTATGCACGAAGCGGGTAACTAGGCTTGAGGTCTTTCATAGACCTCGAACATTATGCACGAAGCTGACTCCAGCACCTAGGGCAAGCGGCAAGGATCCCATACATATGGTCAATCACAAAGATTGGACCCTAGTGTGCATCCTTCTCGGGTAGCTAACCCGCACACCGTTGAGCTAACACCCTCCATTGAGTGTGTACCTCCATACATTTGCTTGCAAGCCTTTCTTACATTCATTCGTTCATTAATGCATGCATTCACTCATCATGTTCCTATTTTCATTATCTTCCACTTTACGTTACATAATACTTTCATTTCATTAACATTCAACATAAAGCCACGGGAAAGATAAACATTCATCATAATAAGGAACATCAATATAAATAGATAGCATCATCATACAGGGCATCATCATACATACATAGCATACATCATGCATAATCATACAGTGTCATACATCATCAACATACCCAACATCATCAAAACTTACATCTGCACTTTCCCGAAAGTCAGTAAATAAACTACGTTTTCATCGGGTAAAGAAGCACTACTTGGGCGTATGGGCATCCTTCAGTCGCATGGCCTTCCAGGTGACTGAA
>CM046451.1:8700778-8940778 GCA_025506515.1 Flaveria trinervia
ATAAAAAGTAACGAAAGTCTTGTAAGACTTGTATGTCGGGACACGCCCCAATGTAGGGTGTTAGCCCAACGGTGTGTGGGTTAGCTACCCCAGAAGGATGCACATCGGGGTCTTTCTTTGTGATTGACCATTGTATAGAACCATTGTTGCTTACCTTCGGTACTGTGGCTAGGGTGCTGTGCACAGTGATGGAAGGTCTATGATAGGCTTCGGTCCAGTACTAGCTGACGGAAGGGTATAGCACATGACAATGGTACACCTGAACATTATCTTCGGTATTGTGGCCAGGGTGCTGTGCACCGTGATGGAAGGTCTATGATAGGCTTTGGCCCAGTGCCAGCTGACAGAAGGGTAAAGTTCATGATTTTAATGGAAAGAAAAGATCTAATGATGAGCAAATGTGAATGAAAGTGAATAGTAATAACGAATGGATGAAAGTAAGAATGTATGAACGAATGGAAGTTAACGAATGAATAATGAAGATAATAATGATATTATCTATGTGTACGTATGATGTATGATCGCATGAAAGTAAAGGACGGTTTTAATGAAAGAAAAGTATGTTTTATTATAAAACTAGAACTCACTTAGCAACGCTGACTTTGATGTGTTTCCAGTTGGCAGGTAATGGTTGCTGAGGATGGCACGGGGCGGCTACTCAGTTCTTTTGGATGGCATCCATTTTAATAATGCTTTTGTGATGTAACGCAACATGTATTTTGTAACTTGATAACGATGTATTATTTTGCAAAGCCTTTATAATGAAATGTAATGTTTATTTAAATGTTTCCGCTGCAATGTTTTTATGTAAGATGATGAACATATATGTTTTATGTGCAATGATTGACTAGCTGTAAGCATCCCGGGAACGGGGCCTTACATACATACATACACGGCTGGTTTTCATGGTTTTTAATTATAAATATGGTTTTCACTTAACCTCTTATATATATATATATATATATATACACACACACATATATATAGGGATGTTCAAAAAAGAAATTAATATTTGGTTAAGAAGTGTAAGAATAAACGAGGTGGTTATATATGGCTAACTAGAAAATAAGGTTAAAGGACATGTTGGTCTAGTAATCATTTAATCCAATTTACTTTCTTCTTTTAAAAATATAGCATATTTTTACACACTTTCATCACCCATAAACTTATCAACAATTAACCTCAAAACACAATAAAAGCCTAGAGATCTCTCGTCATCTTAAACTCCATAATAACATGCAACAACTAATAGGTGATAAGAGGTGTTAAACTTGAGCGGTAGGTGTCAATCGGTAGTGTTTTAGGACAATAATTCGATAGTCAAAAGTAGTGATAATAGTAGGTAATGAATAGTGATATGGTGGGGAACGAAAACACATAATAATTGCAGCTAAATAACGGTGGATGACAATGATGATTGGTGATACTTGAATGTCGTTTTTTTTTCACACTCAACTCATTTATTAATCTGGACTTGAACTAATATGTTGGATTCTATAACATAATAATGTGCTATTTTTTGTTCTTCATTGTATCATGTCCATTATCTTTCATTCTTTCATTACATTTTTGAAAAACTAGGTTGGCATTATACAAGAGCCTAAAACATCTGTTTGTTCGTATTACAATACAAAAATATTATACAAGGGAATGCCATCCAAAACAAGCCAAGTAGACGCCCCGTGCCATCCTCAACAACTATCCCCTGCCAACTGGAAAATGCATAAAAAGTCAGCATTGCTGAGTGAGTTCGAGTTTTACAAAAACATTATATTACCTTTCATTCTTTAAAGCATTTTCATTACTATCGCACATGGTCACACATCATACGTACATCAAGGTAATAGTTATTATTTTCATCATCGTTTGTTTCGTACATTTCACATGTTTCGCACATTTCGTACTTATCGCACTTTTTGTTTATTATCTTTCACTTTTATCTAGATCCTATCATGTACTTAACCCCCTTCCCTCTAAAGCATCAAGCAATTCATCTAGGGTTAAGCGACAAGGATCCCATTTGGCACATATCGCACATCACACGTATGGAGTGGTCACTAGGACAGACTCCCCCTGTGTGTGTGTGTGTGAACTCGTATGGGTTCGCCAAGATCGCACGCTGTATAACACACAGTAATTAGGAAATCGCACGTTATTGGAGCAGTCAACAAGATTGAACTTTTACTGTGTGTATGAACCCTTATCAGTTAGCCAAAATCGCATGCTGTAGACACACACAAGGTAACAACTCTTAATGAGTTGTGAACCTCCTTCAGTTGCTTGCAAGGCTTTTCATTCTTTCATTCATTATGTTCCACTTTCATTATCTTAATCTTTCACTTCGTTAAGATAATACTTTATGTTCATTAACAATATCACACCACGTAAACTCATATCGTACATACATAATAAGGAACATAATAAACATATCATACATAAGCATAACATCATTATGCAATCATACATAACCATCATACATCATTAATCACACATCAATCATACATCATCATACATCATCATCATGCCCATCACAACATCTATGACCTCAAAAGTCAACTTACATACCCCCGGGAACCGCCCAAATCAAGGCCTACATCTACCCATTTCTCTGAATCAGAAAAATATAAATTGTCTTCATCCGCATTAGTATGTTGTTCATCCACATTAACTTGTTCATCCACATTAACTTGTTGTTCATATGCATTAACTTGTTGTTCATCCGCATTAACATGTTGTTCATCCGCATTAACTTGTTGTTCATCCGCATTAACATGTTGTTCATCCGCATTAACTTGTTGTTCATCCACATTAACATGTTGTTCATCCAGATTAACTTGTTGTTCATCCGCATTAACTTGTTGTTCATCCGCATTAACATTTTGTTCATCCGCAGTAACTTGTTGTTCATCCGCATTAACATGTTGTTCATCCGCATTAACATGTTGTTCATCCGCATTAACATGTTGTTCATCCGCATTAACATGTTGTTCATCCGCATTAACATGTTGTTCATCCGCATTAACTTGTTGTTCATTCCCATTACCATGTTGTTCATCCGCATTAACATGTTGTTCATCCGCATTACATGTTGTTCATCCGCATTAACATGTTGTTCATCCGCATTAACATGTTGTTCATCCGCATTAACATGTTGTTCATCTGCATTAACATGTTGTTCATCCGTATTAACTTGTTGTTCATCCTCATTAACATGTTGTTCATCCGCATTAACTGTTGTTCATCCGCATTAACATGTTGTTCATCTGTATTAACATGTTGTTCATTTGCATTAACATGTTGTTCATCCGCATTAACATGTTGTTCATCCGAATTAACATGTTGTTCATCCGCATTAACTTGTTGTTCATTTGCATTAACTTTAGTCACATGGCCATCCAAGCGCATGAGGACATTTCAGGTGCATGAGCCCTATTTGGGCGCATGAAGTTTCGAGCGTATGGGAACACTTAGGCAAATTCTAAAACTTAGGTGCATGAGCTCTATTTGGGCGCATGAGCAGCCTCATTCGCACCTAAACATCATATCTCAGTCCCCAAACATCACCTATCATGTTTTATTCTTAAATCTTACATTCTAAGCCATAGAAACACAACCATAACATCATCAAACATGAACATAGCCCAAAATCAAACCCCACCCACAACATACACACATACATACATACGGGTATGAAACCCAACTGTTGTAAAAAGTTCATACATGCATTTCCAGCCCCTAAAACAGTTAAAAACAAGTAAAAAGGGGGTTCTAGAACTCACCTTAGCAGCATTTTGGGTAAGACTTCCTCAAACCGTTTGCAAATTGAGTTCAAACACCTAAAACCTACCAAACACACACCCAAACAACATATAACACGTATAAGCAATACTTGAGGCCTAAACCGGTTAAGACACCTTAAACACATGAATTCTTACCTTGAATTTGATCTTTTTCTTCCTAGCCTTCAAAATCACAAAAGCTTTCTGCTCCTCTTCGCTTTGTCTCTCTAAAATCCGAATGATATGTGATGTGTGTGACATATGGGTGGCCATACCACCTTTATCACCAACTTTTAAACCTTTTTGTCCTTTGACACTTTTAACCCTCAACTTGGGTTAAATAGCTTTTCTTTCTTTTTCTTCACTTAATTCCTTCGTTTGAGTCTTCTAAAAATAACCAGGTGTTACAAGTCCACCCCCCGTATATAGGTTTCATCCCCAAAACATGTTATTCCTCAAACAATCAACCTCGATATCTTATAGTGGAACAATCATATCCTCTTCTGCCAAGCATTTCCTCAGATAAGATACATGGAATGTCGGATGAATTCCACTTAACTCTTCTGGTACTCCAGTCTATAGGCCACCTCTCCTACTCGAGCAATGATTCGGAAAGGCATTTGTATCTTGGGCTCAGCTTGCCTCGCTTTCTGAACCGAATAATACCCTTCCAAGGTGATACTTTCAACATAAACCTGTCACCCACCTGGAACTCAATCGGTCTACGTCGTTTATGAGCATACGACTTCTGTCTATCTTTGGCTGCCTTCATGAAGGCCTTGATCCCATACGAACTTTACATCCTTCCGGGTCAACTTGGTCAGTGGAGAAGCGATCTTAGAGAAGTCTTGAATGAATCTCCTATAATAACCCGTCAAAACCAAGAACCTACGAATCTCAGATGGCGTTTTCGGAGACTTCCATTGCATCACCGCCTCCACCTTTGCCGGATCCACCATAATCCCCTCGGGATTCACCATGTGACCCAAGAATTGAACCTCGCACAACCAGAATGCGCACTTGGAGAACTTGGCATACAACTTCTCCCTTCTCAACGTCTCTAACTGTAAGGATTCCTGAAGTCTGATGCAACCCAAAACTGCCTAAGTGTTTCAGCAACATGCACTAAGTACTGAAGTGAAGAATGCTTCGGAAGAATTACACAAAGCATTAGAAAATACTCCAAGTGTAATATCTTCCGAAGCCAAGACCAATATCTTCGAAGCCTAACATGAAGTCTTCCGAAGCTTGAAGAGACAAAGTCTCCGAAGCTTCAACCTATGAAGACAGATTTCTTCCGAAGACTTTTAGTACACATGCTTTATCTGATGTACTGTTCCATAAAGCACCTTTTCCGCTGCGTCTCTGATAAGTCACCAACTTACAAGAGTTGGTGAAAAGGTCCATGCTTTTGGTAACTGTACATTGAGGTCTTGAGTCTGAAACTTTCCACTTTATGTACTTTATCCTTTTATAATGTATAAGGATGTGAGCTATGGCATGTCATAGTCACAAGGTCAAAAGGCAGATATGCCTTTTGATCCTACAATTGATTTTGTTAGTGTCTAGTCAATTGTATCCAGCTAGCTTTCATAGTATAGCCGGCTGTAGGTTGTAGTATAAGTATTCCAAGTTCTTGTATCTTTCGGTAATGCTTTGTAACACTTGTAAAAGAACTTGAGAAAGCAATATACTGCTCCCTTGAAAACTATACTCTCTTGTTCTGTCTCTTGCTTTACTTGTGTTCTCTGCATCACCTTTGGTTACCTAGTTCACTGTTGATTAAGATTTAGTTAATCTCCTCATTGTGTTGTTGTGTTGTAATTGTGTTCAAGCCCTTGAACGATCCTGCAATTGGTATCAGAGCATTCAGGCTCGTGATATAAGATCTAACCATCTTAAGATCCCTCACACACACAAAACTAAACCTTTTCAAATGGCTTCCATCTCAAAGACTGATATGGAGACTGGAACCATGAACAAATCCCCATTGATCACTCTTGATGACTTCGACACTGGTGCATGAGGATGGAAGGTTCATCAGGTCTCTTGACTCAAGAATGTGGGAATCTGTTGAATATGGACCTTTCATACCTAGCACCCCTCTTGCTACCGGTGCTGGTATGATTCTAAAGATGTGGCCAACTACTCAGATGAAGATAGGAAAAGAGTAGAGATTGACAGGAAGGCCATGACTGCTCTTCAGACTGCTATCCCAAACTCTGTATACAGAGGTTTTAAGAAGTGCAAAACAGCTAAACAGCTGTGGGATGCACTGAAGCTGATGTATGAAGGCTCCTCTGAAGCCAAGGAGAACAAGAAAGATCTTCTGAAGCAGCAGTTTGAAAATTCACCTTTAAAACAGGTGAAACCATGACCAACAATACTTCAGGTATGTTGAGATTGTGGATACCCTTGTGGATGGAGGAGTTCCTCTTGAGAACAGAGACATTGTAAGGAAGTTCATGTCCTCACTTCCTAGGCAATGGACACACTATTGTGTGGTAATCAAGAGGACTGAGAACCTTAAAAACTCTACTCTGACAGAGTTATATGGGATTCTCAGTGGATACCAGATGGAAATGAACTTACAAGGTTCATCTGGCAACTCTAACAATCAAATGGGTTCAGCCCTTCATGTGGTTGAAAGGGACAGCATAGAACCCCAACATCATCTCCTATGCTACCCTGACAACTCACAAAAAGGTCCTTTCATTACCTTCCCGGAGACACCAAGGGAGAACTTTACTCAAGGAAGCCCATTCCAAGAGACAAGTTCTTCTCAAGCCTTTGTGTCTGCAGATGAAAGCTGTGGAAATTATCTCTTCACTCTTGAAGATCTAGACTGTATCCATCCAGATGACCTGGAATACATGGAAATAGTTCAGCAGATGGCTCTTCTCACTCACAGAGCCAAGAAGTTCTACAAGAGGACAGGAAGAAAATTTCCAAGCAATGCTACCAGTGGTAAGTTTGGCCTGGATAAAAGCAAAGTTAAGTGTTACAATTGTAACCTTATGGGTCACTTCGCCAGGGAGTGTAAGGCACCCAGAGCAAATGGGGGTCAAACACAACTCAGACCAAACTTCACCAACAATACCCCTCAGGCTGAGAAGACAAAGCAACATGCTGCGGGTGCTGTTGAAGAGGGAGGATTTGACTGGAGTTTTCAGGTGGAGGATGCTTCTCCAAACCAAGCATTGATGGCTGATCATGATGAAGCCAAGGTATTAGAACATCTTTGCTCCCCTGAATGCATTGCTAAAGTAAATAGATACAGGTCCTACAATCTAGAGATGAGATCTGATCTTGAGTCATTAAACATATTAAAATCTGACTTTAGAAAGTCTGAAAATGATTACAAGTTAAAGATAGAAGACTTGGAGAAAACTATTTCAGTACTAAAACATGAACATACAGATTTTAGAACTCAGATCCAAGATCTCATCACTAAGTTGACTAAGTGCCAGGCTGAGCTTGTGATCAGCAAAGCCCTGGCAGAGAAAAGTGTTCTTGAAGAAGAGACCTTCAAGAACATGATATCCTCATCCCTACACAATAAGGTTTGTTATCAAAATAGACAGGGACTGGGATCAAATGAGATAGCTCCTCCACACACAATCTTGTCTGTAAGATCTCCTAGGTGTGGAACTTGTGAAATGAGCTTCCTCTCATAGATCCAGTAAGTGAGGATGATGAAGAAGTGATAGTGAGGAATCCCTCTGAGAAGAGTGAAGAAGAGGATTCCTCCAAGGGCCACTATCCTTCTGAGGAGAAGAAATTAACTGTGATGACCAAGTCCAAGAGAAAGAACTTGATCAGGAAGAGCAAAAGGAAAGCAAAGAAGGCTCAAGAAATCAAGGCTACCTTTGATGCTAAGCAGAAACAAGTGTTTATCTCTGCAGGTTTCAAAGCAATAAGGACTGAAGACATCCACCAAAGCCTCTTATCTAAGAGTTCTGGTTCATGTTCAAATCATCTCAGTACAAAGAAGAAGACTGAGCTGCTGGTACCACTGCTGCACAGCCTGGACCATCAAATTCCAAGAACAGTTCACAGCCCAAGGGAACTGTATCTGAATCTACCAAGATGAAGGTGAAAAAGGGATGTGACCAAGGCCAGTCTTGCTCTCAAAAGGAGATTTCTTTGAAGAAGAAAATGCTGTGTGTTATGTGTGAAAGTACTTCTCATATTGCCAAGGATTGTCCATACAATCCTAAAAGTACTATCCACATGACCAATACAAAGACTTCAAAGAATCTCAAGAAGTCTCAAGCTTCGGAAGGAAAGTCTATTTCCTTCGGAAGCTCCAAACCAAAGAAGAAGGTAAATGGAAAATTACCTTCGGAAGCAAAGTTGGTCTCGGAAGAAAGGAGTTCTTCCGAAGTACTAAAGTCTACTGCAGTGACTGTAGATTCTTCCGAAGTATCAGTCATTAAAACTTGTGAGCTCCAAAAGCTTCTAAGGTTTTGAAGGTCAAGTCCAAGACTCCAAAGGTGGTGTGGAAGTCTAAGAAAGACCAAATGACTGAGGTTTCTCCATCAACAACAGCCGAAGATCCCCTCTGTACAACCATAGGATCTATTACTGTTGCATTACCTTCTATTACACTTACTGAACCCAAGACAAGTAAGGCTTGGGTTTCCAATGTAACTAATCATTTTCTTTGTGCAGGAACAGCTCAAGACAAACAAGAATGTCTGGATAATTGACAGTGGCTGTTCCAGGCACATGACAGGCGATAGGTCTTTACTTCATAATTTTGAGAGAATTGATGGAGGACCAGTTGCTTTTGGAGGAAATGAAGGTGGTTACATTTATGGAAGGGGCAAGGTCACAAATGGTAAGCTCAGCATTGAGAAGGTAAATTTGTTAAGGAGCTTGGGTACAATCTTCTGAGTGTATCTCAATTTTGTGATCAGAGTCATAACATGCTCTTCACTGAGCATGAGTGCATTGTTCTCAAACCTGGAGTGGTCATTCCTCATGAGCATATTCTGCTCAGAGCCCCCAGGAAAGGGAACATGTACAAGATGGATTTGCAAGAAACATCCTCTCTGGAGAAGTTTCATGCTTTCTATCTAAAGCAAATAGTGATGAGTCTTTCCTATGGCATAAAAGAATGTGCCATGTAAACTTTAAGAATATGAATAAATTAATCAAACATGATCTGGTAACTGGAATGCCAAAGAAAGAGTTTACAAGTGATGATCATTGTGTTGCATGCCTGAAAGGGAAGCAACACAAGGTATCTCACAAGCCTAAGGAAAAGAACTCCATCACTACTCCCCTACACTTATTACATATGGATCTCTTTGGCCCCACCAGTGTAATGAGTTTAGGAAGGACCTTATACTGTCTAGTGATCACAGATGATTTTACAAGATTCACTTGGGTTTTCTTTCTTAGAACTAAAGATGAGACTCCTGAGATTCTAAAGAATTTCATCTTAAAGATTGAGAATCAATGTGATCACAAGGTCAAAACCATAAGATGTGATCAAGGAACTGAATTCAAAAACCAAATCCTTGATACATTTTGTGATGAAAAGGGTATTACAAGACAATACAGTGCTCCCAGGACTCCTCAGCAAAACGGAGTTGCTGAGAGGAGAAACAGGACACTTATTGAAGCTGCAAGAACTATGTTGTCTGACTCTAAACTGCCTATCACCTTCTGGGCAGAGGCAGTTAATACTGCCTGCTATGTGCAAAACAGAGTCTTAGTAGTTAAGACACATGGTAAGACTCCTTATGAACTTTGGCACAAGAGGAAACCTTTCATTGGTTTTCTCAGGTCATTTGGATGTCCCTGCACCATCTTGAATACCAAAGATCAAGTTGCCAAGTTTGCTGAGAAATCAGACGATGGACACTTCATTGGATATCTTCTCAAGCTAAAGCTTATAGTATACAATCTCAGAACTAGAATCATTGAGGAGTCAGCCAATGTGACTTTCAATGAGCACACTCAGTGTGTGGTGGTTCTGGTCCGGATTTTGATTTCTTGATTTAGTTACCAACTGTTAATAAATCTTGTGAGCATGTTTCAGGATCTGTAGAAAATTTAAACAGGTGATCCGATCCAAGATTTGAGCTTGGAAGACCTTCAGCTCCAGTTGGAACTACTTCAGCAAATGAGGTTTCTATCAGCACAACAATGACAAATCCAGTGATACATCTGGCATGCCTTCAAATTCCAGTTCAGAGGCCTCTCAACCAGATAAAGACATCTCAATTGCAGAAGATAACAATGGTGATGGTGAAAGTGTCAAGAATCTCTTGATGCTAATAACTATACCATAGATGATAACATCAATGATGTCACACACTCATTGGATCAAGTTAATCTTGATAAGTGTGATAATGTGGAGGATCAATCTTCAAGACCAGATCTAAATTTCTCAAATTTGGATCTATCTCAGCAACTTGCTGTGATCCCTCAGCTAAGGATCCACAAGTCTCATCTACTACAAACATCATTGGAGATGTTATCTCCGGGGTAAAGACAAGAGGGCAAACCCATGAAGCAAATGTTTGTCTTCACTCTTGTTTTCTATCCCAGTTAGAGCCAAAGAAAGTTGAGGAGGCTCTAAAGGATGGAAGTTGGGTTGAAGCTATGCAACAAGAGCTGCTTCAATTCAAAAGACAGAAAGTTTGGAACCTTTGTCCTCTTCCTCATGGGAAGACTACCATTGGAACCAAATGGGTTTTTAGGAACAAAAAGGATGATAGAGGAATCATCATCAAGAACAAGGCTAGACTAGTTGTTCAAGGATACACACAAGAAGAAGGGATTGACTACACTGATGTCTTTGCTCCTGTAGCTAGACTAGAAGCTGTTAGGATATTCCTGGCATTTGCTGCATCCAAGAACTTCAAGGTCTACCAACTTGATGTAAAGTGTGCTTTCTTATATGGAGTGATTGATGAGGAGGTTTATGTCAAAAAACCTGGTTTTGTAGATCCTGATCATCCTGATTATGTCTGCAAGCTTGACAAAGCTCTCTATGGGCTGCTTCAGGCACCCAGGAAGTGGTATGAGACACTGTCTGAGTATCTCTGTAACATGGTTACAGGAGAGGTACTATAGATGGAACTCTCTTCATCAAAAGACAAGGAAACGACATTCTGCTAGTTCAAGTATATGTGGATGACATCATCTTTGGCTCAACCAATTCAAGGCTCTGCAAAGACTTTGAAAAGCTGATGAAAGATAGATTTGAAATGAGTTCAATGGGAGAACTTAATTTCTTTCTGGGAATTCAAGTGAAGCAGGTTGAAGATGGCATTTTCATAAGTCAGTCAAAGTATATTCAAGATATACTCAAGAGGTTCAACATGACTGATTGTAAGACTGCTAAGACACCCATAGCCAGAAACCACTCTCTTGGTCCAGATCTTGAGGGGGAGTGTGTAGATGAGCACTTATACAGGGCTATGATTGGGTCTCTTATGTATCTTACAGCTAGCAGGCCTGATATCATGTTTGCTACATGTATTTGTGCAAGATATCAAGCTAATCCTAAGATGTCTCACTTAATCACTGTGAAAAGGATTTTAAGATACCTCAAAGGTGCCTCAACACTTGGTTTATGGTATCCAAAGAATTCTAATTTCAATCTGTATGCCTATACAGACAGTGATTATGGTGGTTGCAACATGACTGCAAAGTCTACATCTGGGGGATGTCAATTTCTTGGTGGAAGGGTTGTCTCATGGCAATGCAAGAAACAAACCTGTGTGTCTGCATCAACTGCTGAGGCTGAATACATTGCTGCTGCAAGCTGCTGTGCTCAAGTGCTTTGGATTCAAAATCAGATGCTAGACTACGGATTTAACTTCAAAGAGACTCCTATCCACATAGACAACAACAGTGCTATCTCTATCACTGAGAACCCTGTGCAGCACTCAAGGACCAAACACATCAACATCAGGTATCATTTAATAAGAGATAACTATGGAAAGGGGTTAATTAAACTAGTCAAAGTTCACACAGATGAACAATATGCTGATCTGTTCACAAAAGCTTTTGATGAACAGAGATTTAAATATCTAATATCAGCTGTTGGGATGATTAACTTTGAGTAGATTTTTTTAAAAAACTAATTCTAATTATTTCTTCTTAAAATATGTGTGTCCTAAGTTGTCTAGTTCATCACTTTCATAAGCTCAAGTTTTCTTTGAATAAAAAACTCTTTTTGAAGACTTTCCTTGGACTCTTGAAAATTTTCTGACACTTCGGAAGAAAACATTTTACCTTCGGAAGAAAAATATGTCTTCAAAATAAATGACTGTCTAAGAAATTTTACCTTCGGAAGAAGTCAAACTTTATCTTCCGAAGCTTAAAATTCTCAACTTAGACACTTATTCATTTTTAAGGACTTTTTCCTTCCAAAGCAAAAATTACTTTCGGAAGCTTTGTTCATACTTATACAAAGCATCCAAAAGTTTATTTGCTTGAATTCTGGAAGACCTGCCAAGAGGTCATTATGGATGGGGAGAAGGCACTGTCTGCCACAGTGCAGGGGAGAACAATTTTCATCACTCCGGCCATCATCAACCGACATCTTCAGCTGGATGATGAAGCAGGTGAAGTGTTCTTTCCAAAAGAAGCGGTTAATCATTCCTTCGAGCAGATGGGCTATGAAGGAGATTTCTCTGTAAAGACCTTCAGGAGAGGAAGGTCGCATCCCAGTGGAAATACTTGCTCCATGTGGTTATCCACAGCTTATCAAACAAGCATGGTGGATGGGACCAGATTCTGAGGATCTCTCCTTTATAGTTCATGGGATGGTTCAGGGGGTCAAGTTCAGGTATTCACAATTTGTTTATACTAATTTACTTGCAAACTTAGACTCCTTAGAATATTACATGTTTCCTAGATATGTTCAACACATTCTTAACTGTGAACTGGGCTCACAGTTGAGGGAAACAGGCAATATTCTTAAACTGGGACAGATGAAGCCGGCATCTTTAAAATTATGAAGAAGCCAACTGTAGGCTTCTCAGGGGTAGAAACAGCCCTAGTCCCCAAAATGTTAGAGCTCATGGCTCAAGGTGACAACATAGCAGTCCAAGCTAGTGTTGAACCCACACCTACTGCTCTCCTACCCTCTTCACAACCTCCAATATCATCACCTACAAAAGAAAATCCCAACGAACCCCTGCTCAGGCTATTGAGTCTGTGCAGGCCCCAAATACTCAACCTTACAGGAAGAAGTAGATTCAGAGCTCCACTTCTCCTGAGGAGCAAACCACTCCCATTACTTTACCTATCAGGGCTGAGGTTCCTCAAGCTCAACCTGATGAGTCATTAGCCAAACAACTGTAAGCCTTCACTCTGAGTCTCGACACTCAAGTGAACAACCTTCAGGGGACAGCTACCATCCCCAGCCTTTGGATCTAAACCAACCAATTCCCACCTATCCTTTTACACTGATGAAGACTTAGGATTCAGTGAGTACCATGAGTCTCTCTTCTCCTCCCCTACTCAAAGAGAGATGAGTACCTCTGACTCTCCTCAGTCTATCCCTCATCAGTCACCTATTACTGAGGTGGACACATCTGAACCTGTTCAGGATGTCCATATGGAAGAGGCTCCACTTTTGAAAGTGATTACATCATTAAAACCTCAACCATGGCAACTCAGCCCATGGCATCTTAACTGAGGTTGCCAGTGAGCAGAGGAAAACCAGCAGCCAAGAAACTCAAGCTGGTGGTGAGAGAAAGGATTTGGTCCAATTCTCTCATCCCCCAGTGATTCTTCTGATGAAGATGAGGGGAATTTGAGACTAAAGGTAACACAATTGTCACAAACATGCACCTATCTAGTCTCTAAGGTTAGTCACTTGGAATCTCAGGTGACTACCCTGCAAAACAGGGTCAATGATCAGCAACTCCAGATTTCAATCTGCAGGAAAAACTAGCTGAGAGACCTTTAAAGAGAGCTCAACCAGGAACACAAGAACCTGTGGAAGTGACTGATTTATCCTCCAGCTCACCTATGCAAGTGGGTGATGCTACCAAAAAGGGGGAGAAAGTTATCACAACCACAGAACCTGGGAGTTCTTCAAAGAGAATGGACATAGAGGACTCACCATCCTCTCTTGCTGTGTGCATTCTCAGCAACTTCCTCAAGTTCACATTAATGTGGACTCTATAGACTCTCTCATCAGGAGTCTCTTTGAGGAAGGTATACCAAGGGCTGTCTCATCTCCACCACATGGAACTGGCAAAACATTATCAGATGGAGGTATGATGATGACAGAAGAGCCCTCATACTTCACAGAGTTCAAGGTCAACAAGAAGTCTTTCAGTTCCAAAGCCTGAGCTTCTATGAAGGACTGGATTTGGTCAACATGCCACTTGTCAACCCAAGCAAATCTAGACAAGCTGACAGGCTGGCTCAAAGAATCCAAGACAGGATCCTTGCAGAGTTCTCTCTAAGAAGGAGACTTAGGCAATCAGGCAATGTCATCGGTCAACTGGATGCTGAGGTGGACCCTAAGATTAGTTTCATAGGGGAAACTTTGGCTGAAGGCCCAGTGACAGAACCTGAGACCCCTGTCTCACCATCAACAACTGCTGCAGAGGTCCAAACTCCATCTGAGACACCTGCTGGTAAAGGTGTCTCTCAGCCTCTCTCTGGCCAGAGCATGGAAGCTACACCAAGCAATGAAGGCCAAGCCTCAATCCACCCTGAGTCACAAAGGTCTGTTGGTGACAAAGGGAAAAGGAAAATGACTCCTGAGGAAATTGAGGAGGAAGAGAGAGAGAGGAAAAGGAGGCTAAGGGGAGAAAGTTCTCTGGGTCATCAAAATTATGCAAACTGCAATCAGGGCTGTCCCCAGACCAAACACTCAAATGATGAACCAAGGGCAGTCAGGATTAATTATTTACAGACCAGGAACTATGATGTTGATGAAATCATCTCCCTCCCCTTAGAAGAGTTGAATGAACTGGCTGACATGGAAGTGTCAAGAGAGATAAAGGAGAAAAAGGATGCAAGGTTACTTCTCCAATTCAAAGAGGAGAGAAGACAGAAAAGACTTCACAAGCATACTCCCACTCTCTCTCCAGTTCAAGAAAGTCCTGCACAGGAAGATGTGGCTCACACAAAACTCAGGAAGATAAAGAAGAGGATAGAATCAAAATGATAAAACTACCTGAGTGCCACAGGCTTCTATCAGGCAAATACACTTCTTCCCTGTCCTATGACTTCATTGAGTTCGAGTACTTAAAGCAACTTGAACTTGAGTTAGTCAAAGAAAGAAAACAACCAAAAGGAAGCTAAGGGAAGAAGCTGCAAAGTCAAGAGCCATCATTCAAAAGAATGCAAAGAAGTCTGCTGACAGACAAAGAATGATGAGCTTCTTGAAGTCATATGGATTCTCGGAAGGAGACTTGGTCCCATGTCTCTATCTACAATGGATGAGCATATAAGGGTAATCAAGCAGAAGATTAAAAGTGGTGAACTCATTGATTTGCACTCTCTTCCAAGTCAAGTCCCACCTGAAGTAGAGGTCAAGTTTGAACAACCAGAGACACTGAACCAGAACCTCCAGCTGAGCCTCAGCAAACTTCATCTTCTGATCCAAGACAGGGTCAAAACCCTCCCTTCTGAACCTGTGAGGGAGGTACCACCCAACTGAGAAAGACACTGATGATCAACATGGTGCTGCAGACAGTCTTCTCAGTTAAAGACATTAAAGAGGAAGAAGAAAATGGCCTCTAAACCAAAGACTAAAGAAGAAGCCAAAGTCATCTACCTCTACACCCCAGGCTGAATCAGATCAACCTGAGGAAGTGCATGATGAGGCAGCCAATCAACTCAATGCAAGTGGCTCCTCTAGCAACCGAGACACCATCTTATCCTGGACTTACTCTACCAATCCAGAAAGATGGAATGTTATCAGAGATCAAGGTGTTGAAAAGTCTACTCATGGCAAGACATAATCAACTTACCTCTGCATGATCTCTTTGAAATGAGAAGATACTATGAGAGTCTTGATGATCCTGACCATCAAAATGAAGAAAGGATGGTCTTGATTATTCTGAAGACTACAAACATTTAAAGATCTTCTAAGTGTTTTGGTAGCATCAGCCTAGGGGGAGTTGTAAGGATTCCTGAAGTCTGATGCAACCCAAAATGCCTAAGTGTTTCAGCAACATGCACTAAGTACTGAAGTGAAGAATGCTTCGGAGAATTACACAAAGCTTAGAAAATACTCCAAGTGTAATATCTTCCGAAGCCAAGACCAATATCTTCCGAAGCCTAACATGAAGTCTTCCGAAGCTTGAAGAGACAAAGTCTTCCGAAGCTTCACCTATGAAGACAGATTTCTTCCGAAAGACTTTTAGTACACATGCTTATCTGATGTACTGTTCCATAAAGCACCTTTTCCGCTGCGTCTCTGATAAGTCACCAACTTACAAGAGTTGGTGAAAAGGTCCATGCTTTGGTAACTGTACATTGAGGTCTTGAGTCTGAAACTTTCCACTTTATGTATACTTTATCCTTTTATAATGTATAGGATGGGAGCTATGGCATGTCATAGTCACAAGGTCAAAAGGTAGATATGCCTTTTGATCCTACAATTGATTTTTTAGTGTCTAGTCAATTGTATCCAGCTGGCTTTCATAGTATAGCCGGCTGTAGGTTGTAGTATAAGTATTCCAAGTTCTTGTATCTTTCGGTAATGCTTTGTAACACTTGTAAAAGAACTTGAGAAAGCAATATACTGCTCCCTTGAAAACTATACTCTTCTGTCTGTCTCTTGCTTTACTTGTGTTCTCTGCATCACCTTTGGTTACCTAGTTCACTGTTTGATTAAGATTTAGTTAATCTCCTCATTGTGTTGTTGTGTTGTAATTGTGTTCAAGCCCTTGAACGATCCTGCACTAACACCTCCCGAATGTGACGGCATACTCTCTCACTCTTGGAACAAATCAAGATATCATCGATAAAACACAATCACTGATTATCTAAACATCGGCCAGCAACAGTCATTATTCAAGTTCATAAGCAGCTAGCGCATTGATCAAACCAAAAGACATAACGAGAAACTCGTAGTGTCCATATCGCATGCGAGAAAAGCTGTTTTATGAATATCCTGCTCCTTCACCTTCACTGATGATAACCGGATCGAAGGTCTATCCTTGAAAACCAACTGGCACCTGGAGCTGATCGAACAGATAATCAATTCTTGGTAAGGGGTACCAGTTCTTCACTGTTAATTATCAACTCACAGTAGTCGATACATATCCTCATACTACCGTCTTTCTTCTCTATGAATAAAACCAGAGCACCCCAAGGCGAGATGCTCGGTCTAATAAACCCCTTATCAAGAAGCTCTTGCAGTTGCTCCATCAACTCCTTCATCTCAGTCGAAGCCAACCGATACGATGCCTTAGCAACAGGTTGGGCACTTGGTATCAATTCAATTTGAAACTCGATCTTGCGATCAGGTGGCACTCCTGGTAAGTCTTCTAGAAACACATCTGGAAAGTCACACACAACCGGTACATCAGAAAGTTATGGTGTTGGCGTATCCACATCCTTCACGTAGGCCAAGTAGGAACTACTTCCATGCCTCATGCACTTTCCTTCCACCTCCATCTAAATCACTTTCGGAATAGTAGTGACTTGATCACCACAAACCGTCACCGCACTCCCGTCAGGCGCTGATAACCAAATCATCTTTTTCGACACACATTATTCGCCTCGTAGTCGCCAACAAATCCATTCCTAGGACTACATCAAAACCCGCCTAAGGTCATCACAAAGGGTCTAACAAGAAACTTGTGACCTTCTAGTTTATGTGTGAATCCTTCTATCATCTTTGAAATCCTGGTAGACTTACCTATGGCAGTTTCTACATCGAAGGGCATATCTATATTCTTACTACTAACAGGTAATTTAGCACAGAAAGCACCAGAAATAAAACTTTTACTAGCACCAGAATCAAATAACACAGAGGCTAAAGTTGGTTTACTAGAAACGTACCTGACACAACATCGGGGTCCGTCCTGGCCTCCTCCTGCGTCATCATGAACGCTCTGGCACTCGCCCTCTTCCCTTTCCCTCTAGTCTTCCTTGCTCTCGAACTTTCAGCCCTTGGCTTCTTGCAATCCCTGCTCAGATGGCCACTTTCCCCACAGTTGTAAACACCTCACAACCCCACATTCTCTAGCCATATGACCAGACTTCCCACACTTGAAGCAGTTGTTCGATCCCCATTTGCATTCCCCTAAATGCTCTTTCCCGCATTTACCACATTTCTTCAACCCTGCACCAGATGTGACCACACACCGGTCACCCACCTTCGCCATCTGGTGTTGTTTGGAGCAGCTCCGCTACGTCCAAACTGTTTCCCATTCCAGTTTCGATCACCACCACCCTTCTTGCTGCCTTCAGCCACCACCACCTCTCGCTCATCATACAGTCTTCCTGCCAAATCAACCGCTGACCTAAACGTTCCCGGTCGGGCAGCGATCATGTGCCTGCGAATATCCGCTGGCAAGCCCTGGATATACCTCTTAATCTTTCACGGTAAAAGTGTCACCTGATCCGGCACCAGCCATGCTATCTCATTAAACTTTGTGGTGTATTGTTGATGTGTCATTGTTCCCGCCTCTAGCTGCAGGAACTCTCTCTCGACTTTATCCATCTCTCGGTAAGGACAGAACTCCTAAATTAACAGCTTTTTCAACTCTAGCCACTTTATTCTTCCAATAGCTCGGCTACACTCGGCTTGGACAATGTTGTCCCACCAGCACAAAGTCGAGTCCATAAATGAGTGGGCAGCAAACTTCATCTTTTGGTCCTCTCGGCACTTGATGATATTCAGAACAACTTCCATCTCTCTCACCCACCGGTGAGCAGCAGCAGTGCCATTACCATCAAAGGTAGGGGCTTGCATCTTTGAAATGACCCGTAATGACAGCCTCGTGCTGTCTCCTGCAAAGGCTCCTCTTCCTCCTCCTCTTCTTCTTCATCATCTGAGAAAACCGTCTCAGTCTCGGTCGTCTCCTTTCGCCCGTAGCCTACTTCTTTCCTTTCTCTCCCCCTCCTATACAACCTTTATACTTTAGTAACCACAGATGGTGGGATCGTCTGCATGACTTGATGCACTCCTCAACTACAGCTCCTTACGACGGCCCTTAAGTTAGTACTCTTATCACCGCCCTCCAGATGAGGGGTATCAGGTTCTTCATGAACCACCTTTTTGACTCTAAGTCTTGCTCTTTTGGGCCGCGGTTCACACCAGGTCCACCACGACCTCCACCACGCGACACTTTCGATGATCTACCATCGGCCATCCTCTAACACGCTATAAGATTCAAACACTAACATGGTCATTCAAGTGAATAGCTCAGTTTATGTCAAGTATAATAAATCCCTAATTACAGTGGCCAGTTGTGATTAGCCACTTACTTTACTCTTCATACCCCAAGCATTACCTATCCTGACTACATCAGTATCTAAATCTACTATAAACACATAAACCACATAACATGCGCACATAATGCCGGTTAACATTAGAAAAATACCTGATGGCACGCAACTACTCGGACTGGCATCCCTTCCCTTTCCGTCCCATTTTCAGTTTAAGTTAAGGTTTATTTTGAAAATTTACCCATTTCACTTACACTTTGGCTCTGATACCAACTTGTAAGGCCCCGTTCTCGGGACGCTTACAGCTGGTCGACCATCGCACATAAAACATATAATTACATTAACTTTAACAAATATTGTAGCAGAAACATTAAAATAACCTTTCATTTCAATATAAATGCTTTTGCAAATTAATACAATATTCATTACAAATAACCTAATTACAGTGGCCAGTTGTGATTAGCCACTTACTTTACTCTTCATACCCCAAGCATTACCTATCCTGACTACATCAGTATCTAAATCTACTATAAACACATAAACCACATAACATACGCACATAATGCAAGTTAACGTTACGAAAATACCTGATGGCACGTAGCTACTCGGACTGGCATCCTTTCCCTTTCCGTCCCATTTTCAATTTAAGTTAAGGTTTATTTTGAAATTTTACCCATTTCACTTACACTTTGGCTCTGATACCAACTTGTAAGGCCCCGTTCTCGGGACGCTTACAGCTGGTCGACCATCGCACAAAAAACATATAATTACATTAACTTTAACAAATATTGCAGCAGAAACGTTAAAATAACCTTTCATTTCAATATAAATGCTTTTGCAAATTAATACCACATTCGTTACAAATAACCTATATTACAGTGGACAGTTGTGATTAGCATTACTTTACTCTTCATACCCCAAGCATTACCTATCCTGACTACATCAGTAGTCTAAATCTACTATAAACACATAAACCAAATAAAATGCGCACATAAGCCCGGTTAACATTACGAAAATACCTGATGGCACGCAGCTACTCAGACTGGCATCCCTTCCTTTCCGTCCCATTTTCAGTTTAAGTTAAGGTTTATTTTGAAAAATTTAACCATTTCACTTACACTTTGGCTCTGATACCAACTTGTAAGGCCCCGTTCTTGGGACGCTTACAGCTGGTCGACCATCGCACATAAAACATATAATTACATTAACTTTAACAAATATTGCAGCAGAAACATTAAAATAACCTTTCATTTCAATACAAATGCTTTTGCAAATTAATACAACATTCATTACAAATCATTGTTTGTTCGCATTACAATGCAAAAACATTATGCAAGGGAAATGCCATCCAAAACAAGCCAAGTAGACACCCTGTGCCATCCTCAGCAACTATCACCTGCCAACTGGAAGATGCATAAAATGTCTGCGTTGTTGAGTGAGTTCTAGTTTTACAAAAAAATTATATTACCTTTTATTCGTTAAAGCATTTTCATTACTATCGCACGTGGTCACACATCATACGTATATCAAGGTAATAGTTATTATTTTCATCATCGTTCGTTTCGTACATTTTGCACGTTTCGCACATTTCGTACATATCGCACTTTTCGTACATTTATTATCTTTCACTTCTATCCAGGTCCTGTCATGTACTTAACCCCCCTCTAAAGCATCAAGCAATTCATCTAGAGTAAGCGGCAAGGACCCCATTTCGCAAATATCACACATATCGCAGGTATGGAGTGGTCACTAGCAGACTCCCCCTGTGTGTGTGAACTCTTATGGGTTCGCCAAGATCGCATGCTGTATAATACACAATAATTAGGAAATCGCACGTTATTACAGCAGTACCAAGACTGAACTCTTACTGTGTGTATGAACCCTTATGAGTTAGCCAAAATCGCATGATGTAAACACAAACAAGTAACAACTCTCAATGAGTTGTGAACCTCCCTTCGTTGCTGAAAGGCTTTTCATTCATTAATCTTAGTTCCACTTTCATTATCTTACATCTTTCACTTCATTAAGATAATACTTTAACATTCATTAACAATATCACACCACGTAAAGTCATCATAGTACTACGTAATAAGGAACATGAAACATACCATACATAAGCATAACATCATCATGCATCATACATAACCACATACATCATTAATCACACATCAATCATACATCATCATACATTATCATCACGCCCATCACACATCTATGACTTAAAAGTAAACTTACATAGCCCCCAGGAACCTCCCAAGTCAAGGCCTACATCTACCCATTTCTCTAAAATCAGAAAAATATAAAACGTCTCTTTATCCGCATTAGTATGTTGTTCATCCGTAACTTACTTATTCATCGCATCTAACTTATTGTTCATTCGCATTAACTATTGTCATTGCGCATTAACATGTGTTTATCCGCATTATCTTGTTGTTAATCCGCATTAACATGTTGTTATATGCATAAACATTTTGTTCATCGCATTAACATGTTGCTCATCCGCATTAACATGTTGTTCTATCCGCATTACTCTTTTTTTACTCGCGCATTAACATGTGGTTCATCCAAATTAACATGTTTTTCATCCGCATTTACTTGTTGTTCGTCCGCATTAACATGTTGTTCATCCGCATTAACATGTTGTTCATCTGCATTAACTTGTTGTTCATCTGCATTAACTTGTTGTTCATCCGCATTAACATGTTGTTCATCCGTATTAACTTGTTGTTCATCTGCATTCACATGTTGTTCATCCACATTAACATGTTGTTCATCCGCATTAACATGTTGTTCATCCGCATTAACATGTTGTTCATCCGCATTAACATGTTGTTCATCTGTATTAACTTGTTGTTCATCCGCATTAACTTTAGTCGCATGGCCATCCAGGTGCATGAGGACATTTTAGGCGCCTGAGCCCTATTTGGGCGGATGAAGTTTCGGGAGTATGAGAACACCTAGGCAAATTCTAAAACTTAGGTGCCTATTGGGCGGCATGAGCGCATTATTCGAAATCCACCTAAACATAAGATTTCAACCCCCAAACATGACCTATTATGTTCTAAGCTTAAATCTTACATTCTAAGTCATAGAAAACACCAACCATAACATCATCAAACATAAACATAGCCTAAAATCAAAACCCCACCCGCAACATCACACATCATACATACGGGTATGAACCCCAACTTTTATTAAAAGTTATACATACATTTCCAGCCCTAAAACAGTTAAAAACAAGTAAAAAAAGGGGGTTCTAGAATCACCTTAGCAGCTCTTTGGGTAAGACTTCTTAAACCCATTTGCAAATCGAGTTCAAACACCATAAACCCACACAAACACACACCCACACCAACATATAACACGTATAAGCAAATACCCGAGGCCTAAACCGGTTAAGAACACCATAAACACATGAATTCTTACCTGAGTTCGATCTTTTCTTCTGGTCTTCACAATCCCGAAGCTTTCTGCTCCTCTTCGATTTCTCTCTCTAAAATCCGAATGATATGTGATGTGTGTGACATATGGGGGCCAAACCCACCTTTATCACCAACTTTTAAACCTTTTTGGCCTTTGACACTTTTAAGCCGTCAACTTGGGTTAAATAGCTTTTCTTTCTTTTCTTCACCTTAATTCCTTCATTTGAGTCTTCTAAAAATATCGGGTATTATAGTAGATAAGAAACTAATAGTGAACCCTAAGCCAAGGTTACGCATATTAAATTTTTTTAAGAACTACTCTAAGTAGATAGTTGTCACACCCCGACTGATGAAGGAATAATCAGGGCGGATGAATGTGAAACGATTGTTCATAGCACATGAAACTAATAAGTTGGAATAATATTAAATACCATTTTTCATTAAACAATACAAGGCAATTAAGTCATTACAATACACAAAATATAATCAACAACACAGATCTTTAATTAAAATAAGTTCAATTCCTATATGAGCAAGAAGTGTTTCTCAAGTAATAATCCTGAAACACCGTAAATAAAGGGCCAATATTTTTTTGAAAGTGGTGAGTTTCCATGGGTTAACCATACATACATACATATATATATATATATATAGATATATATATATATATATATATATATATATATATATATATCTATATATATATATATATATAATATATATAAATATAAATAGATATATATATATATATATATATATTTTACACGTAGTAATTATGTCATTGGTTATGAGTTATGTAAGTTTATAGAACCATATAGCTACAATCAAACCTTGACCAAGATTCAGATTAAACGTTTATAACGATTAGCTAAGTGTACTTGGTTCCCATGATAACAAGCCATACGTCATCAGGGAGCCGCAATATTATCAGCTTTAACACCAAATAGGCTTTGTTAGGCCATAGATCTATGACATGCTGGGCCTAGAATAGTTAATGATTGTAAACATATAATGTATCTCATATAACACTCACAAGAAACCACACAATGACCAAAAAGTAAAGGTGAATTGCATGTGCATTACAAGTATAAAAAGTTTTAGTGTAAGTTGATAAGGTAACATGTTTCGCCCCAAAAGGTATGAAATAAAGTAAAAATGAGGCATGGAGAAACTCACATAGAAAACTCACAAGATGTAGAATGCATTTTAGATAATAATAAGAAAATTAGATGGTTCTAATGATTCCTTCACGATTCAACCTAATATTTGATGTCTTAGGATTAGAATAAAGTTAAGATTCAAGAGTATATATGAATTAGGGTTTCATTTGGAATTTAGAGATTTTAATATTTAAGTCAAATAAAATATAATAACACAATCGATTATGTTTTGGTTCAATAAATATAGTATAAATGAATTAAGAATAAGAATGCTAGTGAATGATTCGTATTTATTGAATTAATAAAGATTAAATATGATGTGTGAAAAAAATAATTAATTTAATAATTGATTATTTAAAATTTGATGAAGATAATTAATTGAATATTTATTTAAATGACTTTAAAATTATCTAAAATCATTTTATAAAGTTTTGAGCTTTTATATTATTTATTATAAAGGTCTTATAATATCAAGCTTTAACAATAAGAATAAAGTATAATAGAAAGTTATATTGTTTTATAAGTTTCAAGAACTTAAATAAAATTTTAAGGAATAACTTTATTCACTAATTATATATAACATAGTTAAATGAATAGATGAATAATTAATTATTTAAATAATCATTAATTAACTATTTGAATAACTATTTATTTAACATGTAGATTTATAATGTTTTAAAATTACTTACATTTGAACCACAATAGGTTTATAACATTTAAACCATATAAATGACTTAATAATATCTTCTATAATCTATGTTATTCTTTTATAAGTGATTATAGTTAATATCATACAAAAACCCTCTTTGCCTTTAGCCTCCAGATTCTCAATCAGGTATGAGAATATCATGCTCGAGAAGCTAAAGGGGTGGTTCAATACCATTGCCATATAGGCATTCTGAATCTGGTCTGAAAGATCATCAAACCCAACCCTCCTAGAGGCTATGCACTTAAGTATCACCTGTGCTAAGTACTCGTACTGGGGACACAAATTGCTCTTATTGAGCACCCCTATGTTTATGTTCACAGAGTACTTAATCTTAAGGAAACACCCTCTCACTGTCAGAGGGTGTAGTCTGGTCGGGTGATCTGCATCGTCACCCAAATCTAGCACTCAACGAACATTAGCAGCTGTCACCTCTATATCCATCCCAAAAATGGTACTCTGGATGCTGTAGGGCTCATGTGAACGATCAACTGATGCCCCCTCCCAAAAGGCCTATTGTATAGACCTATAGGGAGTGCACGGTGTAGATATGGCTCTATGGATCCGTGACCTCTTCAGAAAAGCTATAATGCTAGCAAACTCGACAGCATTCTGAGTTGTGGCATCCAGATGCGCACAAATGTTATGCTTGGGGTTTATGGTCCACCTATCAGCCATCAATCTGTAACACAAGGAGCATACGAGTTAGATCATCACCCAACAAAAACCATTTCTAATTAACCTGTTTGAAATTAGTCTGGTTCAATCATGCGATTGAACCATACGACTGGGTTCAGTCGTTTGACCTAGCATGTGACTGGATACACTCAGGTGACTTTTCATGTGCTTGAGGTCAATCGGGTGACTGAGCCTGCGATTGGTTCAGTCGGCCGACTGAGCTTATTCATGTCATTCATTCGGTCGACTAAGTCATTCGACCAGCTCAGTTGGGCGATTGTAGTTCATTCGGGTGTCCAGTCGCATGATCCACTGTTTGTTCGACTGAAATTCGAATTCTGACCAAATCTTAAAATTAGACAACGTGTTTTGGTTCATTAGACTCGCAATCACTTAACTTAGCACCTAATAACTTTGATTTCAACATTTTACTTAGTTTAGTTAGGTTATTTGCCCAACTAAAGCCACGGTTCTTGTTAGGGCCGAAAATTGTCATTTTGGAATCAAATCGACTGAAATTTGGTGAGATAGCACCACAAAGTACCTGTATAAACACCAGAGATCATCAGAATATCGAAATAGGGTGTCAAAATTGGTCAGAGGAAATTTTGGCAGAGTAACGATAGGCTGTGCGATTTTAGGGCGAATGGGGGATGATGAGTTTATGCGATCAACTATGGCCCTATTATACTGAATCTGATTTCAATCGGGCGACTGGACCCATTCACTCTTTTCTTCCGGGCGATTGGATCTCAGTCATGCGATTGGTTCAGTCGATCACATTCAGTCGGCCGACTGGGTTTCAGTCGGGTGACTGACTTATTCGCACAACTCCATTCGGGCGGCTGGCTCAATCTTATAAGCAATTCGTGTGAATGGTTCATACTCATGCTTCATTCGGTTGTTTAGTGCATAAGTATGGTCCAATCGGACGACTAGTCCATATTCATGGTCCAGTCGTGCGAATGGATCATACTTATGGTATTTACTTTATGACCAATTGCATTTTACACCATTTAACAGTTGATTAAACATTACGAGCATTTGATCATCTCAGACATGATCATTTTAACTTTGAAGACTTTTGATCACCTCAGTCGTGATCCTTTTAAACAAAACACATTTTGTCACCTCAGACATGACACATTTATGTGATTAAATCCCAGATTGAATTCCATGACATAGTCTGACATATAAACCTAAATTGACAAACTTAAACAAAAGAAACTATTAGAAATAAGGATGGAATTTAAGACATATTTTTGTGAGGTGGAAATCCTAAGATTGAAATCTAACAGATTTACTTCTTGAACAGGCAGCTTCAAGTTATTTTGACCATAAGAGGAATGATTTATTATGAAATCATACAGATAATCAAATCATTCAGGACGTGTTACCAAAATCATTTGATGCTAGATTCTTGTTTTCGTCGAGAGTCATTTTCAAATTAAGGAAATCATACTAGTACATTAAGACACACACATTGATTTGGACTTTCAAGAATTGCAGCCATGATGATTATCAGTATACTTGTCCACTTAAATCCATACACAGACTTTTGACACAGATTGGTGATAGTTTAAGGTTTAGTTATTTCAACAAGCATTTGTGGATCCCACGCTTATATGATAATCAATATTCCTCAGGAGATTTTTGAGTGGTCTATGGGTATTTTGACAAGAAGACAGTATTCTTAGAGCTTTCAAAGAGAATCCAAGCCTCAGGTCAGTGCCACCACACAACAAAGAGATGGCAAACAACAATGAATTCTAGAATATATAGGTTATGCTTATCCTCAGGTCAGTGCCACCGCACAGCAGAGAGGCACATAACCTATCTTCTTGTTTGAGCAATTTGTTTGTTGCACAGATCTCACCAATAACATAGGTTATTAGTGTTATTGATTTTTGCATTTTTCATCATGTGCTTTGCTCATATGTTGGTCACCCGCACACATTTGTGGTGTTTATTTGCCCGTCACCCCTTATTGGAACTTTGTTGATTGTCTTAACTAGGGATAAGATGATAACCCACAACTTGTTGAACAACTTAGTTTGATCTTGAGATCACCAAAGAGGTCTACTTATCTATCGTGTTTGAATCTACCGACATATCATCTGATGGTCTAGCAACCTCTAGGTCTATTTTCTTCGTGTTACCTTAGTAGTAGCTAGTTTTACTATCATTTTTCCTTTTATTTTTGCTTAGACTTCTCAGACTTATACTTTGAATTTCCCATCTAATTCAATTTAAATCTTTTAAAGTCCCAAATGCTTTGTTCCATGTACTATCATTTTCCATAGTCTTTGAATCGATATCTCAGATATGATCTCATTTCTATCAACTTGCCTATCCTCCTCCCTCGTTTTTTAATACTAACTTAACCTATTCTCCCCTAAAATTTTAAAACCGTAAAAGATTTGCGTTTTTAGGATTTTAATAGGCGAAGAATTGAGACAATAAAATAAATTAAATAAAATAAGCTAGAATAACAGAAAATAAAAGAAAATAATAGAAAAAAGACTTGACGCATCGGACTAGACCTGTTCATCGTCTAGAATTACATCACTTTTCTTTTTAACGCTGTTGACCTCTAACAAGTATAGAAAACGTGGTTTATCAAAAGCTTTTGTATAGAGGTCAGCACGTTGAAAATCCGTATTTATTTTAACAACATCGATTAGATTCTTTTCAAAACAATCACGTATAAAGTGATATTTTATGCCGATGCGTTTGGTCTTAGGATGTTGAACAGGATTTTAGTAACGACTATTGTAGTAGAATTATCAACAAATATAGCGGTATTAGAAAATTTCAAATAGTAGTACCGCATCTGCTATTGAATCCAGATGATTTGAGAAAAGCAGCTTGTCGTAGCAACATATTCAGCTTCACAAGTTGACAACGCAACTGATTTCTGCTTCTTACACTACCACGTGACTAATCTTCTCCCAAATAATTGACAACCTGCTGAGGTGGATTTGTAATTCATCTTGCAGCTGCCATAATCCGAGTCACTGTACGCAGTTAGCTCGAAGTCATCGTCATGAGGATACCACAATCCAAGTATGGGTGTACCATTCAGATAACGAAACATCCTTTTGACCCCAATAAGATGGTTAACTTTTGGTTTTTCCTGATATCCTGAACAAAGACATGTTGCATACATAATATCAGGTCTTGAGGCAGTGAGATACACGAGGGATCTAATCATTCCTCGGTACATGGTGGCATCAACCAGATCACCATTCTCGTCGGGTGCTAAATCATGGTTTGTAGCAAGTGGAGTCCCAGCTGCGGAAGAATTCTCCATATCAAACCGACTGAGAATATCCCCGACATACTTGGTCTGATGTAGGAATATCCCCTTTGGTGTTTGATCCACCTGTAACCCGAGAAAAAACTTCATCTCTCCCATGGCACTCATTTCAAATTATGCCTTCATTACTGCTTCAAATTCTTTACATAATTCTTCGTTCTTGGAACCGAAGATTATGTCATCAACATAAATCTGAAGCAGCAGATCACCATGCTTTTCTTTTATGAACAATGTGCAGTCAATTACACCTCTGCGAAATCCGTATTTCACAAGGTGAGTTGAGATTTTTTCATACCATGCTCTTAGGGCTTGATGAAGCCCGTAGAGAGCCTTATCTAGTTTGTAAACTCTATCCCGATGATAAGGATCCTTAAATCCTTCGGGTTGACTGACATACATAGTTTCCCGGATTTCACCATGAAGAAATGAACTCTTTACATCCAGTTGATAGACTTTAATCTTCATGTAAGAGGCATAGGCTAGGAAGATACGGATGGCTTCCATACTTGCCACAGGTGCAAATACTTCATCATAATCAATTCCCTCTACTTGTCGAAATCCTTGAACTACAAGTCAAGCCTTGTTCCTGATGATGACTCCTTGGTCATCTTTCTTACATTTCAAGACCCATTTGGTACCAATGACTTTCGCACCTTTAGGTCTATCAACCAGTGTCCATACACCTAACTTCTTGAACTAAAGAAATTCTTCTTGCATGGCACTGACCCATGCCTCATCATTTAAGGCTTCACTAACGTATTTGGCTCAAACTGAGACACAAAACAACGATAAGCACCATCGTGAAGGTATCCTTTTCCATGACCGAGGCATAGTCAGCCGAATATAGCTGATTGTCTGAACTCCTGATCTTACATCCCCAATGACATTGTCCAGAGGATGATAGACATTTAGGCGTGATCTAGGAGTGGTGGGAATTAGAATCTAAATTATGAACGCTTTGTTCCGTATCTGAGGCAGTAGGAGTGTGAGGTTCTGAGGACTCAAAGGCATCAATGTCAAATGCTTGTGGACTTGCAGTAGGAGGAACCTATTGCTCCTGAGTGTCCTGATTATTTTCCACTGCTTTATCGTCAGAGGAAGAGTCACTTACCGCGAGTGCTCCCCCTGAGTTGGTTGGTGATTCACCTTGTGAGCCAGAAGATGTAGATTCCTGTGATGGTGTGTTTAGAACATCATACATCATTTTGGCTGCTAACTCATCATCAGACGTGGAGAGAGGAATGTTGAAGGACTTGAAGAATCCATCATAGTCGAAAAAGAAAGCGGGTCCTTTTCCAGCAGGAAGGGTGGTGTATCTCTGAACATCAACGTTACACCACACCTCTACTTGACCCATTGAGTTGTTGTAAACTCTCTTATTCGGTATGTTGTATCCTAGAAAGATGCCCTCTCCAGCCTTCTCGCTAAACTTCCCATCCTGAGTTTTCTTCAGCAACGTGCAGGGAGCTCCAACCGGTTCGAGATACTCTAGATTTGGTTTACGTCATTGAAGTAACTCGTAACATGTCTTGCCATGACGTTTTACCACCAAAACTCGATTTAACGTGTAACACGCATTGGCTACCGCCTCATTCCAAAATTGGATCAACAGTTTCGAGTCTGCTAGCATTGTGCGTGCGGTCTCTATTAAGCTGCGATTCTTTCTCTCAGCAATCCCATTCATCTGAGGAGTGTAGGTGGAAGTGAACTGGTGCAAAATTCCCTTTTCTTTGCAGAAAGCCTCCATCCATTGGTTCTTGAACTCAGTTCCGTTGTCTGAGCATACTTATCTTACCTTCAGTTTGTAGAGAGACTCCAATGTAGTTACCAATTCTTTGAATGACTTAAATGTTTCTGATTTTGATTTTAGAAACATCACCCAGGAGAATCTTGAGTAGTCATCTGTAACTACATAGTAGTACAAGTCGCCTGCGATGCATCTTGTACTAACTGGACCAAACAGATCCATGTGAAGAAACTCAAGAGGCAGTTCTATAGAATTAACTTTCTTTGCCTTATGAGACTTCTTTGTCTATTTGCCTTTCTTGCAGGCGACACAAAAATCCATGAGTTGGAAGTTCTTGACATTGACTCCTCGCACTAGATCATTCTGGATCAAGTGGTTCATCTTTCTTGGATTGATGTGCCCCATTCTCCTATGCCAGGAGATAGAATCTTTCTCAGTAGCTTTTGACAAGAAGCACTAAACTTGATGATCAGTTGTGGAGGCCTTCGATAGATCCAAGATAAAAAGGTCATTATATCTTGAGGCTGACATTAATACTTGTTCCTCCGGAATCACATAGCCCCTTGTCAGGACATAGCACTTCTTATTAATAAAAACTACCTTAAATCCTTTGTCACATATTTGGGAAATAGAAAGTAGATTATTCTGAAGTTGTTGAACGTAGTTTACCTTGTCAAACTTAACTTTCTGGTTCCCTACTTCCCCTTGAGTTGTGATGTACCCTCCTTTGTTTCCAGCAAAAGAAACATGACCTCCTTTGATTTGTTTGACATTTGATAGGAGTACCCGGTTTCCAGTCATGTGCCTGGATGCTCCACTATCTACAATCCATGTGTTTGTTTCAGCACTATAGCGAACACCCTGCACATTCAATTAAAAACACTAGTTAAGGTTAGGTACCCAAGCCTTAACTGGCTTGGGTGACCTAGAGGCATCACACATCATAAATTCAACCCATTGACCTTTCGAGGGTGAGGGAAGATCAACTGTCTTATTGTTCTCATTTCCAGACAAAGACTTTTCTTTCCATAAGCCAGCTTTGTGTAAGGCATGTTTGTGATAAACAGACGACTGACTGATAGGTTGAACTTTAGGTTCACTGACTCTTTTTGGTGGAGTCATGGAGCATCTTTTGGAAGAGCTTGCTTTAGTGTCATAAAGTTTAATCCTTTTCTTTGGTGTCTGATAATAGTGACAATAAGACGCTATGTGCCCATACTTTCCACAATTGTAGCATGATCTGCTTTCAACTTGACGATTTACCTGTTTCTCTGGAGAAGTTTGTGACACACGAGAGACTTTACTCTGTTTGGGTTTTGACACTTCTTTTTTAGATGTTTTCTCTTGTTTAACAAAATTAATTGTTTGGACATTGTTAACATCTTTACTTTTTTGTTTCTCTGGACTTAGACATGAAGCACGTAGGTGGTTAATTTGTTTGGTCTTTTTTAGCTCAGAAATAGACTTTGTTGAACCAGATTTTATTTTAATCTTATCAAATTGTTCATCCAGATTAACACAAGGCATTTTACCTTTTGATTTTGAAATGGTATCCTTTTGTTTAGTGACAGATTCATTTGATTTACATGTGGAATCTGGATCACTCATAAGAGGAGTGGACACCACATGATCCTTGATTGGGTTATTATTTATTGGTTTACTTTTTCATTCATCAAGGTCTCATGTGGTGGTGGTACCACTTTATATCCTAATCCCTCCCTATTATTACGCTATCTCACTAAGTGTTGGACAATGTGGGATGAACTTGTCCAACTATACAGTTTCTGTTTTAGTGAATTTACTTCTACTTCCAAAACTGTCTTTTGTTTCTTAGTGTCTTTTAGGGAATTAAGATAGAACTTAATGTCACTAGCTTGGTTAAAGGCTACAACGTCAGTTTCCCTAAGCTGTTTATTTAAGAGTTCTATCTTTTCTTTATAGTTGTGCTCATTTTGTTTTAAGACTTTATTCGCTTCAGTGCACTGTTGCAAGTCCTTTACTAAGTTATCATTATGGTCTAATAACCTAGCAAATTTCATATCAATGCTTTCCTTAAATTTATTACAATCAGAACAAGCATGATTATTGAAAAGTTGAGTAGTGGTACTTACCTGAGAGGGTGAGGTTGAATCAGCCATGAAAGCAGTGTCTGGCTTCTCTGGTTCTGGTAATTCTGGACTTGTTGGACTTGTCCCTTCTTCAGGCCGGTGATCAACTACTATTGCAAATTCTTCAACATTTGACATCACGAGCTCTACTGCAATATCACCTTCACTTGCTGAGTCGTCATCTAGATCCTCGACACTAGCAATGTTTGATTATCCTGGAGACACAAACCGGAAGCTCCAATCTTGTCCTTCATCATCATGTGTTGTTAAGGCTTTAGGATCCTTGCTCGACGAAGTAGAACTGTTTGTGGGCTTCTCCTGACGAGTGAAAGATGAGAATGGATTTCCATTTCCTGTCTTTTGGGCTTCACATATTCACGTTTGAAGTGCCTCTTTTTCCCACAGTTGAAGCAGGTAACCTTGGATTTGTCAAAACCAAAAGTTGTGTCCTTAGTAGCAATCAGCATCTGTCCGGTTTTCTTGACAAACTTCTTTGCTCTTCGAACAGCACTTGCTAAGGCCCACGTTATGTCCATTCTTTCTAACCCTGTCTCATTTACCTGCTTGTAGTCCTCGTCTGTCAGATGACAGTTCCCAATTTTCCCAGCAACTAGCCCATCATAGGAGTGGACTACCATGGCTAAGAGGTCCATGTGCTCCTTTGCTACCTCAACAGTCACATTCCCGAGATGCTCGATCTTCAGTTTTGTAGCATTTGTTTCAGGTGATATGTATTGGGTACCAGACGACCCTGACGTGTCAGATCCTAAGAAGAGGCTTGTGATGGACCAGCTGAACTAGACACAAAAGTTGTTTGTAGTGGAGCTCTAGACGTTTTGGCTTGTGGAGTTGAGTTGTACAGAGCTGGATTCGATCATAAGTAGACTTCTGGGCCCTGTACTTCATCCTCAACTCTTCCTCCCGCAGTTTCAGAATGAAGTCGTTGCTGTCTAACTTCGCAAGCATATCATTCTGTCTGAGGTTGGAAACAAATGAACTCCACTTCTCAGGCAAACCATCTGCAAAGTTTGAAACTTTGTCTTCCATAGACGTGGTAGCTCCATGAGTGTGCAGCTCACTCATCAGATGGTAGAAACGATCAATTACATCATCCAAGCTCTCCTTTCCCATTGACGAGAAGTTATCAAACTCCTTCTTCAACGTTTTATCCTTCAGAGCTTTCAACGATGCATTTCCCTCATACCTTTTGTCCTCAGTCATACCGCTTAAGGTGAGTTTGAGTCCATCTGCACCTAGAGGCATACTATATCCTGTCTCTATCGATTCCCACAGATTAGGATCTACTCCATTTAAGTAAATCTCAAATCTTTGCTTCCATTATGGATAATCATCTAACGTTATAAGCTTAGGGGGCTCTGATACCAATTGTGAAGTCGCTGGATCGATAAACATCCGAGCGTGTTCTTAACGGAAGGATAAACAATAGCAAACACCAAGAGACAATCAATAACACAAACTATAATTAAATGGTTTCATTGATAAAATCTAACGATTACAAGCTCATTACAACATAATAATCAAGACTCTTGGCAAGGGGAGATCAAGCATGATCTCCCCTCTCATCCGGCAGCCCTAGGCCCCGGCAGACTCCACTTAAAACCCTTAATCTCTCTACACATTGAAACTGGTATATATAGGCCTCGGCCCATATTAGATGCGACTGGGCCCATTCGTGCGATTGGACCATGCGTATGACTCAGTCGTGCGAAAGAGTAAATGCGGATGGCTCAATCGTGCGAATGGGCAGGTGCGGATGAACAATGTGAATTGGTAATTCAGTCATACGAATGGATGTACGAATGAGTCCAATCATGCGTATGAGGGATGCGTATGAATTCAGTCGTGCGATTGAGTCAATCGTGCGACTAAAGCTGCTGAAACTTGAAAATTCGTAGGTTCAAGGTATTTTGATGCTAAAACACGAATTTTTCAAGAACTCTAATTGTCATATGCCGGAAAATGTTAATTTTACGATCTAGAGACGTCCAAAACAATATTTGACACAAAAGGATTGCGTTTTTAGTGGAAAAACACAATTTTTTTTATAAAAAACGATTAAATCACACGTAAATGAAGAACCAAAGCTCTGATACCACTTGTTAGGATCGTGTATTGAATGAAATACTAACTGATATATGTGTATACCAAGTCAAATAGTGCGGAATCCTATTTGATTGGCAATCCAATCAGTGAGAACGCGCGTAGAAACAATTGTAGATTGAATCTAAACGTTAATAATGATTAATAATCTATCTAGTGCGATCTATGAACTTGGAACATGTTCTTAGAAGTCTCTGGACGGCTAGGGTACGATTCAGTATGTAGGTTTTTCAAAGTGTTATGTTTTTTCACGATTTAAGTGGTATTTATAGGTTAGGGTTTCTCATTCGGGCGACTGAACCATTTGCATGGTTCAGTCGTGCGATTGAGTCATGCGGTTGATCCATTCGCACAACTTAGTGTTCAGTCGTGCGACTGAGTCAATCTCATGTTACAATCATGCGACTGATCCAGTCTCCTGGTTCAGTTGTGTGACTGGTTCATTAGCATGAAGTTATTCATGCGTATGGTCCATTAGCATGGGCCATTCGCATGAGAACTTCACACGATTAAGTTTAACCATATTTCTCAATCATTATTAACTAAGAACTATGTAAACAAGCACAAAACTATATAGTTAGTTCAATAAGCGTTAACCTATTAATCAATGTAATATTAAACATTATAAGCACAACCACACATTGTATTTCATTATGTACCCAATCTATTACATATGTGTAAGACAATAAAGACATTTTACATTAAGCTCATAAACTAGGTACACATATATCTACAATACCCTTATTTAGATCCTACACATTACGATCCATGGTAGGTATGTTATAATATCTTAGAATTACACTACCAGATTTTTCATATGCTGTCAATTAGACAAGACAATTTCTTCACGCTCCTACAATTAGTCATTTCCTACTAATGAAACACAATTTACGATATGTAAAAGGTACAATTTCATTTGGTCTTTTATACAATCGCCACATATTGGCTTCTGTAATTGGTTATTATGGAGCTAGTAGAGCTCATTGCATTGAAACAAGAAGTTCCGCCTATGGCTACTTGATCTTTTTTGTGGAAATCTTTTTTCTTGGAGCACGAAGAAATAACCTATTGTCTCACATTTAAGTTAAGGATTAGAATATTCTGTTATGACTAACAACGCCTCTCTAAAAATATTTGAATCACTCACTTCGGGATCTAAATGCTCATGCTCTTCCTACATGTAGACGACTTTCCTATGTGATACTTTCAATGCAACATTTTAGAGGCAAATTCCTATTGCTCATAAACATGCTTCGTTTGGAAATTAAAGTCTAAAATATGAAAACAAACAAAATTAATAAACCTAAAACTTGATGAATTCTGGAACTTGAATATAACCTTTAAATAACTAAACCTGGATTGATCTTTGATTCGTGAATCACTATCAGATAAACCTATTTCGCAGGTTACATATGATTGATTTATCGGATTATATAGAGATCTTGTACGATGGACAAGAAATATTGTTGTTTTATGATGAAATTTCATTGAAGATATGTAACCATATATCCCCCTTTGTGCTCTATATTTGATCGAGTAAAAAGAAAAGAAGATAATAACATTCAACATCCCTTTCTTTTCTTTTATAACCAAAAGTCCACCCACCATTTAATAAGTGGTTCTACTTGAGTGGCCCAAACTAATTCACATATGTGAATCCAATAGATTTCTATTAAACCAAAAACTAATCAAATGAGCCAAACTAATATAATTAAACTTAATTATATAATTAAATGCAAATAATCATTTAGAATTAAAGCGAGCCCGCACTCTCACGACACCTAGCTCGTTTAATTTTTAAGGTTATTTTCTCGATCAACAAGTTAATCCAATAAACTAAAATGCGCTTTGATAACAATCCTCCCCATGTTAATGATATCCATGATTAACTTAAGCATTATCACAGAAACACAAATGTATACATAAGTGAAAATGTCCCGTAGATTGAATTTTCACCTTAGTATATTACACGATACATATATTAGAATAACCGGGTATCACAATGGATTGAACCTTAGTTATCCATTTAAATACTTGTAGGTAAAATAGATATATGTTTACAAATCCAAACTCCACTTGACATAATGTTTTACTAGCCTGTGTCCTAGTCCTTTACAGAATATATCAAAGCTTAAGTCCAAAGCTTCTTGAAGTGGCAAAACTTCATATTCTTATAGGTAGTTCATTAATCTTGCACCTAAACTTTATTTTATCAATGACCTATTAAGAAATTAAATTCAACCTCTTTTATCTTACAGTCTGAACACATACTTTGGGATGATTTTACTCATGTGTTTCAATATCTTTATGACAAGTTTACCATATTATATTCAATATCTAACGTTGTATTAGATAGGAATTGGGCGTCTTGACATAAGATATTAAATTTGGACTTTATACCCATCTATATTACTGATTTATTCACGAGATCTCTTCCTAACTATTTAATTCGATAATCAATCTAAGTATACGTAATCTTAATAATTTAACAGACATCACACCATGCATGATGAGCTTATAAATCATGCTATTTGTAATACATAACCGTCTAGACTTTTCATTATACACCTAACTATATACTTGGTTAGCACTATCATGTTTGATAGAATTTTTAATATATTTTTTAACCATAATGGAATCTCAAAGGTCAAATTTCCTTAACTATTCAACTTCGACAGCAGCTACAACTAGATTTAACAATACATACTCACATTCCATTATCAAGTGATGCAAACTTCCCTAAACAGACTAGACATCTACTTAGTTACCCAAAATTCTTTATAATATACTTCTATGACCAAAGAAAAACATATATAATACAAGCCATAGTTAATACTACTTTATAGGTATTTAAACAATCTATTCATAACTTACTAATAATGTGTACTTGGATTACATGTAAATCTACTTATCTCAAAGCATATAAGCTATGCCATGTCAGGTGTTAATCATAACATACATTGGATAACGAATCGCTTTAAATATTTAATTTGTTAATAGATTCACCCTTACACATGTTAAATATTAGGACCTATAGGAATATCAACTTGAAACAATCAATGATTAAAATTTTCTCAAAAGTTATGCCATATAGTGAGACTTATGTCATGAAAATATTATTATTCCTTTTAATCTTTATCCCAAGGATCATATCTACCTCCCCCATATCTTTTGTTTGAATATGACAACATATTTTTTATTACAGATTGAAACTATGACGTTCAGTGGTGAATCGGTGGATCAGAGATGCCATGTCTAAATTAATGAATTCTAATACCTTATAATTCATTTTAACATCTTTAAATAGTTTTTTTGTAATCTTAGTTAATTCACAAGTATAACATTTATTATGATTCATATCAAAAGTCGTTGTTAAGCTCATCTTAGGCATGTCTTTTAATCCAAACCAATTCACATTATCTAATATAGCATGTCATATGTTAGAAACATAATTTGCTTTGCTAGAAGATGATGATGCCATACAAACAAGTTCAACACCAAACGGGACATTAACATTAAATTTAAACATACCATTACATAAATATTCAAATTAAATAAAGGTTCCAAGTCAAAACAAGGTAAACTTATCCGACACAGTTATTTTACATAAATACCAAATAATAAGTTTTTTCGAGTACTCGGAACATACAACACATAATCTAATAATAATTATTTTTTAGATGTAAACACAATTCTAATTTACCAACTCCTTTCATGGACTCACTTGCTGCATTTCTCATCCTAAATACAAAGATATCTTCAACTGGTTTAAATTTCTCAAACCGGTTTAATCCTTACACACATGACAGGTAGCACTTGAATCTATCCACCATGCAAGCATATCGTCATGTTCATAAAATAATTCAGAAATAAATGATACACAATTCTCAAAAGAGTTATATCTAATAACCATTTGATCTTTTGAATCCAAACAAAACCCGATGAGCGGATTTCATTTATTTCACAACCCGGTGGGTGACTTGTAAAAGTCCAATGGATTGGTTGTCATCCGAACCGTAGTCCAACAATTTCATTTGATTATGTAATTAAAAACCTTTAGTGTTATTTTTTACTTACCTTTTATTTGTTTATTAATTAATTAAACTTTGTTTATTTTTGAAGTTTTGGGTCATTGACCGCAAAAGGTAAGAAGTACTTAAAGGAAAGGGTGGTCCCATCTTTCTCGATCAAAATAAGACTAAAACAAAAGTATTACTTGTACTTTTTCTATGGAGAATCGATCAAAGAAAAAATAAATAAAGGGTTTTCAAGAAACTATTTCCATGGTATTCATCTTTAAATTACAAGATTTTTTCCTACTTCTTCATGAATATATGTAATCACACATAACAGAATTCTTTTAACTTTGCGAAAAAGAAAAGAACCAGACCTTCAAGGAACATGAACATCCCACAATTCCAATCGATTACATATAAGCGAGTAAGTGACAATCGATTACCAAACATAGGAATAACCCAGAATAGGTTATCTTTATTGAAAATTAAAGTCTAGAATGTGAAAATAAACAAAATTAAAAAGCTTGAAAATTTGATGAATTCTGGAACTTGAATGTAACCTTAAAATAACAAAACCTAGATGAATCTTTGAATTATGAATCATTATCAGATAAAACTATTCGCGAAACTTATTTCGCAGGTTACAAGCAATTGATTATCGGATTAGACAGAGATCTTATAAGATGAAGAAAGAAGATTGATTGATGAAAAAGAACTGGGTTAAAATTGATCACCAATTTGATTCTCCACGAATCAAACAAATAAAACCGTGAAAGAAAATGATGAACGAATATGACATTTAGAAATAAAAACAAATTGAAATAACGTGATTGAATTGAATGAAATTGAACAACAGTTCAAATTCAAAAGAACTTAAATTCGAACCTAAATAGATTAACATGCCCAACTGAATTAAATCTATGAATATGTAATAAAAACAAATATTGGTGTCTCCTTTTCATTTTTTGTCTACTTTTGATTGCTTACTGTTGCGTTGAGTTTCATCTTAAGGTATAAGAGCTTAACATTATTGGGCATTTGAATACACTTAAAATAGTTTTCTGTTAAAGTATGCATGTGATGTTAGAAGATTGTTTTGCTCTAAGAAGGAATAGATTTTAACAATTACCCAACTCTAGCTCCTTACTCGTTCTTTTAAGTGGCTTGCATTTTGCATTACATGCTACCTCCTTATCATTGAACTAGAAAGGAAATATGGCTTGTGACTTTGGCCGATTACTTTATGTCCGTATCTTTATAGTGATATTGCTGCTCAGAACACTCGTAGTCTTCTCCAAACCACAAGTCCCATGTTACTTCATATTCGGAGACTCATGGGTTGATACTGGTAACAACAATAAGCTCAAGACGAAGTGTAAAGTCAACTATCCACCTTATGGGATTGATTTTCCCGAAGGCAGTACCGGCAGGTTTACCAATGGCCGAAACTCAGCAGACATCATAGGTTTCTTTCTTTCTCACTCCCATTTATTTTAAGTGGTTGCATTTTCAGGGTGTGCGGGTCAACCTATCCTTCAACAATGTTAAAGATTATAACCTTTAATTCTTATTAGGCACCTAGTCAACGCTTACGTGGCGTACTTTTTATCACTTTTCATACTACCTAATAGGATTAAAACCGAGCTAAAACGGTCGTCTAAGTGGTCATTAATCAGATTGATCGAACAAGATTAAAAAACCAGTTATAGTCATATATAAAAGATTTTCTATATTATTTTTATATATTTAATTTAAAAACAAAATATGAAATAGTATATGTTTTGGAGTGATTTACACTTTAACACAGTATTAACACTTAACTAACTAAAATATGTATCATAAATTATTAAATTTAATAAAAAGTTGAGATTTTGAAAAGAAAAAAAATAAAAAAATGAAATCTGGTCTGATCATCAATCCGGTTCATTTTTCGAACCGACAATAGCCAGTTCAATTAGAAGAGTGCAAATACACACAACTAGACCGATTTTCGTCCGCCTAGTTCGAGTTATCGGCCAGTTTGTTCCGACAAACACCGCCCGAAATACGTAGCCTCAGACGAAAAAGGAGGATTGAATTTAGTGGTGTTTAAATTTGGATATCCGGATTTTCAATCATTTTAATGCCCAATCTAGATCCAAAATTTCGAGCATTCAAAATTTTGATTAAGATCTGGATATGCAAACGAATATCCAAGTTCTATAAACATATATATTATTTAACATTTTTTGTAAAAAAATACATTAGAAATCCGAATGTTTTTTATTAATATCTTTAATATCCGAAAAAATCCAAAATTTCAATTAATATTTGTTAGTTAACAGTATAGAGAAAAATATGTTGGATGATCCGGATATCCAAAAATGTGAAAATTTCAATTCAAATATCTAAAATTTTGATTTCCGAAATTTTCAGATATATAGGATCTGGAACTTTAGAAATATAGGGTTCGAACTCCAATTCAGGTCTATTTTCACAGCCCTAAAAGTGATGATAGTGCTAAAATTTAGGAATTAAGAAAGATAATCGAGATACAAGCTTATTATTAATTGAAAAATGAGAATCGGAAAACACAAAACGACATGTTTTAGAACTTCGACAAGTGACACCTTTATTTACTTATATACTATAAATAAAAATAGATTAAAAATTTCAACAAGAGTAATATTGTTTATAAAACAATACTTGTCAGGCCAATTCCTAGGTTTCAACAAGTACATTCCATCATATTCTAGTGCAAATAAGAAGAACATCAAAAGAGGTGTGAACTATGGTAGCGGTTGTGCTGGAATTAGAAAAGAATCCGGAAGACATTTGGTATACATTTAATTATTTGGATTCCTTGATTAACATAAATATACTGCTTTCTTTGGTTGTATATTATTTTGTTCCAGGGTGATCGGATTTTCATGGATAGGCAATTACGCCAACACAAATCAATAGTTTCAAAACGATTTCGGTCCAAAAAGAACCGATCACTTCTAAACAAATGTGTTTACGTTGTCAATATTGGAAGCAACGATTACATCAATAACTTCTTTCTACATGATTTTTACAATACAAGCAACAGCTATACCACACAACAATATGCAGAAGTCCTTATAAAGCAATACTCGGAACAACTAAGGGTAAGTATGTCGAAACATGTGTTTTCTTTTGGTTTATTATAGTATGTATATGTATATTCTTAAGTTTGGTTCACGACTAGAAAACTGGGCATTGTGACTCTTTTCTGACCAAAGCTGAACAACTATATGTTTTGGCAAATACCTCCGTGAATAATCCAATTTTACGATAGTTTGATGACCAAGGATCATTAAGCAAATCTTTTGCGGGAGATCTAAGTAGTCATAAATTTCATGACCATTTTGCGACCGAATTATACTTTTTATTTATTTTATAAATTTATATATACTTTCATTTTTGTTAACTTTTCTAGTATTTTTGTTATTGATTTTTGAGTAGATCTAAACTGTCGCAACTTTGCGATTGAATAAATTTCAATTGCTAGTTTGTGTTGGTTTAAATTTTGGTGGCCAAAGCTAGCAAAACTTGCACCGGATTTTTCGATGAAATTTCCAGCTTTCTAGCAATGGTTTTGTTCATTCTAATTTATTTTGTAATAAGTTACATACACTATCATTATTATTTGGTATAAGATTGTATGGTTTTTAATATTGGATATGTGACAGACTTTGTATCGTCTAGGAGGTAGAAAGATTGCTGTTTTTGGTCTGGCAGATATGGGGTGCACCCCCATTCAGATATACAGATTTGGTACCGATGGGAAACCATGTGTTGAGTCAATCAATCATGCAGCACGATTATTCAATGATCGACTTATGTCTCTTGTTGATAAGCTCAACAAGGACAAGTCTGATGCAAGATTCACTTTCATCAACCTTGCAAGCATTTTATCACCGTTAGGAGGTAAACTATTAGCAAAAAATGATACTTAGGGAGCGTTTGGTTGGAAGGATAATTAATCAATATAATTAATCATACACATGATGCAGTTATCTATGTGTTTGTTTTTTAAATAACATAAGTTTATTTTTTTATGAAAGTTTAAATGTATGTTTAGAAGTTAAACATGATACTACCAAAGTTGAGTTATATTTATAAAAATAAAAATTTTCAGATGTGCACTTGCCAAGTACTCCATGTTGCCGTGTAAGGGACGATTGGCAATGCATTCCAAGCTCAAGTCCTTGCCCTTTGAGGGATTGGTCAATTTTCTTTGACGGATTCCATCCTACGGAAATTTGTAATATCATCCTTGCAAGAAGATCATATACTGCAACCTCCAAGATGGACGCATATCCGTATGATATAAGTCATTTGGCTCAACTTTAGCATTGAATATGACTACATGATTCATGTTAGGGTGAAAAATGTTGCATAGATGAAGTGTACTTTGCTAGCTGGACAATATTATTGTGTATTCTTAGTACACTAAAAAAATCAAATATTTTCTATTGATATACTCATCAATCTATCCGACATTCTTTAAGCAAGTTGTGATGAAAACAATGTAGACATTACTGAATGTATGTTATTTATTATTTATTAGACCAAATATGAAAGTTATTACAACTTGACTTTCAGTAATATATATCAGAATATCAAAAAATGAACAAAATCATGAATTTAGTTACTTCTAAAAGTAATATATTTCAGGTTATAAGAAACAAAACAAATTATCTCCTAAACGAGATACAGAAAAAGGAAAAAAGATTACTTGCTGCCTCTAAGACAAAATGCTGATTGTTGATATAGAAATAAGTTTGTCTCACTTCATATGAATTTTATTCAAGAATAATACATTTACCATTGAAAACACCAAAGGGACTTGAGTGGTGAAACTCCAAATAAATGGCATAACTGTTGAAACCGTCTATCTGCATAGCAGATTCTTGGTACCTTTTAGCTTTCCTTCCATTCATCTAACTTCAGACTTATAATAAGTCATCTAATAATGTAGGCATCCTTATCTCTTCAACACAAATAGGGTCACGTTCCGATTATGAATAGAGAAAGTAGTACCTACCAAGGCGCGCAACATAGAGACAAAATAAAAGTATGAAGAGAATGAGAGCAATGAAAGAAGTTTGGTATGTATCGGTTATGTTACCTAACAAATGAGGTATTTGTAGGAGTTGGGGGCCAATGTAACTTTTCAAGGCAGATCCCATTTAAGATCCACTTCTTTCCTTATAGTTCCATGTTCATTGTCACTTCCTTTTTTGGTTCACAAAAGGATTTTGTATGATATGACATACCTTCAAAGTTTTCCTTTTTTTTTCTTTTTTAATCTTCATATGCATTCCCTTGGTCCTCATGTATTTCCTTGACTCTTACTCTTTTGATCCTAGATGCTTGTCTAGTGAGATAGGATAGAATCATTCTTGACTCTTTCTTTGCCTTGTTGCATCCAATATCTTATTGTGGTTTTTGTCACAAGGAAGGGGGACATTTTGCCTTACCCTTGTCATCAACCTTAGTTTAGGTTGGGTATGAGCTTTGTAACAACCCTAATCGAGGGAAGACTGACTTGTCACTTTCATTGTAATCAAAATCCAAAAATAGCTTCATAAATGATAACATTTAATGTTTGAATTCCCAACAAATTAGTCTAAATCTAATTTAAATAGTTTATTACATCTAAAATTCTTTTTGTCGAGATTGCCACTCTTCACTCCCTTCCCAGATGACTTTGCTTACCTGCTATGCATGGAAACAAAAGCATGCCTAAGCATAACGTCCGGTAAACAAAATAACATATAACATAATAAACAGATACGATGATAATAGAGAATACAATAATTTGTGTATACCCAACATACTTTGTATTCAAAAGAGAAAGTACCTCGAGCTAATAATCATTTCACATAATAATTGAATAGACGAACAGATATAGTGAGCCTATAACTAATGCGAGATGGAGTATGGGTAAACATACAAACCCTTCACCAGAGTTTTTCATGGAGTGGTATACAACAATCCATTTGAAAATATAATAGGGATTACCTAAGACTGGCCCATATGCCTTTGAAAAAATAATAAAATAACAGAATGGTCAATATAAATTCAGATTTATCTTTAGAGACGTCATGATCTCACCTTCGTGATTGGTGCAACATTATTGATGTTGCAAGAATATGTCTTAGTCACCCCTAAGATAGGGAGAGCTTGGGTAACCAAGTACAGATGCAAGAGTAGTGTAGCTATTTATAATAGAATAAGAAGTAGACTGTCACATCCCGATGGAAGCGTAAAATGCGTTGGGTGTGACTCGCTTGTTCAAAACACATTAATCAAAGAGAATAAATAATTTAACACATTAGATTATGTCATAACATAACATTTATCACATAAATAAGTTAAGTTAGGATTACATCATATCATAAGTAGTCAAAATTTGACATAACATAATCTTATTACAACATAATATCTAACTGTTACATCTTTGGAAATGATGGAAATAAGCGTCCACTAATATACTGAGATCGTAGAGGTTAACAATCAGATTCATACAAACTTTCTCCATGATTTCTCCCCAGCCATTATATATCAAAAGAGAACATTATGTTGTTAGACATGATGATTTCTTGAAAAAGCATACTCAAATGGTCAACATATAGTTGGTGAGATCATAGGTTTAATTTTTAAACAAAATACATATACCGATGCAATATAAATAAGATTACAACCAAACCTGCTTATAACATAAGTGATTCATAACTTTAATAAATATAAATCATAGAATCAGATAATATAGCATCACAACACTCATCATGTTGGTACTAGAAATAATTACCCAACGGTTACTCATCCGAATTAATGGTTGCAACATAAATGACAGTATTTCTCAAAAATCTTATATACTATTAGTCTTATAAATAGTATGCTTTTCCCCCAAAAACTTTTAGTTACCAAAATCTCTTACTCCAATGGGTAACCTATAAAAAAAATATTTATAGTTTTGAAAATATATTTTCTTCAAAATTTTCAGTACCTCAAATTATAAAATTTACTATAGAAATTATAATCAAACATATATCACTAAATTTTTACAGCAGGTGGGTCCAAATCAGATATAACATATCAAAATTTCTTATACCAATTATTTACAGTTTATTTTTTGTAATTTTTATATTAATTGTATAAATTAGCAGAAATACCTTCGGGCCTCAAATTTATCAAATTTCGTCAGGATATATATAACAAAATTTATATTTCTTTAAAATTTTTTTAAGTTCTCAATCGTAGCAAAACCTATTTTTATGATTTTTATCATTCCAATAATATTCGGTAAAAATAACAGAATATGTCCTAAAATTCCAATTTTTATACAAACTGCTCTATTCTAATTATCATGCTTTTTGAAAGTTTTTCATGATTTATCTTATATCTTAAGTATTTTTTTCGATTTTCAAATAGCAAAAGCTTCTAAAATTCATAACTTATGCATAACTTCGAACTAAGCCACAAAACTTTTTCTAAAAGTCTTTTAAATCATAAGAATCAACATATAATTTTTCTAGCTTCTTGCCAAGTTTGGTTCTTCCAGTAGAAAATTCTTTTCCAAACAATTAAACAATTTATATAAATTATTTCACTGATTATAATTGTACAAAATTTGCAGAACTTTAATCCTTAATATTTCTAATATATCTACCATTTTTATTCCCACAATAACAATCATTTATGTAGTATAATAAATTTATCAATTTTATGCATAATTTCAACCTTTATTTATAATCTTCTTGTTTAATTTAATAATTTATCATACTTTTCGGGTTTTCAAACCTTTCTTATTGATTTCTGAATAAGATGAAATATTTGTAATGTTCGATGAAAACTTTTCATGTTTTAATCATAATGGTTGATTATATGTGTTGTTTAAACACATATAACTTATAATTTTAGTTGGTTTAAGAGTTGAAACTTTGATTTTTGATAACGAGAGAGGGCAAGGGTAGCTGATGGTAGCTTCTTTCTTTGATGAACTGACTTGAGTGGTTATTTTGAGCTCCAAGATCTTGATCTTCCTTCAAACCGCTACAAGAGATGTTGAACATTCAAGGTCACGATTGGTATGTGTTTTATAGGGGGAACGGAGAGGGTAGAGGGTATGGTGGGTGAGCCGAGAGGTGAGGGAGTGGTGATGGTTTGTAGCGATGACCGAGAGTAGAGAGTGATGGTATGCGGTTGAAGATGTGAAAGTGGTGGTATTCGGTTATGGTGAAGTGGTGGTGATATGGACCGAGAGAGTAGTGATGGTTGTGTTTGGTGGTGACCGAGAGTTTTGAGAGAGAGTGATGGTTAGTTGTGGAAAGTGTGGAGGTGACCGAATTGTCCCTTTTAATAGGGGTCGACCGGTTGCCTTTAATGGGCATAATCATGAGGCTACTCCTACCCTTGATGAGTAGGCTAAACATAGGTTCATTAGGTGTCAACCAAAGAGATAAGCTTGGTGTCTCCATGGTATTACACGCGATTTTTCGTATTTCATTTTATTGCTAGGTGGCGGTAGTGAGGTGTGGCTAGTCGATTAAGGTGTTAATCACCACTTAAATCGGCTGTTTAAATCCTTAATGAATCGAAGCTAGAGCTTGGGTTGGTGTTTAGGTGTTTATGTTTTACTTAGTTTTGTTTTGATGCTATGTTCCCTTTGATGTTTCATTATGGTGTTTGGTTGGATTGTAACTTGGTTCATTCAGGGTATATGTTTGGTGTTACATGGGTGTGATACTTTGATTATATAATATTTGGTGTCAAAAGGTTATGTATTAGATACATGCACACGTAAAATTCATGCATGCCTGCAAGCATGCATACGTACAACATATATATACACATAAACACATATAATTTATAAGGGGTTAGTTAAATGATGAGTAATATATATGAGAAATTTATTTATATGTTAACTTGTCTAACCTTAATTTTTAAGGTTGTCACATAGACTAGGTATGCATAATATTAATCAGAAACTAAACATAGTCATAGAATGAATCACATATAACTTTTTAGATGAAAATAGATTTGATTAAGTTACACATGTTGCGAATACGAACCGAAATCACCCTAGTTTGTTGTAACCGGTGATACGCGACGTAGCATAGCAGGAAATAACTAATTTGAAGATGATGGTGTGGTGAAAGGTCATTCATGATGGTTCCAGTAGTTGCTCAAACAAAAAGGAAATAATGACAAGAGATTGGAGGTTGTGAAACAAGATTTTGGTAAGGCTGAATGGAAGGTTAAATGGTTGATCGAAACATGGATTTGGAAGGGATAACATCCCAATTCATTGTTAGTTTGTTACAGCTAGATAAGTATCATCCATGTAACTAACTGTTGGAGCATATATAGTCATATATAGTGTGTCCGTCGCTTGTCGAATAGTCTAGGCTTAATGTAATACACCTGATATGTTGTAAACACATGAAACTGGGTCATTCGTAAGAGCATATGCGAATGAGACTCAATCGTACGACTGAGCCATGTAATGTACCAGCCGTGCGACTGAGAGATGAGATTGGGACATTCGTAAGACTAAACCATAAGAATGGTCCAGTCGTACGATTGAACCATACGCATGGTCCAGTCGTACGATTGGACCATACGCATGGTCCAATCACACGAATGGGCCCAGTCGCATCTAATATGGGCTGAGGCCTATATATACCAGTTTTAATGTGTAGAGAGAAGGAGGGTTGAGAGAGGAGTCTGCCGGGAGCCTAGGGCTACCGGATGAGAGGGGAGATCATGCTCGATCTCCCCTTGCCAAGAGTCTTGATTCTTATGTTGTAACGAACTTGTAATCGTTAGGTTTTATAAATGAAACCAATATTTGACAGTTCGTGTTATTGATTTGACTTTTGGTTTTGGTTGTTCATCCTTCCGTCAAGAACATGCTCGGATGTTTATCGATCCTGAGAAAAACCGACTTCACACTAACTATGACATTCATAACTAAATAGAACATCCGTAAATGTTCAATTACATCTTCATCTCGTAACACTTAAACCGGATTTGTTCATGATTTGTAACATGTGCATCTATAAGTAAAGTATATCATAAGTGGAGGATACATAGACGATTACATTCCATATGGTTGTGCATCCGTAACTAACTTATACCTACGCAAGTGAAATGCTTTGGTCAAGTTAAAATGTGTTTATAGCCTCTATAACTGAGTCGTGCCTTCACAAATTAGGATACTGTGATATCCGTCACCATAAGGTCTGTCAATCAACGTAATTATCCGTTAATTTTTCCTTGATTGTTCTTCCTTTTCTTCATGAACTCCTGGTGTGGAGATCATACTTGCCTTATTATCCTTGTGCTTGTGCTTCCTACGTGAACGTGTGCTAAGCCTAAAACTTTTACAAATTTCATCACCCTTATCACTAAATATATTGTTTTATACAATATTTTTGTCACTAATAAAACCATTTTAAAACATCAATAACATTAATTACATCTTCATTATAAGTATAATTAGCCTAATTAAGTCGTTTTCAACCGAAACAAACTTAGGGTACTCGGGGTCTAAGTGCAGGGACTAAAATTGACATTTTGCAAACGTGGGATGGGTATAAAAACTCTATTCCCAGCCATTCTTCTTCATCTTCTTCACTTCTTCTTCATTTTCTTCTTCACTCCACAACTTCTTCTCCTTTGCACCGAAAACGCCATGTTTGGTCTCGTTTTCGTCGTCTAGACTTCATCTACAACTTAGTCTACTTCTTCCTTGCAGGTAAACGACCTTGGTTGTCCCTTTCTTGCTCGTTTTACTGCTGTCCATTTCTAGGGTTTCGGGTGTTCGGGTCAACCCAAACATAAGAGGTCGTGTGGGTGTGTGTGATGTCTTTCTGTGTGTGCTTCTTGTTTATGTGTGTTTGTAGTGTGTTTCTGGAAGTCCTTGTTGTGTAAAACCCATGCTCGGGGTAGCCGAAGGCTGCTCTGCACTTCAGCAGTCGCGAACCTGCAGTTCAGACGACTGGGTCTGTCATGCGACTGAGCCATGCGACTGGGTGAGTCGTGCGACTGTGTCATTCGGGTGACTGAGACGTGTGACTGGGGATGTCATGCGACTGATTCGTGCGATCAAATGTTGTGTGCGATTGAGTCAATGCGGATGAATGTTGTGTACGATTGAGTCAATGCGGATGAATGTTGTGTGTGATTGAGTCAATGCGGATGAATGAATGTATGCGACTGTGCGTGTATCGCACGATAGAAGGCCAATCATACGAATGAAGGTTCAGTCGTACGAATGAAGCTGATTCGTACGAATAAAGGTTGATTCGTGTGTATGGAGGTTGATTCGTGTGTATGGAGGTTAAGTCATGCGACTGAGTGTTGTGTGGTACGACTGAATGCCAGTCATGCGAATGAAGGCTCAATCGTACGAATAAAGCTGATTCGTACGAATGAGGGTTGATTCGTGCGAATGGAGTGTTGAGTTGTGCGTCTGGTTTGTTATGCGGTTGAAGTTGTTGTGAGTGTGAAACCTTCTATTTGACGTGATGATGTTGAGGTAACATTAACACAGTTGTCATTACTTGACCACAAATATTAAAGTCAACGCTATCAACATGCAGATACTATTCCAAGTTAAATCAACCTAACATTTTACAATTATCAACAGCCCTTTTGGATTACAAATGTTTAACAAATACTTTCCCTTATGACAATGGAATCTCTACACAAGTATCATCGGCAATGACAACTACTCTTAGTACTTGGATCTACATAAGATCTAATACGTGTGTCTGCTTGTGTGTGTTACCCGCGACCGACTCGATACAACCCGAACCAACCGAACATTACTATTTGCTTTATACGCATCATTAATGCTTAACAATAACTGTCAATAGGTGTTTGACCATTCATTGCATACAACATTTGGAACTTGATCATTCATACTTACCACCTAACAAGTGAGTTTCGTGGTCCCTTTTATGCTATAAAACTTTACAATCATTTACAAACTTGAGGGAAAAGTATGCTCACCCACTTTTCATGTTGTACTACATACATATAATTTACATACTTGGAATCAACGTGTTACTGTTTTATGAGTACTTATCTGATACATGCTTAAGTCTGCTTTGTGGTTCTTTCTTACAACCATTTAATTCCAATGTGGGAACTGACGGATAGGTATTGGTAGTACTACTGGGTTGACACCCCCACCCTTGTTCGTTGGTATACTAGTTAGTACCAACAATCGCCAAGAACGGGCCTTGGGTGAATATATTCCAACAAGATTCTTTGTGTACGTCGTTAGGTTTGGTTGTAAAGCTCATATCATGTGATTCTTCTTACTTATAAATGTATTCATGGTATTCCGCAACAAACATTATACAGCATCAATTACTTATTTACTTTTAAACCTGCGAGCTCACCAACAATTTTGTTGACCTTTTTGAGCATATATTTTCAGGTGATCATGCTAACTGAAGATCTAGGTGTGCTGCCTTAGTGGAGACCCTAGGATGCATTTTGGGACTAAACATACATTTTGAAAACATTTGTTGTAGTCTGTTTTAAACAACATTACTCTTTTAATACTTGTTCTCGGGTTGTGAGAAATACATTACAATGTTGACATTCGTATTTGTGTAATCATTTGCTTGTGTATGTGGCTATGTTGTCATGAACATTGACTAAACACGACACAAGTCCCCTTGTTGTCGGGTGTCGTCATGACACGCTTGTTATCATTTATTATATTGCATCTCTATTGGCTTACCATGTGTTATGACGATTCCCATCTCGTTACATCCCCGTGTTTCCGCTCTTAGCGGGGGTGTGACAGATACTTAGTTGAAGTTGAGAATGAAAACCTCCATAAATGGTTAAGACCTTCGTAGTTAGACCCCCCACAACTCAACGAAGTCTCTGTAACTCAATAGTACATCCATAACTCAATGTACCTCTGCAACTATCCATCCATACTAATGGATTACACTAGTGTAATCTAAGGACATGGTAAATGATGATACGTATAAAATAAACTAACGTGTGATAATCTTGTAATTTTAAAGGAATGGTAATAGATGAATAAAATGTGTATCAAAGTCTTACTATTAGTAAGCAAGGGGTCATGCAAGGTTATGTAAAAGGTATATACAAAATATAAATAATATATATACTAATATGTTATGTTATGCTAAGACATTCTATCTAGGTAAGAAAGGGAATTTTACAAATTAACTATGGACATACATTCATAGTAAGTCTTGTCTAGTAAGAGAATTTGAAAATGACTAAGTCTTTTCTAATGATAAAAAATGGTAATGATTAAGTCTTGTTCAATGACAAGAAAGGATAAGTCTTGTCTTGTATAGGAAAGGCTATCAAGTCTATGTAGCACGACAAAAAAAAGTTGAAAAATCTTGCATCAAAGGGATCACAATGGTCCGTATACAATGGAAATATACGTCTTGCTAAATGCAAGAAAGGAGGTTACGTAGATTCCATACCGGTATTATCCTGAATGCAACTATTGTTAGTAATCATGAGTTATAGAAAGGATATCAAACCTAACTAGACTACGATATGTTATGATATAATCATGCTATGCCATAATATCCTATGATTATGATCATGAACATGTTACGATGAAATGATCGATGCTATTATGAAAAGTTATTGGATGTCAATTTATGTGCTAAACTAAATTTAGAAGTCACTAAAAATACCAACTTAAAGTATGCATATTATGTTAAACACATATGAGAAGTGAGAATTTTTCTTGACATGGAAATAAGAGCTAATTGACACATCAAAGACTGAAATTCAAACTAAAGTAGCTTATTATTAATAAAAGTATTCATACGTTAGGTATTAGTCTATATTAAGACAAAGGATCATGTAGTGACCGTTAGAGTTTCTTGCTATGAAATTGTTTTTTTCTTAAGTGTAAATTTAGTTGTGAGGTTTTCAAGAAAGAAGTCTAATATTAAATCTATATCATGTTTAAGAATTTATTTCTTCTCAACTGTTTTTATGTATAAATGCTTCTCAGACATAATTTTAATTTAGCTAACTTACTTGGAAGAGCATGGTGAACACTAACAGGATCTCTTCTTGGGAACCAGTAATAAAAAAGTTTAAAATAAGACTATCATCATGGAAAGTTATGACTCTTTCGTTTGGAGGAAGGTTGACTCTAGTTAAATCTATGCTTGGTAGTCTTCCATTATGCTATCTTTCCCTTTTCAAAGCCCCACTTAAGATTATTCAAAAGCTTGAAAGTATTCAAATGAATTTTTTATGGGGTGGTTCGGAGCACACTAAAAAATTACTTGGGTTTCATGGAACATATGCCTTGCCCCAAAACAACATGGTGGGTTAGGAATTGGCAGTATTCGGGCATCAAATATTGCCCTTCTTGGCAAGTGGATATGGACAATGGCGAAGCTTAACCAACTTTGTAAGGGGGCGGGGGCGAAATGATTTTTTTTCATGGGGGGCGAACTCGATATTTATATAAAAATTTACACTATCGGGCCAAAAATTTACACTATCGTGCTAAAATTTAACACTACGGATGAAAACATAGGGGGCGGCAGCCCCCCCCCCCCCTCCCGGCCCCTTAATAGCTTCGCCCCTGGATATGGAGATTTAGGAATGAACCAAGAGCACTTTGGGTTAAATCATTAAAATATATTTCCAATAGGATGATGGAATTGCCATGGAAGAAATCCATATTTGATGTATGGTGGAATATAATGAAAACTACAATGGATTCAAAAGAGCTAAATATTAATTTAAATGATCTAATCAAAGGTAAAGTCAACAATGGGGCTTCATTAACGTTATGGCTAGATAATTGGAGTGATATGAGGACTTTAAAAGATGTCTTCCCAAATGTTTTTGCCTTAGAAAAAATTAAAAAGGCAAAGATTATCGAAAGATGTAATGGTCCTATCAATAATCGTAAATTCACTTGGTATTGGAAAAAGTCTCCTTCCACTGTTCTTGAAGTTCAGAAGTTGATATCCCTTGCGACCAGTCGATTAATCTTAATATTGGTGAAAATATTTTTGTATGGGTTGGTGATGGTTCAGGATCCTTCTTGGTGACCTCCTTTAAATAAAAAATCAATAAAGTCTTATTCCCATTGCCTTTTATGAACTTTACCTGGCTTAATTCGATCCCGTTAAGATTTCATGTTTTGTTTGGCGTGCAGTTCAAGGTCGTATTTCGTCTCTCGTAGGTCTTGCAAAAAGAAATGTTCTGGTGGCGAGTACAATTTGCTTAGCTTGTGGTGAACACTTGGGGTTCACAAACTATCTTCTCATTCAATGCTCAATTGCAAGACTTCTTTGGGTAAAATTTCAATCTTGGTGTAGGTGCATCCTTACCGGAACGAAAAGCATTCAAGAATTACTCAAAATTCCTATCAATATTAATGGTGATAAATTGTTTAAAAATATTCTTTTGGTGATTATTCATGCTACCATGTGGCACATCTGAATTTGGAGGAATGATCGTATGTTCAAGAACGGCAATCATGATGTGGATGCGATATTTGAAGATATTTTGGTGTTATCGTTTATTTGGATTAAATATAAAGAAAAATTCTTTTGTCTAGATTTGGGTCCTTGGCGTGATTTTAATTTTTTATCTTTTTTTTTGTAATGTACTCTTGTTTCCTAGCTTCCCGCTAGTCTATATGCATATAATTTTACCGTTAAAAAAAAGCTAATCCATAATAGTTGATGGTCTCAAATTTTAATAGATTTAGACCACAGAAACATTAAATTTTGCAAGTACCAAACTTTTTTGTAAAATCATGATCACACGTACGGATGTTTTTTATATAATTTAAACACACATAATCTTGAGATCCACGTATTTAAAATTATTATAACACCATAAAATTTATAAACTTTGCACATATTATAAAATTTACAAAACTCAGACAAATATTTTAAAGTCTTAGCAAAATAAAGAAATTTTAAAATATTTCATTATCAAAAAAAATTAATCACATATGAAAAATCTATAACTTTCTACTAAATCATGATCACACATTTAGAAAAAGTTAAGCACACATAATCCTGAGCTTACAATAAATTACTAAACTTCTACGATAGATTTATCTTGAAAATACAGCACCATCATATTTAGTTTTCACCAAATTTTCTATCATTTTGCCTAACTCTTATAGCAACCTCTCATTGTCTCTTTAAAGTAGCTTTAGTTCCAAACCAAAATGAGTGATCCATGACTTGATACTCAAACAAACATGGATAGTGATTTTGGCAAACTAATCTTGGCCACTGGCTCAATATTGCTTTTGCACTTTGAAATGTTTGTCGTCTCTGAACAACCACAAGTCCCATGTTACTTTATATTAGGAGACTCGCTTGTTGATAGTGGCAATAACAATAATCTCATGAGTAACTGGAAGGCCGATTATCTACCTTATGGGATTGATTTTCCAAAAGGTTACACCGGAAGGTTTACAAATGGTAGAACATCCGCAGACATCATTGGTACGACTCTTTTCTGTTTACAGTTTTCACAATAATTGTCACTAGGAGTGAGCATGGTCGGTTTGGTTCGGTTTTAAACTAAAACCGAAACCAAAAACCGATATTTCGGTTTCTAAGTTTTTAAAACCGTTCGGTTTCGGCTTTTTTGGTTTTTGGTTTTCGGTTTTCACTTCGGTTTTGGTTCGGTTTCGGTTTTTTCGGTTTTGTTTTTGGGCTTCAAGTTTTTTTTTTTTGTTTTTTATTTAAACTGGTTCAAAGTAATAAATTTAAACTAAAACTTTTAAGCTCACATCATTTTGTTGATCTTTAAACATAATCTATAGATTCTTATAATTACTTAATATTAAAATTAATTACAATTAATAAAATACAATAACAAAAAGTTCAATAAAAATAATTTAATCTACCAAAACAAAAAAATTAAAAACTATGTTCGAAACCTAAACATCTATCTATTTTAGACACCATAAATTATACAGGTAATTTATAGGCTAGTCATGTTTATAAGTGTATAAATATACTTCAGAATTTACAAGTATGGTTTTATGGTTGCAGTTCGGTTTTTTCGGTTTCTATTACACGCAAAACCAAAACCGAACCGAAAAAATCAGTTTTTAAAAAATTATCAAACCAAACCGTCGGTTTCTTATTGGTTTCGGTTTTTTCGGTTCGGTTGTGTCGGTTATTACGATTGTGGTTCAGTTATTTTGGTTTCTTGCACCCTTCTAATTGTCACTTTTGACACAAGTATTATAGAAGAAAACTAAATTTGCCCATTAACTTTTAGATAATGTTTTGGAGAAAGGTATAAATATAGATTTGCTTACACCTTCTAAATAAATAAATTTACATGAATAATAAATGTAATACTATCTTAAACTTTAAACTTGAACAACATATGAATGTACCACAAATGCATGATTACATAGCGGGCACACATATTTATGTGTACATGCTCATTACCAATCAATTTTAAATAGATAACTATGAAAATCATATAATATATTTGTATATATTATTTGCTTGTCATATATAATAGGATTAGAAAACGAGTGAGATAATATTACATCACTGACATATAAAAGATATTTGAAGTAAAGTTACAGGTGCTTATACACTTCTCACTAATTTGCCATAAAGCCTAATAGCACGATCACTTCACAGTTAGTTTTATAAAGAAAATCTTACAACACATGTATGAAGTACCTCAAATATGTAATATATATTTCTATACATACTTAAAAACAAAATTGAATGAATATGTCTTTCTATATCATAATTCTGTTATCTTAGAAACCACCTCACAATAACTCTTGTTCCACTTTAACACTTGGACCTCTCGAATGCACCACGACCAACCGTCATCTCTACCACCATCAATAACCTAACCTCCTATGTTCAATCTTTGTGTTGTTGTCTTTCATGTCGAGGTTCAAACACCATCTATCGATTAATTGTTACACTCCAACACCCTAACTTGTGCACCAATACTTGCATACGCGTGCAAATTGGTTATAACTTGCAACTAATTTGGCGTTGTGATTTGGGTATTACGATTTGGTCTTGAATTAGTGATTTGTATTCTCGTGACAACATGTGTTTCTAAAATTTGTAACTGCTTGTATAGTTTTTTAAATTCTAGAATCACATTCAAATTAAAGAACTTTGTAGACACAAAATTTTTAGTGGCAGAGTAATTTCTGAAGAACGAGATGTATTTTATGCAATATCCGCATGAAGATATACATAAGTGTGTGTGTGTCAAAATAAAACCAAAGTCATTTATATACGACCCAAACAATGGCAACTACATGTCACAATTCTCCCTGAAAATGTATGGCGGTTATAATTGTTATATATGTCAATTACATAAGAAAGAACGAACTACCAATCAGTTACTACCAAATGTCAAAGTTGTTACATAAATCAATGATTAGTTGCGATGGTAGTAATTTATATTTACATCATATTTTACATATTTATAATATAACTAGTTTTAATGAACTCGTATATTACACTTGTTAAATAATAAAATATTAAATAAAATAAAAACTTAATAACTATTACATAATATGTGATTTAAATTATGTGTGAGTAAATATTATAAGTAATAAAACAATGATGTTAACTTTTTATAAATTTGTTTTTATACTTTCTTTGTTTTTACTAAAAAATAAATCAAACATTTCGTTTAAAAACAAAACACATTAAATATCATTTTTAAAATATTTCATGTTTTAAAAAAAGTATGAAGTACGTTATAGAAAATTTTCTTTTTATAAAAAATTGTTTCTCTAGAAAAAAACATTAATAAAAAGATCTATTTTTTAATATTTTAAAAATTATTTATAATAATAAAATAAAATTAAATAATATAAACAATAATTAATTGAGTTATTTAATAGGAGAGAACTGAGAAAATTTTATTAAAAGTGAATGTAGTGTTGTAATGTGACATTTCTAATTATCATTTTATGTCATGTGACATTTTTAATTACCATTTTATTATAATAAGAAGATTAAAAGTAATCATAAATAAATACAATTAGTTAATTATAAATTCTCTTAAAGAAATATAAAACGAATAATTGAAACCTAAGAAGTTGTAAATGTAATTATTAAGAATAGTAAATTACATACTTTGTATCCTACATATAAACAATTATAGATTAGATCATTAATCATCCATATTCTTCGATAAGTACATAAAAAGTTTTCTAGAATTATAGATTTTATACGTACTTTATGATCTTAAGGTTATGAGTTCAAGCAGTGTAAGCAGTCTCATGCACAAAGGATATGATAAGGTTACATACATCATATTGTGACGTGACCGGCCCCTCCTCGCCCATATTCAAAACGGGAGCTAGATCAAGCATCATATACGCTCATTTAATATACAACTTAACACTAACCTTACGCTAGATTTGTCCGCTAATCTAGTCATGTTCAATATACATTTTTGTCTTTTTACTCTAGAAGAACTATTCTTGTAATAATAATTTAACTAAACAGTAAAATGCTTAAAAATTAAATAAAAGAAATATTAGAACCCCATCTCACCCTCTCCCTTATGATGATATCCCTAATGGCACAAGGTATAGGATTAGAAGTAGTATATATGGGTCGAAGCTGTGTATTTGCATAAGGGAGTGTCATTTAGTGATGAAATCAAAGGGAAAACAAGATTGAAACAACCTAATGTAAAAACAAATAATCAGGGTTTTCTAGAGGTGTGGAAGATAATATCGTTGTCCAAAACAAGACTAGTGGGATGAAACTAAAGGGTAGGACAGGTGGAGCTGGGTTTTAACAATATTTCTATTCAATTTTTATTTTATTTTATTCAAGTAGAGTATAAGAATAGTTGTTTGGGTGTAAAATAACCAAAATACTCATATGTATATTTCATTTGGTTAGACTTAATGACAAAACTAATGACAAAAAGAGTTTTATTAATAGCATTAAACTAAAAAAGTTCTTTGTACCTATTGACTATTAAAAATATCATCCATAATTTTCTGTATGAATAACTAAACAAATAAGTCTCTTATGTGGAATCATCCACCTGTGAGGATCATTTGATTAGTAGCGAGGATAACCGAAATGGGAATTTAAGAATTTATAAAATTTGAACTAGTGTCAAGTTTAAGGTTGCTTCTAGTTAGAAGGAATGGAATGAAATAGAAAACTAATATGATTTTCAAGTAAAATTATATTTGAGTGAGTAATAAAACGTAAAATCCAAAGAAATGTTTCAGCTCAAATTCTTTTGGTTGTGTGATTTCAAAATCATTCCAACTAGAGAGGGAATCTCACAACCAAGAAAACTTAGAGGTGAAACATTACCTTGGGTTTTATATTTTATCACCCGCTTAAACATAATTTACTTGAAAATTCTACTAGTATCTCAATTTCATTTCATTCATTCTAACTGAACGCAACCTTAAGTGTTTTCATATTATTTGAAGGGTCATGACTTATAACCGTTATATCCTTAGCTATATATTTTATAAATATTCATAATTATATATTCATATTGTTTAAAAGAGAATTTTTTTCACAGAATAATAATCACGATTTAATTTTTTTTCAATTTGATCACTTATACATATTTTTCTTAAATTGAATTACTAAACTGTCAAATTGAGTAATCATTGAATTTTCTTATGTCAAGATAGTGATAGAGGAGAACATGCGAGGGTTGGAATTTTTTATATATAATATTATATTAGAAAATAAAAAAATATGTTAATTATATTTAAAAATAGAAAAAGTACCTTAAATTCTCGTCATTGTTCCATATTAGCATCAAAAAGAAGAAAAAATATTTTTGAATTGAAACAAAAAAAATACTAAAAAACATGTTAAGACTTATAAATTATATAAAATATTAAAACTAAGTGATCCCATTAAAATATTTTTTAAACTTGAGTTATCTAATTTAAACAAGAGTAAATTACATAGATGATCCCTGTGGTTATGTTAAATTTTGGATTTGGTACTTAACTATTAAAATATTTGAATATAATCCCTAACATTTCTTTCTCTTTCATATATGGTTTCTAGTTCTGTTAGTCAACCGTTAGTGATGTTAAATATTATAAAAAATAGCATTTTACTCGCATTAACCACTTATTTAATTTACCTTTTAAACCATAATAGTATTTTTATTTAAGAAAATTTTATATTTTTCAAATTTTTTATTTTGTATATTTTTTTATAAATTCATTTTTAGTAAGATTATTATTAAATAAATTACTTTTTAACTACACAAATAAAAAAGTTTTTGAAAACATGTTTTTAAATTTTCGGTTTTTAAACCGTTCTTTTTTATACATCATTCTAAAACTTTTGGATTTTTTAAACTTTGCTTAAACTAATTAGTTTTCTAAAGTTCTTTTTTTTTAAATCATCAATCTGAATGATTAAATGTTGAACCAATAAAAGGTCTAAATCATTAAATGTTAAACTAATAAAAAATCTAAATCATTAAGTGTTGAACCATTAAGAGGTCTGAACCATTAATAGCTAGTATTTCGTTTAAATATTCAAAAGCAAATGTCTGATCAATGCAGATAAGAAGCATTGACTATTCAGATTAAATCTTGTAACCATTCATCATTAGTATAATACTTAACCATTTAAAAACAAATGTCTAAACTATTCAAACATTTGCTCACGAAACAAATACACTGAACCAATAAATGCTGAACCATTCAAAAATCAGAACTCTTAATAGATTGATTTAGAAGCTGCAAAACAGTCCCTTGTTTTTAAAAGTGTCAAAGTTGTTTTTAATTCATTACTATTGTTCTAAGCATATAAGGGATGTTCCTAGACAATTTATCAATAGTCAACTCTGTACTTTGGCGGGATACATGAAAATATGGACATCAATTCATTGAGTTCGACGAATGGTTCTTGTGATTTCAGGTCAATTTCTTGGCTTTGATGAGTTCATTCCATCGTACGCTACAGCAACAATCGACCAATTCACAAGAGGCGTAAACTATGCTAGTGGTGGTTCTGGTATTCGAAAGGAATCCGGATATCATAATGTAATTACCATTTGTGACGTCATTGGTACTTTTCATTTTACTTTTTAAAGCACTTTGAACGTAATTTTTTAGTAAATCTTAATCCTCCAAAATTGATTTTACAAGTAGATAAGGCATAACCGAAGGACCATAGTTATACACTAATTCGCTGGTTAATACAAGTTTTTTTTATGAATATTACCTAAAAACAAATAAAGCTTATATTTTAAATAAAGATTTTTAGTGTCACTTATCATTTTAATTTAACTCTTAAATTGATTAAATATCATTTAAACATTTCTATATTTCGTATGATTTTAAATTTTAAACATTAAATTTATGATAACTTTTTATTCATCAATAACTTTCTTCTTTAATTATATTATTTATAATTAAATTTAACTAACTAAATATAATGTATAAGATATAGGGGTGTTAATTTTTTATTTTTTGAAATATTATGAATTGTTACTATTTAAATGCTAAACAATTTCATATGCTGCACGCGCTCGTGCAAACACAACATGATCTATTATATATAGAACTTGATAAACAAAAATTATAAGGGATATGTGGTGTGATCTAAAGCCCTCCATAAAATTTTCGCCTAAATCATAGTTTATTGTTTTAGGCACCTAAGTTGTATTTTATAATCCAATATCATAATAGATTTATTTTTCGTCATTACTTAATATTTGATTAATATCAACCAAATAAACTAATATGTTTCTTATAATCCAATAGAGTTATTGGATTTTAATCATCCCAGGTTTCATTTATTAGTTGTGATTAATCCCAACTCAATAAATGTTTACAGATATTCTTAACTTTAAGTTTATTTTCCTCCAACGATCCTTTACTAACCGAGAATTAAACACAAAGTTGAAATCTATTATCAAGTTCGTCAATTTGAAACTTCTACACTCAATAACCCGTCAATCTTCACCTCCTGATTTGAACTACCAAACTTGTTGGAGGTGGATTTCAGGTGATGATGAAGGCTAGACAATGAAAAACAAACCTAATTAAGACTGGACGGTGCTAGAGTTGATAAATGTCTCAAAGTTGGTCCCATTTCATACAAAAAACTAACGAGAATTTACTATTGGTTGGTAAGGGATCATTAGAGTAAAACAAGTTCAAAGTTAGGAGTGACTGTAAATATTTCTTGAATTGTGATTAATCCCAACCAATAAATGAAAGTTGAGATTATTAAAATCCAATAACCCTAATCCAATATCATAATAAATTTAAAGCAGTAATTTATGTATGATTTAAGTTGACATTTTCTTTCATAAAATCTAACAAAAGCTAAGTCGTCTGCTAGCCAGGTCATTTACTAGCAAAGGTATGTCATGTTTTTAATGAGTTATTGAATTCTAATACTCTTAAATATTTGTATAAACTTCTAACATTGAGCTTATTTTTCTCTAATAGCCATCTAGTAACCGAGAGTTAAACCCCTTTAGTTGTTTCGATGTAATAGAGCCAACTTTGAGCTTTATATTTTTCAACTCCGCCGCCAACCAGCCTCCATCATATCCATTTTTTGGTATCTAACTTTTATCATTACCTGAAATCTATCTTAATGAATCAAGTGGTTTAGATTAGGAGATGAAGATTAATAAATTACATGGCACATAAATTTTAGATTAACGGACCTAATAATAGATTTCATCTTTCTGCTTAGTGTTTTGACTATATAATCGGTCTACTTCATTAAAAAAAGCTAACATGATTAATTCTTAGTTTTTTAACGGAAAATATACGACACTGCTTTGGAAGATATGTGTTATCTTAATCGAGCCCACCTATTCGTTTCCTAGTCAAGACTGCACCCCCAACCCCTTAGGAGGAAACTCATTACTGAGAAAACCCCCTGCTCAACTCTTAATATTTTTTGTTCAGAGTGAACTTGAGCCCATAACCTTCTCTTATTTACATATTATGAGTATCTCATCTTAACCAGTTGGGTTAATTCTTAGTTAGTATGAGATCATTATAGGAATATAAGCAAGTTGAAAGTGTTTGTAAATATATATTGAGTTGGGATTACTCTTGGCAAATAAATAAAAGTTAGGATTATTAAAATTTAATAACCCCTTGTTTTTAATTAACTTATAAAACATCAAAGAGTAAGCTAATAAAAAGAAATTATTGAGAAAAAAACACATTTGATATATATAAAAAGATGAAGAAATCTCCTATATGTTGATTCACTAAGATCTTTGAATCACTATAAACAAGTTTCAAGTGAAGACTTGCAATCTTTTTGATGTTGGAATTAAATGTCACATGTAATAAGTAATATGACATCTACTCTTGTAAACACGACTCGTCCTCATTTTTGATATAATCAAATTTCTTGAATTCTCATCAAATAAAAAGTTCTGGCTCGTATTGACTTGTTTAAGTCCACAAATGGATTTCTTCTGTTTACATACTTTGTCAAAGTGTTTAGATCAAGGGAACCTTCATTTTGCACAATATAAAAACATTCACTAAGATGTTGATTAAGAAGCGTTCATGTTTTAACATCTATTTGTTATTTTTCATAATTGTAATGTACATGATGATTGTAGCACCTTGAAGGATTAAACATAGTAACAGGAGAGCATGTTTTCTTAATAATCAAACTATTAGATCTAAGTGAAACCTTTTGTTATATTAAACCACACTTTAAAAGTATCAACTAGGTCCTAGACTTGATTGTCATGCGTGTATTCCATCTTTTTAGCGTTCAAAACGTCGATATGTATATCTATTCAAAATTTAAAATAATAGTGTTGTAATTAATGAATTCACATTGATCTATTAAATATACTTTGTCCTCTATTATGAGAAATTCATATCTCTAGGCTATTGGCAAATCTTGATAGATCTATAGTTTTCTTGACGTATCCCAAACAGATTCCTTCCTCATCTATTAAGCTTGTCGAGACTCTTCTCATCTCTATTGTAGAAGTAATATCACATAGTATCCTTGGCATATCGCCAAATATCCCAAAAATACATCTTTCGAATCTTGGTTCAATTTTGTTGGAAGTTTCTTATCTTTGGAACCTTTGAATGCCATAATTCATAGGGTGTCTAATCCACCTTTTTGGCTGGAAAGATTAAAGGAGCAACTGTTTTATAAAATATAGGCAAACCATTATGTTGACTTGTTCGAGGTGGAGTTGTGAAACATTCTTACAACTCTTTAGATGTTTCCTAGCAGTCTCTCTAGACGTTCTTCAAGATCACAACTATGAAATTTATCGATCTAATAACTTTTATTATTTTACAAAGCTGATTTTAAACTTCATTTAGAAATATTTTGAATAGTTCGAATGCTTTATATTTATGCTTTACCAAGTAAGCATCATCATATATAGTGAAGTCTTGAGTATTTGCAATAATGCATCTTTCGATCATTTCTAAACATTATATCAAAAGCTCTTTCGCCTTATAGGCATAAGGCGTTTTTTATCTTGCCGTTGAGACAAAATTCACATAACTGAGAAGACACCAAGTGTGTGGATTCTAAATTCTATCATATCGATGTTGTGATATGTGTTACTAGTTTATATGATGAACTATCTATAGTAAACCCATGTAATATAGGGGTTTAATAAATAAAATACAAATTATTAATTATAAATGATATTTTAAGATAATATATAATTGAAATTATGTATTAGTGAAAATTATAAGTATAAAATAATGATATCACCTTTTTAAACTTTCTTTTTAATCTTTATTGGTTTTTACAAAAATATAAACATTTTATTAAAAAATAAATTGATAAAAAAAACCATTTTTAGAAATTTTCTTATTACCGCTCTCAATTTTAATTATTTTTTGTTTATAAAAATTATTCCTTTTAAAAAGATCAATTTTAAAATATTTCATATTTTTAAAAAAGTTTAATGTTTCGGAAAAACTTCTTATTATATAAAAATCACCTCTTTATAAATAACATTAATATAAAGATCGATTTCAATTTAATAAAAAACTATTTCTAATCTAAAAAGTAACTATATAATTTATTAGTAATTAATGTAAATATTTCATTGAAACATACAAGGTGAAAATTTTATTAAAAATGAATGTGAGGATGCATATGTTTCCATTAGTTACTCAGACGATTATACAATGTCATATTTTATATATATATATATGTATATATATATATATGTATATATATATATATATATATATTATATATATACACACACACACACACACACGTTTGATAAAAGTTGAAGGTATGCTAAAATTATATAGATTTTCTGGAAAAAAAATTAATATACCATCAAAAATTAAGTCATATCTTTTATAAATCATTATGCTATAAATCTACATTGATATTTTTTTAATTCTCCTTTTAGAATAAATATTTCCTCTTTATAAATTAAGGAATATGTAACATTTTATCTAGGCATTTTGATTAGCAAAGATATGTATCTCATATAGCTTTATGTCGTAACAGGGTGATCGAGTCAGCTTGGACCGACAGTTGCGTAATCACAATTCAACGGTTTCAGCCATTTCACGTGTTAAAAAGAGCACATCATTCTTTAAAAAATGCATTTATTTGGTGAATATTGGTAGCAATGATTACATCAACAACTACTTTATGCCCGGAAAACATTACAATACAGGAGAAATATATTCAATCGATCAATACGCAGAAGTCCTTACAAAACAATACTCTCGACAACTACGGGTGCATATCTTGTTACATATGTCTTAATCCACTACCGTTTGTAGTTAGATTTTATTTATGGAGTGGTCTTTGTTATCTTTTTTATCGAGTATAACTAAAGAGTGTTGATTTTACTTTGCTTGAAAAACTATTTCCACCCTGATTTTGCCCTTTTCTCATTCTCATCTTTTTTTTGTACGTAATATTTAAAAGGTATATATCTTTTTTCCTTTGTTTTCTCTAAGTTATTTGCAATCTTTCATACATAAAACCCAAGGGTTCTAATTAATTTTTGTGAATGACAGACTTTGTATAAGTTGGGAGGTAGGAAGATTGCGGCGTTTGGTTTGACTCATATCGGTTGCATCCCCTTCATGGTAAAAAGGTTTTCGACTGGTGGCAAACCATGCGTAGATCATATCAATGATGCGATAGATGCGTTCAACAATAGGCTTAAATCTCTTGTTGAACAACTCAATAAAGACAAACCAAACGCAAAATTCACTTTTATCAACACTGCAGGCATTTTATTTCCACAAGGAGGTACATTATATGTGATATTAATACTTAAGAGTTTGTGTTTACAACTTTTTTAACTTTCAATACCATGAGATTCAACTAATTAAAATTCTAAGATTTGTTGGGTTTTTCAGAAGTGTCATTGCGAACTCCTCCTTGTTGTGAACTTACCGGAGATTGGGCATGCACTGTGAACTCGACTCCTTGTCCAATTCGGGCACTAACTACCTTCTTTGACGCGCTGCATCCTTCTGAATTTTCAAATATGGCCATAGCAACAAGATCATATAAGGCGGCCCTACCCACCGATTCACACCCATATGATATACATCACCTGACTGAGCTTTAACACTGTAAAGGCTACTTGTTGATATATAAAAATATGTTGTGCACAAGTCAAGATGAACATGATGAAGTGATACTGTGCGTTATTCTTTATGTTAGGTTTCATTAATACCTTAGTAAGAATGTAATTAATGTATGTATAATGAAACTAGTATTTTATGGTGATATATAAAATGTGAAATTCATTGGCTGAAATGTTATCAAGTAGCTAGGAGTTTTTTTTTCATTAACACAATGCAGCTAGCAGGATACTTTACCTTAAAAAAGACGTTTATATTAAGCAACAAATATATAATGTTTATTTAAAGACCTTTATATTAATCAACAAATATATAATGTTTATTTACAAAAGAGGTGCTCGTGCATAACAAGATAATTCGTATGTTACATCAATATGAAATGGTCGTTCAATTCACCATTTGCTAGAACCGCAGATGCTAGTAGTAGTTTTCATTTTTCTAGTGTAGCAGTGTGGTAATCGTTACACAATAGCAACAATAATAATAACAATAATAATAATATAATAATGCGCTAGTGGTGGCGGAAAAAAAATACTACAAATAATAGTAAGAAAAATTGAGAATGAAATAAAGTGGTTATCCTAATACCCCTCATAAACAGAAAAGAATCGTAGGATGCAAGAGCCAAACATACAACCTTAGGAACAAAAAGGTAAGAGTTCAAACCATCAAGTTAGATAAACATCTATTAGATAAAGCCTAAAGTGGTTTTCTTAAGTTAAATGTGCATCAACTCAAGAGAAAAAGTTTTCATGTTCAACTTCCATCTATGACATTAAAAAAAGATTCCAGGTTACCAAGGATTTTCTCACCTATTTAAGGTGGGTATCTCCTGAGGTGGTCTCATATTCATGCTTGATAGGAATGAACTGATGTACAAGTTTTTCTTCGAAAACATGCTAGTCTAGTGTTCCAGAGTTTTGTACTCGAATAATAAATATGATCAGGTGAACTAATGGCTCATCACTGATCCAAATAACTACTAGAAAAATAACTTAACACAATATTTCTATATATAGTTAGGATCCCACATTGTCGAATCAAATTCTAAAGTTTTACATGTGGGATTTACTAGACTACAATTTCTTTCGTCACAAACTAAAAAACGTGTCTAATTTGATCATATAACTTATTTAATTATTATTTACCCTAACAGAATTGCCCCCCCTCTCCTCCCTTTATGTTCCACACATTATGCATTGAAAACCAACGCCACTCTCCTTGTACCTCAGCAAACAACATTTTCTTCAAATAACCATGGTTAATTGTTATACCTTTGTAGTGCTAATGCATTTTGGAATATCCATAGTATTTAGCAAGCCACAAGTCCCATGTTACTTCATATTTGGAGACTCATTGGTCGATAGCGGCAATAATAATGACCTTGTGACAGAGGCTAAAGCTAATTACCCACCTTACGGTGTTGATTTCCCAGAAGGTGTGACGGGAAGATTCACCAATGGTCGAACCATGGCAGACATGATAGGTCGATAACCTCTATCATATTTTCAATAATTTTATAAATTTAACGACTTTTTCTCTACAGTTTTTGGTAGCGTTGTATGTATATATTGCATTACTATCATGCTAACAACCTATAGTGTGGATCAATTTTACATAAGCTTACCAGCCTTGATGCATATTGTGTCGTTAAGATGTTACCTATTGTCTTTGTCTAGTTAACGAATGAGATATATAATAGCCGTTAAAAGGTTATATATTCAAGTTTACTTAGGGATAACTAGTACTATATATTCTCATCATTTTTTATCCCTAATCTCATATTAGTGCTAGATCTGCATAAATAATCCTCATACCCATCTTTTGGTGATTATTGACGGGGTAAACTCTCAGTTGATATTTGTTCCTCTTATCTTTGTTGGGTATGTACTTATCATTGTGGATGTTGTAGTTGCTCACATGTGTTCTACTTACACTTCTTAAGTGATACTATCCACAAGCCTCAGCATTTGTACTTGGATAATCTTCTACATTCCACTAGCCTAAGTCAGTGCAAAACTTTATCCACTCTCATGTTGAATGTTCGAAAGTTATCACTATATTCTTGTATCATATGGATGACCTCGTGCCCTATAGTGCTTTGAAGTACCTTGACACGAACGGTTCAGATATTGCTTATGCAATTAGTAAGGGTTTGATATGTTACGAGTACTGCTTAACTTGTTGTCATCCTTATCAAGTGTATAGCGACCACTTGGTTTGTTACTCTTTGTTTCAAGCTACACGTTGCTACAAATGTCTAGTTTGAACAGGCATATTGGAACTTATAATGGGTAAACAATTCAACTTAAATGCAGGTGAACTTTTAGATTTCAACGAGTTTATTCCAACCTATGCCACTGTAACCGACCAACGAATAAGTAACGGTGTCAACTACGCTAGTGGTGGAGCTGGCATTCTATATGAAACAGGAAGTCATCTGGTAAACATACACAATATACTTTGACTGATTTCTTTAAAACACAATGAGTGGTTACAGTTTCTCAACAAAATCCATATTAATTAGTAAAAAATTGAAATCACTATTTGTGACATAATACTGATCCACTCATGTTTACTTTGGCAAAGGGTGATCGAATAAGTTTAGAGAGGCAATTAAGTAATCACAATGAAATAGTTTCGCGACTATTTCGCTTGCAAAAAAACACAACATTCACCAATGAACACATTAACAAGTGCCTTTATATAGTCAACATTGGAAGCAACGATTACATCAACAACTACTTAATGCCGAATTTGTACAAAACGAGCCATAAATACACACCAAATCAATATGCATCAATCCTTGTACAACAATACTCACGACAGCTAAAGGTGCATATGTTACTTATTTTTCATTTTCAACTTCTTTATAGTTGGATATTTTGCAATCATATTATTTGCTAACAAGAAAACCATGTTTTGAGATATTCTAGAGGTTGTACAATTTGGGAGGTCGAAAGATTGTTCTGTTTGGTCTTGCTCCAATAGGTTGCACCCCAGCTGAAATAAATATTTTTGGCACCAGCGGAAAGCGGTGTGTTGAGTCAATAAACGACTCCGTTAAAAGTTTTAATGAGAAGCTTAAGCCTCTTGTAGATGAGCTAAATCATTATATACATGATGCAAGGTTCACCTTTATCAACGTTTCACACATTTCATCATTACAACAAGGTAAACTAAAAGAGGTTCTATTATGCATACATCACCCACATATCATACGGGTTGTTTAAAAGGTTTTACAAACTGTATGTGTCATCGGCGTGCCATGCCGCGCCTATCAACTTTAGTAACTTATATTGGTCATATATATAATATTATGATGTGTCAGTGTTACAACACCTTGTACAACTCGTATGATATGTAAGCAAAACACATTATATGACCCGTATAACATTACGGACACATCATATGGCCTTGTATAAGACTTCATACAACATGTATAATATGGTAGTAGTGTATGGATAGTTTGTTAATGGTGTGTGTACAGCCTCGCCCACTAAAACATATAAGTCAATAATTATAAAATTGAAAAGTTGAAACATTTTTCTTATATCTTTAATCTCTACAGTTGTGCCGCAGTCAAATGTTCCTTGTTGTAATGTGATGGTTAACGGACAATGCGCCCACAGTACAACTACTTGCCCTTTTCGTGTGTTGTCTATTTACTATGATGGTTTACACCCAACAGAAATTGCCCACAATGTCATTGCAACATCGTCATATATTGCGCTCTCAGATATGGATGCTTCCCCATACGATATCAGTCACTTGGTTCGACTTTAACATAGAGGAATGTTGCACATAGTTTTGAGGTTTTGTTATCACAACAGGATACAAGCAAGCATGATGAAGAAAATAAAATTTGTTGTTATATTTTCTAAAGTACAAAAGATATATATTGTACTAAACAACATTTGTGAAAACAGATAAATTAGTTGATACTCGCTTGTAGATTTCATTATATGGACACATATCAACAAAATAATATACTAAACACACTCATTTACTCACAACCACTCAAAACCATTCCATATAATATATCAAACACACTCACATAATTTTAAGGACTCCATTGTGAATGTTCTAACGGATTATCGATAGCTGCTCGACGCTCGTAAGTCCAACTTTGGTCATTGTCTAAGAAAAATATATTCCCAACGAAAATTCCCTCACTAACCAGTCGCTCATGCGCCAAGAATAAGATTTTGGACAAATTGATGGTTATCAAGCAAGAATATAAAAGAAAATAACACAAGAATTTGGATCCTAAGAAAGACTTTTGTATTCAATATGGCGGGACAAATTATAAAGACCCATTAATCCCCTATTTATACTAAATAAATATCAATACTAACCAAACTCAAACATTATCTAAATAATAAGATAAACAAACTAACCAACTTGATCTTAATCTAATACGAATTTGGGTAGACCCCAGTTTTTCAATCCTTTACTAGATACAGATGATGTAGACAGAATGTTCATAAACCAACATAATTATCTCTTATCTGTTTAACTATCGTGTAATTACAAGATTAATCTAACAATCACCCCTAATCTTGTAATACACTCTTCTTCACATTAAAGTCAGTCCATCATTCACATATTGGGTTGGGTTCACATCATCCTTTTACTCTCACTTTAGATGCTCTGATATGTAATGCCCGAGTTTATTGCAGTTGTAATACCTGATTGATGTGGCCCTTGTCCCATTGTACTTGACCAACTCCTCGACTTTTCCGGACCCTCGACAAGATCTTCTTGTATCGAGTTTCCACAACCACAACGCTTCCACCTTTGCTCCTTTTCGTTTGCTTTTTCATCCGAATTTACAAATAAGTTGATTTGGCTCTGTTTGCATCACCGCAACTTTGATCCTTTTTCATAAGCTTTAAGTCGGCCGAAAACATCATCATAACCGATGGTCTTTAGATCCACAACTTGTTCTATAGAAGCCGCCGTATGTATAACCCTCAAGAAACTTCTTAACCAGTTTGTTTCTTCTATAATCGAGCCAAGTGAGGCGGCTTGATAAGCATACTCAGACAACTTATTAGCAAATTCATCAATAACACCTTGATCCTTCATCTTTGAAATTTTAAATTCTCTCATTAAAATTTGGCGTCTTGCCTGTTGTATACGATTTGCACCCAAATGATGGGTTTTGAGAACATCTCACATTTCTTTTGCTATTTTAAGATTGCCTACTTGTAATATTTTTTTTCCGGGGTATAACTTGAAACATGAGACCAATTGCAATATTATTCCTTTTAGTATCGATATTGGTTTTAGGTTATATTTGCCCCGCACCCGTAAACATTGAAGATAGTCCACATCCTCATGAGCCATACCGTGTAATTCATGGAAGACAACATTGGAAATTGAAGATTTATTTTGTTCTTCTCCTTAACGGTGGCCTAAACTTGACCGGTTTAATCATACTTGTAAACACCGTTCTACCAAAGGTTAAAAACACCGCTTAAAAGTATTATTTTCAAACACCTTTTACTACCTTTCAATTGCTGTTTTTACAACCTTTGATTTGTGTGTTCCAGCTACTAAATCCCTCTTTGTTCTTCGTCAAAAAACCGGGTAACAAGCCCGTCGATTTTGGCCTGAAGTACGAGTTGTCTCTACTATCCTTTTGATCCCCTAGAACGAAAAAACAAAAACCTCTTGTTTGATCACGTAAACAAACTTTCTGTTTATCTTTGCAAAAACAACAAAAACAAGGTGCTCGTCTAGATCTGAGTGAACCAAAATAAAAGTCAACGTTCAAACAATTTTGACTCTTTAGCTGTCAACCTCCTCAAGACCTTCTAGCCTTTTCTTCTTATTTCGCATGAACTTTAGCCCCCACACGATAAAACTCTTCTGTCTCCGCTAGTTGTTTTAGAGGGCGTTTGGTATGCAATAATTCTATTTTGGTTAGTATAATTCATTAAAATTGGAATTTGAATTTTATTTTGAAAGTGTTTGGTTGAAAAAAAATTAAAATTGAAATTGAAATTAATTCCCTCTAATTTCTTCTAATAAAAGATTTCAAAATCCTTTCAAATATTGAAGGATTTCAAATCCCATCGACCCCCGCCTCCACCACCAACCACCAACCCGACACTACCGACTACCGACGATCCCAACCACTGCCGACCCCGACCACCTCCGTTGCCCTACCGACCCCAATGTTGCCGCCCCTCGCAGACCCCGCTGATCCCGACTGTTGCTACTCCCCGCAGACCCCCGCCGACCCGACCACCGCCTACCACCTCGCCCACCGCCAACCGACCGTCGACGACGCCGACCGTTGCCGCCCTCGATCATCGATTGTCACCCTTCGCCGACAGACCGCCGCCTCCCAACCCCCGCCGATGTCGCATAACCTCGACGCCCACCACCGACGCCCACTGTTTGCTCCGACAACCGACCGTTGTCACCCCTAACCGTTGACTGTCACCAACCACCGTTGCCTAACTAAGTCTCGACAACGGGCGTTATGGGTTGGTGTCAACAGTGGGGTACGGTCGGTTTTCGGCAACAGACACAATTGATAGTCATGGTCGATTGTCGGCGGTGATGGCGGCGACAATTAGTGGTATGTAGCGGCGATGATCGGTGGTCGTTGAGGTGGTGACAGTTTGTAACGGGTGATAAATTATAATTCATTTATAAATGTTTTGTCACTAGAAATACATTTAAAATTTAATAACCATCTATAGATTCCAATTTATGTAAATTTCAAATCTTATGAAAAATATTAAATTCCAAATACAATTTCTTTACATTCTAATTCAAATTACAATTTTAATAAATTTCACGAACTAAACACCTCTTAGGTTTCGTCTAGCTCTGATACCGATTGATGATTTCAAACAAAATTATGAAAGAAAATAACGCAAGAATTTGAATCTTAACCAAAGATAGACTTTTGTATTCAATAAAAGGGGGATAAAGTATAAAGACCATTAGTCCCTTATATATACTAAATAAATATCAGTACTAACCAAACTTAAACATTATCTAAAGAATAAGTTAAACAAATTAACAAACTAAACTCGATCTTAATTTAATATGAACTCATTTAGATAATTTATAAACTAACATAATTATCTATTTATAGTTTAACTATCATGTAATTACAATATTAGTCTAACATGTTTTAGCGTCGTCTTTTTAGTAATTTGTCGTGAAGACAGTTTGCGAATAAATTTATTTCGGTAGAACCATTAGTTCCTATATGCATCAATTACTAAAATAAAACGTTGCAATTTCTTATATGATCAATTTCATCTTACATATCATTAAAAACAAAGAAAAAAAAGAAAATCAACACAAATTTCTATTGTGAGTGTAGCATAATAGATGGTTAATGGTCACCTTAACCCCTTTCTATCTATCTTAATTTATTAACGTATTCTTTTCGTTTGCCTAACTTACCTCTATCTTTACGTGTTCCATTCATTATGTATTCAAAATCACCAACCCTCTCTTTGTCATTGTACCTTGACCAACATTATTTTCATCAAACGTTAAACTTTTTATATCGTTTGTCCTCCAAAACAAAGCATGGCTAATGGTCACCTTAACAACTTGCTATCTATCTACATCTTTGTTGCATTAGCGAATTTCCATATACTTGTAGCCATTGGCAAACCGCAAGTCCCATGTTACTTCATATTTGGAGACTCGTTGTTCGATAGTGGAAACAATAATCGACTCCTGACCACGGTAAAGTCGAATTACTTGCCATATGGAACTGATTTTCCACAAGGTGTCACAGGCAGATTCACTAATGGTCGAACCGTTGCAGACATTATAGGTCTTTCTATTTTATTTTCAAAATACTTGTATCATAAGTTCCCATGAAAACTAACACGTCTACAAATTGTTTTAAATCATTGCAGGAGAACTTCTAGGTTTTGATGAATATATTCCGACATATGCTAACGTAACTGATCAACATATTAGTCGAGGAGTAAACTACGCTAGTGGCGGATCTGGCATACGACAGGAATCTGGAAGTCATATGGTAATCAAACATAACATGTTTCATTATAAACATAGGTGACCATTTTGGCATTTTAAAAGAAAATAACATATACTTAAATTGTGACATGCGACTGACAGGATTCGTGTTTAACATTTGTCACAGGGCGGTCGAATAAGCTTGGACAAACAACTACTTAATCACCATTCGATAGTTTCACGACTATTTCGCTTGCAACATAACACAACATTCACAAGAGAACACCTAAGCAAGTGCATTTACATAGTTAACATAGGAAGCAATGATTATATCAACAACTACTTAAAGCCAACCATTTACACCACAAGCCATAAGTATACAACATACCAATATGCAAAAATCCTTGTACAACAATACTCTCGACAACTAAAGGTACATATAATACATTTTGTTGATTTCTATTTCTATAATGTTACACTTCATAAGAGTATGTTATATGACAGCGCTTGTACCGTTTGGGAGGTCGAAAGATTGCTGTTTTTGGTCTTGGTTTGATAGGTTGCTCACCTGCAGAGATATCTATCTTTGGTACAGAAAGAGGATCGTGTGTTGAGTCCATCAACGATGCGGTTAAACAGTTTAACAACAAGCTTAAGCCTGTTGTTGATGACTTGAATAGTCGTAGCCCGGATGCAAAGTTTACTTTCATCAACGTTACTGCAATTTCACCACAACAAAAAGGTAAACAAGATGAGATTAAATGCATTATTATCTAAACTTTCAAGGTGTGTGATGGTAAGCAATTGTAGGTCGCAGGTTCAAATCTTGCTTTCACCGTAACATTTTGAAAGCCACTTGTTAGCACAAGCTGCAAATTATTATAAATATGTGCGTCATGTGAATATACCAGTAATAGATTCTCATGGACACTATAAACATGCATTAGCATCTAACGTTTATCATTGCTTAATTGCACTATGAAGTTTAACTATATACTAGTTATATAAATAGCTTATGATTTTTTTAGGTATGGTGTTAACAAACGTTCCAAGTTGTATATTGAGGACAGACGGACAATGTGCTCAAACTACACTTATTAGCCCATTTCGGACGATGTCTCTATATTACGATGGTTACCATCTACAGAAGTTTCAAACATTCACACTGCAAGAATGTCGTATAATGCGATCTTGCCTATGGATGCTTCTCCGTACGATATTAGTCATTTGGTTCGAATTTAACGTGATAGGAATGGCTTCTTTGATTCTAGTAATGGATCATTGTTACTAAATGAGATATATAAAGATGCCAAAGCCATATTACATTCGCTGTAGACGTAAAATTATTGTATATGAAGATAACCATCCCAATGATAATGAGACCGTCGATATAGGCAGCGAATAAGATCGAAAAATATATCACATGAATGATTCAATGAAATTCATATTAATAAAGATATTATATTTATTTGAATTAAGAGAGTGTATGATCGTATGTACAAAACTGATTACAATATATGCGAAGCACAAATATACATAAATATAAAAGAATTAAAACACTGTATCTTTAGCTGCAAGAATGGGCAAACAAGATGAGTCGATGAGACCACGTGTTGACATGATTATCTATAAATACATTTTATTTTTTTTGTAACGACACGTTTGTCTTCTATGATATAATAAATGGAAAAAAAGTTGTATTGCAGGAGATGAACTCGCGAGCCCAGGCTAGCACCCAATTTTCTATGTCTAATCGTTGGTGGAGAAAAACGAGATGAAGATGTTTGGAGATTATGAAGACACCTCGACCCCTCGGTTTTGTGAACTAGAATTATATAAGAGTCATCCTGTATAGATTTTCCTTTTGGTTTTCACGAGAACTATATCAAAATGTATTTATCCTATACCATTTAGGATTTGTTGTTAAAAAACTATGACAACTTAATGTCCTTTTCTAAACATATTGTTAACTTAACAACAGTTACATGTTAATGGACATTTAACCATTTAACTACAAAGTTTTCTCCACCTATAGTTGATTGCCACGTGAGTGCAAGGTGATAAAAGATATTTGCATCGGAGAAGCCCATCTAATCCAACAAGATTTGAAAACAAACTTCAACATTTGGGCTTCTTATCTTATGGCCCATATTGTTTAGATTCTTTTTGCGAAATATTGGAAAGTTCATGAGTGTGGGTGTAAAATCTGGTTTCACGTACCATTAATATTATCCGTTTTATTTAAGAGAAGTTCGTAGATTTGTTTTTTGTTATTCGGGTAAAAACTTTGGGGATGACACCTATCTTTGGATTGTTAAGCACTTTTATATGTGGTGTTCTCTTCTCATCTATGGTTAATACGCACAAAACACGTTAGTAATATTAAAAACAAGATATTTCTTATGAAGAAAGAATTTCTTATCTCCATGGCTGATGTGAGATTTGCCTAAAATGTTACAGTTTGCCCGGTTATTTATTAGTTATTATTTCACATTTGATTTAAATTTAATAGTCAGTCAAATTAGAAAGTTGATGGTGATGATAATAATTAGATCAATTTTATTATTATTATCGTTAAAGTTTTGATGATTTTAATTATTTGATGACGTGGTAGTTAGCACAATTAACAGTAAAAAATATAGCTAATAAAGGTATACAAGTAGTTGTTTCTTGTGTAGTTATATTACTATACGATTGCCAGAATAATGATCGAGAATTCAATATGATAGAAAAAGAAAATTCCCACTGAATTGAAAAATAAATATTATTATTAGCTATATTTTTTTTAAAATTACGTGTATTTTGATTAGTGGACGCTTAGTACAAATGAAAATAGGGTTTGGGTTTGATTAGTTATTATTTCACATTGATTTAACTTAAGGTACCTAGGTTGGGTGTTTGCTTTTGTTTAATGTATGTTATTTTTGGTGATGTACCTATAATTAGTGACACTAAACAGATCAGATTTATAAGTTTGTTGGCTGAACTAAATAATTGGAATACAACATAAACTAAATATCATATGATGTAGAAAACCCAACCATGACTCGATCATTCTAGACATTAACATTACCTTCTAACCTGAAAAAAGTTATATTGTTTTATCAGTTTATAAATTTAGGTGCTTAATAAATATAAATAATTGTGTTTAAGCTACAAAACCATTTTTTAACTTTAAAGCTTTAGTGTGAAATACTCAATGAATCTAAATTGTGATGATAAATACGTTAACAGATTAGTAGATCAACCATAAACTCGTCAAGTTAAACCAACAAATTAACTAAACCTATTTACACATTCTACACTCAAATAGGCTAAACCCAAATATATAAATTCCACATCATTTTCGTATTATGTTAGAAATTCCACTCTTACATCTTTTATTTTTATTTGTGGCTTGTTCCTTTGTTAAATTTGGTGATGAATCTCGCTCTTAACATTGTTTTTTTTTCTTTTTGAACACTAGCTTTTGCATTCAAAAGGATTTATCATATTTATATTATGTTAGAAATTCCACTACGTTTTTCTTTTTGCAAAAATACTAGATTACAAATCCAAATTATTTGAAATACCAAACCAATAATATATTTGAAAATTCAGATGTTCTATTTTTCTGATATAAAAACATTCTTATTCAGATTTGAATAGTGCTTTTTGAAATTTTAAATATTTTGGAGATTTAAAATATTCTAAACCTATACAATAATTAATATTAATTAGAAATTTTGAGTTTTTTGTATATTTGTTTGAAAATTTTGGATATCGATAGAATTTCTTATAAAAATTGTATATATTTATAACAATTATTAAATATTCATAAAAACTATTAAATAATGAATATTTTTTTAGAATTCAAAGAGCTTAGATATCCGAATCAAAAAATTAAGTATCCGAAATTTAGGATTAAGATCAGACAATATCCTAAATTTTCAAATATCCAAAATTCAAATATTTGAAATTCTAGATATTCTAATTTTAACATCCCTGCTAAACACATACTACCTTTGTGGAGCATCACCCCACTAAGCTATGAGCATCTTGTTCTTTCAATTACATGTGTTTTTTTAACATTAACCCCTGTATGCCTGTATACATAGGGAGATAAGGAATAGATCCATTCCATTTGATGTGTGGCATGCATTATTTGTAGAATGTACATTGTCCATGTAAAGAACTTTCGTGTATAGATTCTTCCTTGGGTCTCAATCTATAGGAATAACATTTCTCGTTGCTATATGTGTTGTTGCAATAGGCGACTTTTTTGTAGCGAAATCTTTTGCACCTTCGGAGATGGTTGGATGTTGTTGCAAAGTCTAAAAAGCACGTAAAGCTCATATGGCTATTAAATTATGTTGTTACTTGGTAGATATAAAAAGCAAGAAATACACTGATATTTAAATTAAGAACATGTACGCCTATGAAATTAACATGTGAGATTAAACTTTACTCATACAATTGGTTATTTCTACGTCTTCAAATTGTATTATGTGTTGACTCTACTATATCTTCTTCCTAGTTTTTGTTTTTATGCTTCTACCGGGTACTTATAAAACTTAAACAATGATTTATTTATATTTTTAAAATTGACTCTTAATCATATATGAAATTCAACTATCATTTGAATTTTACTTTTGACTTCATGGATGCATTCTCATTGGAAGCTTTTTTTTCTTATTAAAAAGTCAAAAACACCGAACCTTATTTTTTTCATACAGCGATATCACCTAATTGGTCACTTTGACTAAAAAATTACATACTTTAACTAAATCTTATAATATCTAATCTTTGGACGCAAATTAAATATGGTTGCCCGAAGTAAAAATGTATATCAAAGAGAAAATTCCAAAATATGGTTAGAATATTATTAATGTGATTACCGCCTGTGTTTATAGAATACTAGGTTAGTTCCCGTGTAATACACGGATTGAATAATTAAAATATAATATAATTATTAATAAAACTTATGTATTATAAAATCATGTTGAAGATAAAATATAATGTTAATTACGTATAAATAGCTATTTTAATTATAATATTTTAATGTAAAATATAATTAAAATTATATATACTTTTATTAAATAAATAAAACAATTATATTATTATTAACTTTCTTATGTAAAAAGTTTCATTTTAAACATTCGTTTTTAGATCTTTCATTAAAAATATCTTTAGTGTTTTAGATTTTTTTAAAATATTTCACATGTTTATAGTTTTCTTTAAAACAAAATGATTTAAAATATTTTGTTTAAAAATATTTAATGTTTTATAAAATTTCATATTATATAAAAGTTTAGTTTCTTGTTATTTAGATATTGATTAAAAGAAGTGATTTTTAATTTCTTTCATAAAACCTATTTTAAAAGAAGATGGTTTGATTTTTAAAAAAATTAGATAAGAGAGAGAAACATAACAATTAATAAAATTTATTTTTAATAAGAGAGAAAATTTTGTATGAGAATTTAAATTATTAAAATACTTTTTTGGAGTGAAAATTGATTTGTGAATATCTAGAAAATTGACAAGTGACAGAAATATAAATTAAGAGAATGACAAGTGATAAATTTTTTTTGTTTTATTAGCAGTTATAGGTATGATTAACATTACATATAAGTGATAAAATAACGATATCATATTTTATACTTTTTTTAATTTATTTATTTTTTAATTGGTTTTTAAACAATTTGTTTCAAAACAAATCATTTTTAAAAAAGTGCCATTTTTAATAATTTATTTATTATAACTTTGAAATTTAATTACTTTTGTTTCACAAGAATTATTTTTTAAATTCATAAGTTTTAAAATATATTATGTTATTTTGAAGTTTTAAATTTTTTTTAAAAAACATTCTTATTTATAAAAAAATTATTTACTTATAAATTGCATTTGTAGAAAGATCACTTTAAAAAAAAGTATATATATAATATAAAAAGAATTAAATAATATCATTTGTATTTAATGTGATATTTATTAAGAGAGAGAAGCGAGAAAATGAAATTTAGTAGCTTTAGAATTATGACAAGTTACACATAAAATCTTATTTTATTAGTATTTATACATTATAGATCTAGATTATTCTTTCTTAAATTTATTTTTACCACTTCATTCAATGTCTCCTTAAATTTTGTTGGTATTTAAAGCCTTCCACTCGTATTCGTATATAGGCTTTCGCTTGTGTTTTAACAACTTGTGCACGTATTTTAAAAGCTAATTCCGCCTTAGGCCTATATTTTAATTAAACGCTTCCACCCATGTTCGTGAGGTCGGGCGCCCATTTCTATGTGGCTAGACGCCCATGTCTAAGGCTAGAATGCCCGTGTTTTGGAATGGAACACCCATGCTAAAGGGGTTGCCGCTAATGGTTATGTACTTTTTAACTTTTAGCCGTTAGATCTAATGGCTGATGAATGGCCAGATATAAGTGAGTACAATAAACAGAGGATTGCCAACTTTTAGCGGCGACGACATCGCCGTTAATAACGTCGCCGTAATTGTTAAGGTTTCTTGTAGTATATCAAAACCTAGGGTCAAAAGATGTGATTTTCTTAGACACCTCTCATAATTCAAATTTTAGTTTCAATCTTAAATATAAGAATATGTGATTTTCACCAACACTTCAAAATTCAAAAGGCAATATGAAAGAAGAAAATATACGATTTTACAAGTTTAAATAGGGATGTATATAATTGTTTAACTTTTTGATGACGGGCTTCATGATCCTGTTGCTTCAATATTTGGAAAAGAAAAAAAGTGTGATTTTCGTCAATAAAGACACCTAACGTCTGTCTACCGTTTTTTCTACATATTTTCTTATAAAATCACCCAAATTTCGTTTAGCTCTATGGACATTTACGTGTTCTATCGAGCAATAAACAAGCATTCCCTTGCTCTCTCAGTGTTTGGTTAATTACATTTCTTGTACGTATATATATGTTGACAATAGGATTGTAACAGATAGAAGAATACACACAAGAAGCTTGGCTTAGATCACAACATAGAGTACCAACATGATCACTCGAACGAAAAAACAGTTGTTTCATACGATACACATTGTTCTCACCCATGTCAAATTAAACAAGAAGATAAATGTCACACTAATTAAATACTTAGAATAAGGTTCCAAACCATAACACCATATTAATCACCACCAAGATGTTATAACAAGTAGAAACCTCAAATCCTTTATGCCCATGAATTACCTGCAGCATATATTTTTACATAAAATTCATTAGTAGAAACATAGATCTTAATATATTGCTAGAGAAAACACGCGATATATGGGTACTTATTTGTCTTACACTAACTGGAGAGGGGTTTGATCTTGGCAAGAGTAACTATTATTCGGTTGAAGATCGTTGACTTGAAGGTAGTTTCGACCATCGAATGGTTGATGAGGTGGTACTAGATCGTAATCGGAACTTCCAGGCATCAAGCTCATGTGTTGCTGCTGGGATCTTTCATTTTCAGCAATCTACATTATCAAATAAAACAGTTTAAAAACTTTATAAAAAAATTATAAAACCGACCATAGGACAGTTTATGTGGAGCGTCGAGTGAAGAAGATCGAAACCTTTGCTCGAAGGAACTGATTATTGTTATGCAACTCATTTTCCTGCAGTTACAAAGAAGTTGGTGAAAACTCAATGTTACAAACCCTAAGCTCACCCTTAAAGATGCACAAATGTGGGTCATATATATAGTATGTTTAAAATGCATAGAACCTGCTAATCAGATTTATAAAAAAATATTAAATTATATAAAAACGGGGTTGGTACGCGTAACTCCTATGTGCTAAACTTACCCCCTATTGAGTAAAAGCGTAGGGTGGGGTACGTTTAGCGCAACCCTACGAAAACATTGTTTGTGAAAGAGGATTACTTACTCGTTTTTGCATATACTCAATTTCAGCAAACAGAAGTTCATTCTGCAGATTTAGGGAAAAACAGTTGTCAGATTACTGCGCGTTAATGGATGATTAGGAGGATCTTAATTAAACTGATAATTAAACCTTTTTTGATCTGATCCTGCTAATGCCTTTCTCTAACTTGGATTCAAGATTCTTGAGATCTTTTGCAGGCATGTTGCCTAGTGATTCACCCATGATGTTCCTATAAAATTGCCTTCTCACAAGAGGTTATTATAACATTGATACAATGAAATCAACAGATTAATTAAACAGACTTATGGTCATTAAAAGTTACCTGTTTTGGTTCTGAAGGTTCGAGATTTGCTGGCGCAGTTTCGCAGCTTCTTGTTGGTAAAACTGCAGTAAAATGTCATAAACATTTTGGTCAATAAAGATTCAAGAAATATTTCATGTTTAAACTTTGAGTTCAATCAATTCATACATGCATATAAAACAACAAAAAATATATATACATATGGTAGTTTTAATCTGTTATAAGGTTTTATTACCTGAGCATTTGCTTCTGCAACAGAGCCACTGCTTGGTGGATCAAGGCATGCCTTTTTGTACCTATCTATGGTTCCTTTCACACTGCATTAACAACACATATTATCGATAGGGTCGTTTTGCTTAATATAACTTGGGAGTTTTGCATTTAAAACTGAAATATAATACAAGCATATTATATGCAGTCACAAGAATGCAACTGCAACAAGCTAGAGCTTCTTTTTATTTTTTAATCTTTATTGTGTCAATTAATTCTCTATCATCTAGATGGTTGTAAGGCCAAAAAGCAATGTAGTTAGGATGTTTTCTTGTGTTCAAATGTAAAAAACAATTTGGCTTTACAGTGATCAAACGATATCCGTTTTGATTTTTGAGGCCATTGGTATTACAGTGATCAAACAATGAGTCTTGAAATATGAAGTAACATGAAACTTATGATTGATATGAGTTATAACATTTGTAGTTGGTAGTGAAGTACAAGTTTCATGTTATTATATATTTGGGAATTCGTTGATTGATAGCAACACCAGCAATGCCCTCAAAACAGTTGCTAAAGCCGAAATTTACTGGCGTTATGGGAATGCTGATTCTCCATAAGGATATGGTTAGCTCCAACTCTCAAGGTGGTTCTACCACTCTAGAACTACGTACATCCAGTTTTATGGTTAGCTCCAACTCTCATTTTCTTTTCTTAAACTCGAAAACCACAGAAATTGCATCCACTCTATCGATCTATTTACACTAACCAAAACAAACCAACTCATATTTTCTCTAAATCAGAATTAACGCCTACATATACATACATATAATCATCAGTAAGTTTAATTACTTAGATTGTGGTTTTACATGTCTTTAACTTCATGATAATGACACAAACATGCCATTTGAAATAACAAAAAAAATAGATGCATTTGAGAAATGCTATTGATCAGATATGTAAATATAAGTTAACAGTTAAAAACAAAGTTTTGTAAAGTAAAACAAAACTCACCCAATATATGTATAATACATGTTTATTAATTGTAAAAAATACATATTCATAAACAGTAAGCAAACAAATGATAAAAATACTGGTTTACACAACACTTTTGATCAACACATGTGCTCAAGATATATGCATATGATATCATATTTGAGTTGACAAAACTGTTACTGTGTGTTTTATGTGTTTATGTGTGTTGTTCTATTACTCAATGGATACATGAAGGCATCCCACTATATACACAGTGAAATCCATCAACTGTTTAATCAAAAGGCATTTGTGTTTTGTGTTGTGATTTCAAGAAAACCATCAACTGAATAAAATCCCACTTTTCTCGGAAATCTTAAGGATTCTACTAACATTCCTTAAATGTATACAATCACCTTAACTTTCCCGAAGATTCTGATTGGCTACCTCTGCCACGTCCCCTCTTCATGATTGGTGGCACATTTCTACGGTCAGATCTCTGCCACGTGTCAAAAACCCATTACTCTACGGGTAATCCCTTTAGCTTTCACCCTTTTACCCACCTTGGGTAGATCCAATATTATTGCTTTCTATTTCCCTCTGTAAACTCTGAGTCAATCAGAGCCGTCCATTTCATGTCAGCACCATTAACATCTCTCCCCATGCATTACAAACCCTCTCATTGGCTCCCTATAACTTGTACCTTCACTCTCTTTTATCTCTCTACACATATATAATGCATATTATATATATATATATATATACATACATGTGTATATGTGTGTGTGTGTGTTTGTATCTATATCTATGCAAGATCTAATGGTAATGACCTAAGTTGAGGTAAATTTACCTCTTTTATGTTAGTGTTTCCTTAGGTTGCTGTTTCAGTTTCAACAGTTTGATGAGCTTTGGGAAAGTAATTACTGTGATAATGGAAAATTGGAAATGAAAGATCAGTGTGTGTGTGTGTTTATATCACTGAGAACTATGGATTGATTTAGAAATTAAGTGGAAAAAGAAGTCAAGAAGAGAGAAAACAAAAGTCAAGAACTGAAAATGGAATCTGGGTTGTGACGTTACCAAAGATTTCTTTTTGTTGAGAAAAATCTTGCCCATACACCTAATATTTATTTATTTTTCTTAGATTTGGATGTTGGTAATACTTGATTAAAGATAAATTGATGATAATAATAATAAAAATAAATATTAAAGTTTAAAGATGTTGAGAAAAACTTGTAAACCCTAAATTCATATAAACAATACCTAGATGGTACTTTCATCCAGATAATCATTTTAATATTTAAAGATCCACTTTTTTAATTATAAAGTTCCTAACCCTAGTTTCTTCTTTTTAAACTTCTAGATACATATATTATTTTTGTAATAAACCCTAATTTTTACCAACATAAAAAATTACTTGAACTATTTATACAAAAAAAAATATACACGAATATTAACGATAAACAAAGGGATTGTGAAATGTCCTTTTTATTTCTATCCAAAAGATTGTATCATTTTGTGGAATATATAAAGAAAATTAGTTCACAAATACAACTATTTACAATTAAAGCCCAAAATAGGTTTAATTTGCAGATCTTTTCATATGATGGAGACTAAATAGGGTCACTTTTAAGCAAAAAGATTATGAGTATTTGGTACAAGCCCTAATCTGGTTATGCTGAAAATCTTTTGTGACATATGAAAGATGCATATATATACTTTTATTTTTCAACTATGTAAATTGTAAACTGATTTGAAAACCTAATAAAGCTTTTTTGTTTTTCTTGATGACATCTCTTTTCTCAGAGTCCCATCATTTTGCTTTGGTGATGTTTAAGTGACATATGTTTATTAAGGAAGTGTCAAAATGATGGAAGTCTTGAACAAATAGGAACTTGACAGCTTCTCTTGTAGGCCTTCCCTAGCTACTACTTGTTTGTGTGTGTAATCTCTGTGTGTAAAAGAGTGTGTGTTTGTGTGTGTGTGTGTGTGTGTGTGAGAGAGAGAGAGAGAGAGAGAGAGAGAGAGGTTAAACAGCAATGGAGGAAGGGTAGATGGGAAGCTGATCTCAGTGTTCTGCAATACACTTCCTAAATCTTTGCTTATTTGCTTACAACAGATCCAATGTTTGCTTTAACAACAGATCTTGTAGGTACCAAAATATGAAACAAATATTGGATCATAAGGAGGAAAAATATAAAAAAGAAAATCATAAAAACACAACATAAGCTCATTGAGGTAAAGAAACAAATCAGAAAAAGAGAAAGACAAGTGAATCTTTGTTCTGCAACAAAAACAAACTCAAAAATGTCACAAACACCTTAGGATTCATGTGTCCTTGTGTTCTTAAATCTTTACCACAACTCACTCACAAATACACAAACAGTCATTCAAAAACTACACCATCCCACAAAACACATGAAAAATCCAAATCAAACTCCAATTTGAACCAAATTTCTGATAAAAGTTGAAGAAATCACATAAATCTTTAAAGGGTGCTCAAGATTTGTTTAAAACATATGCAAAAATACAAACTTTGATCATTATACCTGTTGTTTGCATACTCGTAGAGGCGACCACGGCTCGAGAAGACGATAAGAGCAACCTCAGCATCACACAACACAGACAACTCATAAGCCTTCTTCAGCAAACCGTTGCGGCGTTTGCAGAATGTCACTTGTCGATTCGTAGTGTTTTCGATCCGCTTGATTTCGATCTTCCCCCTACCCAGTTTTCTCTGTGGAGACATCTCCCCTGACTCGTTAGGAAACGACATCGAAACACCTGAAATCAAGCTCAAAATCATTAAAAAAAAGATGGATTTTTATAAACTACAAAAACTTCATTACAATCACAAAATGAACAGTATCAAAAAGCCCAAAAAAGTTGAAAAAAAATAAGCTCATATTTGCCCAAACAACATCCTGAACATCAAGGATATCCATGATCTGTTACTTTTTTAAGATTTCAAAACCAAACCAGACAATAAACTATAAAAATTTGCATCAAATAAGAAAGTATAAAGATAACTGAAATTCAGATGGATTTTGGCATCAATTGTGTTGAGATAATTTGATGGGATGTATGGATGAGCTGATACATGTATAATTGAAGAGAGAAACTCATCAAGATTCAACCTTTTTGATCTTTCTCTCTCTGCTTTTTGAGGGTTTCCCACAAATCTGAACAGGAAAGATGCAGAAAATGGAATGGGGAGGTGGGATGGTTTGATGAGTATTTATAAAGCAGACAACGACTTTTTTGTCCTTTAAATTAATAAACCCTCTTAACCCTCAATCATCTATCTTAATACCAAATTTTCAATCATGATTTTGCTAAATATATGCACATGTATACATATGTATATTATACTGTGTATATATACATACATGTTCAAGATTTATAGAGAGAGAGAGAGAGAGAGAGAGAGACCTTTATTTGATACAGAGAATGGTGTTTGGTAGGGATTTGTAATTTTGGACTAAAAGTTGCAGTAAGGCAATGTATTTCTTGGTACTTATAACATAAGAACAGTGAGTCAATGGAAGACCCTTTGGCATTAGGTTTATAATGGTGTTTGACTATTGTAGTCAAACTTATGATCTTTGCAAATGGTTGACCTTTAAAGTTTCTTGTTAGAATAAAACTAGGATTAGCTAGGTTTTGGACTTAAAGTTTCGTGTTATGATCTTTGCAAATGGTCTAACAGTATCAAGGTTTGTATTAAATATGTTTTTTATCTGATGGTTCATGATTCTAGGTTTGTGTTTTGCTTTACAATTAATGAATTTACAAACTTTGATGATTATTGCATTTTAGGTTTCATGTAGTCCATGACAATTCATGAATCAAGAGACTGTAAAAGATATATATGTGAAAGAGTTTATGTAGCATGTGTTTTATGGCGATGAATACATATAGGTGCAAGTGTGAGTGTGAGCTTTGGTCTATATTTTTCACATTATTTTTTCATCATTTCGGCTAATTTACGATCTCGTCCCATCATCTGATTAGTCTGGCCATAAGTAATTTATAAATTTGTCCCTTCTCTTCTTATTTTCCTTTAACTTGACCTTTTCTTTCTAAAGCTCATGGACTTCGACAACCTAAGTATCAAGCTTCCGGTATATCTATTAATGTGGGGCGTCGTTAAAGTTCATGTTAAAAAAATTCCCTATTTTTCTATAAGACATTGTGGTTCTTCAAGTGATGGTGAGTTAACTAGATCATTTAAATGACATGATAACAAGCATTGAAAGTAACTGGACTACCATTTATTTCGTTTATGATGTGGTTTCTTACCACGTTAAAGATTGACACATCATCGGTGGTACTCACGCCCATTTTGGAGAATGCATTACACGTTTTCAAACTAACACCGTTGTTGTCCCAGTCGTTGTGTTTAGTATTGGTTAGTAGCCAACCTTATAATGTCAAATTCGTTGGAATCACTTTCTAAACTTTGATATATATGGTATAATATCAATCCATTTCAAGGACAAGACTATGCTACGGTAATCTCCTTATTGTCTCATTGCATCGTGAAAATTTTATAAAAACATGATTCCAATAATTGTCTCGTGTTTGACAATTAACTAAGTATATAATAACAAATTAATTAAGTGTAACTGTAATGAAACAAATAATACCATAATTTAAAATTTTTCCAATATTAGGATCCTTATATATATGTACCGGAACTCGAGCTAAAGCAACCTCTTTATATGTATTCCAAATTTAGCGCGTCATGGGTTCTAGATGACGTTGATTTTTTTCTTTTTCTCTTTCCTACTTGGCGATTGTGTTTAGAACAAGATTAAGGTTGGTTGAGTTTTCAGAACCACATCGAGACATGTTTGAGAATCAGGTGATGTTTGTTAAGTATTAGGGTGGTTCCACTATGAAAAATGACAATTGTGACACTACAAGAAAATGAAGCTAATGCAACTCATGTAAAATGTTGCGTTAGGCCTTGAAAAGATTGCATTATGCCTAATGTAACCTTTTATCAAGGGTTGCATTAGATGAAGTTGCATTAAATCTAATGCAACTTTTTAATTAGATAGTGCAACTTTTTTAGAAAATGTTGTATTTGCTAATCAAATGCAACTTTTTTAAGATGCAACATTTTCTATATGCTAATGCAACTTAAATTTTACTTTAAATGTAACTTTTCTAACACTCAAATGCAACCTTTGCTATACCAAAATGCAACCTTATTCCAAATCAAATGCAACACTTTTTAGTTTTTTATTTCAACAAAAGCAATTTATTTATAGACAAATGTAACTCTATAACTTATTGTTTGAAGTAATGAAATTTCTATTAGTATGCAATAGTATCTCAAATACATATACATAATAATTATATAAATACATACATATATATTGTAATGCAACATGTGTTCGATCTTAAAATAACAATATAAACATAATAAAGTTGTTAAATACTATTATAAAAAAGAAACAAAAACCTCCTAATCATCTCTAGGATCCTCAAGTACTTCGGCAGGTAGCTTTTCCATTATATTTCGCATCGTAGCTTCAAAGTTTGCTCGTTGACTATCAAATCTTTTCGCATAGCTTCAATCTCAGCTTTTTTCCTTTGATGGTCTTCTTCAATCTCTTTTCTCATTTTAAGCAATTGTGCTTTTTCAACATCAAGCTCGCTTTAAATGATTTCATAAATCCCCCTGAAATCATGTATGGTTCCTCACCGCCATTCATTTTTTCATCATTGTTTTAGTAACACCTTTGCCATAAAGTCGAAGGTAGCCATCACGCTCTTTGTCCATTACAATCATAAAAGGATCAACCAAAGCACTTCCATCTTCTGAAGGTTTGTAATTCTTCATTTGTTTCTTTAAAAGAGAATAAGAAAATATTTTAATAATACAACCAATAAAACAATAATACACAATACAGGTTATATGCAAGCATGCTTATATGTATATTTTGTTATCACACCACAATTGCTAAATAAATCGTCTTCATAGTTAAGTGCTTAGAACTATACAACAAACAATTGACTTTTACCATTCAACACATAAGAAAAACTTTATTCTAGATACTCAAATTGAAAAGCTAAAAAGAACTTACAATTTTCCTTGCAGTGTCATCATATGATTCAAGATATACACGTCCTTCAGTCCTTTTACGTGTGTGTTCAGATATTTGGGTTAAACTAGGTAACTCTTTGTTTAAATCATCATTTCTCTGTATTCATGATAACAAGCATTAATAAAAAAATCAACATATTGAATGACAAAAAACTTAAATCACAAGAAAAATAAAGATATTCTACCATCTCGTCACGAATCCTAGCAAAACTTTTTAGGCCTGCAGTATGCATATTTTTTTTGAGACATGCGTATTTCTTTAGCCCCCAAACAACGCTTCTGAAATACACATTAATATAAACAACTTAACAAATAGAAAATTTTAAATAATAATACTAGTAATAGATAAATTATCTAGAAAATTACCTCCACATCTTTATTGTTCCATAACCTCAACAACTGTGAGAAATGATCTTCTGGAATGTTTCTAGGTCGGTTCTTCCATCTTGTTTTGTTATCCTTATATTGATAAAAGTATTTTTTTCTTAAACCTACATTTGTGGACTTCATACGACTGTCCAATACTCTTTAAAACCCAACTTTTAGCAATATTGGGTACATCGTATTTTTCTTTTAAAGAAGATAGAATTTAGTTAAAAATAAAATATAAAAAATAAATGAAATAAAACTATGTAAAGCCTTACCAAGACATACTCACATATTTTGTCTTTATGTGGCACCTTCTTCCATGAAATATGAATAAATGATGCATAACTATGATTACGAGCTAGTATACCTAAAAATTGAGAGAATCGTCCAACTACATCCTTCTCCTTTGTTACCGGTCCCACGAGTTGTCCAAATTTATTACATATAATGACCTCTCGCTTATCAACTTTTCAAGTGTGCACAAGATGTAACATTGTTGGTCCTCTTTTTTTTGTTTTAGATTCTAAACTCAAGCATACATCAAAATTTAATATATATATATATATATATGTATATAAATGAATATATAATCAATAACAAAGCCAAACACATGATATAAGAAGTTAAAGCTAACCTTTTGCCTATTCTAATTCGGGTTGTTGTAATTGTCTTGAACTAGTGTGTCATCCTCGTCTTCCAAATCATCATGGCTATCATCTCGTTCTATCTCATCATCATTACTTGCAGATGCAATAAAGTTCATGTCCTCATTTTCATCATCTTGGTCAACATAACCTTGTCATTGTTTCATACAACACCATAAATAAATATAAATTACAACTAACTATGAAGAACCAAATAAATTTAAAGAAACCTAATGAAAGTTAAGTAAACTAATCAGCTAAACATAACTTGTCTTTATCTTGAAAGTTAAATAAACTAATCAGCTAACTAACAACTAACTATGAAGAACCAAATAAATTTAGAGTAACCCCCTATTTTGTATTTGGTTAAACAAGTAATAATAAAAGAACTTGCCTTTCTTTACCATGAGAAATTTGATAACAAACTAACAGTTTAACATAACATTTGCAACTTGTCGAAGACATGCTTAGAGATTCTTATGAGTTCTGGTGTAACATAATAGTATTTAAGATTAACATGCCCGGATGAAATGTGAAAGTTACACAACATAAGTACCTTGAGATCTCACAATATACCCTTTATTCCTATCATACTCCAAACCTGTTGGTTCCATATCTACTTCATTAATATCTAAAAGTATATTAGAGTAAATTAGTATGACAAGTTGTTTGACTGATTTGTTATTATGTAATAATTAAATGGACTTTAAGATCATAAAAATGATACCTTGAAATATTTCATCATCTCATTATCATCCTCATCAACAAGAACTAGTTTTTTTTACTTTCTACCAAGCTTGTCAAAGACTTTGCAATGTTTTTAACTCCCAAATCTTGAAGTCTTGCTTGGTTTTCTTGAACCCTTAATTGTTTAAGTTTTTCCTAATCATTCAACTGTGTTTTGTTTACCATTAGACCTGTCAAATTTAATATTTACCGGTTTATATAGGGTAACCAAAACAACAATAATATTCATGCACTAAGTTACTTATGATGACAGCCATGGAGGAGTAATGATACATGGGCTCAATAACTTTCATAAAGACGTGTTATTTATTATGTTGAAGTAGAAACAAGTTGAAATGGAAGTGTTCTAGCTTCTAAGTATACGTATTTTGGTTAAAATGCACCAGGCAAGTAAAAAATCAAAATTATGAATATAAGTAAAAACCACCTCAAATGGAGTAGTTCTTTTCTTTGTTAAATAATCCCATCAGATCTCATATCAGTGTGAAATAGGTGACAAGTACTTGAGTTTCAAAGTCAAAGGTAATAATTTTTACTTAGTATTTGTGAAAGCATAAACAAACAATTACAATTGACTAATTACCTATGAAAAAATTGCTAATAAACTCTAATGAATTCCATAAGAATCACCTACGAAAACATCAGACATAATTTACCAAATATGGTACAAAATCATCCATCTTCAATCATCAGATGTTTACTCCTGTAATAAAACAAGAAAAACCTAATACTAATTTCTTGATTCAAAGAGATAATGAAGGAAGAATACCGATTATTGACTATCAATTTCTTGAATCAGATAATGATGAAGGAAGGCAGACGATCAGAAACCGAATTGCTTGAATCAGAAAATAAGATTGTTAAGCATGGAGATCCGGACATTCAGTTGCGATTACGATTGGGGAATACCAATTAGAGACAGATTTCTAATTTTCAAGAAGTAATTATGAGGGAACATGTAATTGAGATTTGAAAATACTCCAGCGTCGTTCGGTTTGTTTATCGACGGTGTTTATTTGGCTTTAAACCACCTGAACCCATTTGGTTCTGTATATGGTTGGTTATGCATTTTGAAGAGAGAAATGACATGGGGGTGGGCCTACGGTTGTGGGGTTGTAGAAACTAGGATGTATAAGTGAATAAAAAAGACATACAACTTGACAATACATATAAATTAAAGTACAAGTTAGGAATGCATTTAAATTACACACTCAAGCAGCCACTCACAAAGGTTTTCTATTTTTTTAATTAATACTTTTAATATTATAATTATTTAATTTTTTCTTATAAATTTAAAAGAAAGATGTTTTTATAAATTATGAATATATATATTGCTTTTATACTGCAACCATGTCAAAAGTTACATATGTAAATACAATTTGCAACCTTTCTAAGAACCTGTTACAATCTTCACTACAATTTGTAACTTTTTAATAAGAAAAAAAGTTGCAAATTTAATATTTTTTGCAACCTTTTATGAAAAACGTTGCATTAAATATTCAAATTCAATCTTTATGTTTAGAGAAGTTACATTAGAGTTAAATGCAACTTAATTAAAAAAAATACTTTTGAAAAGTTGCATTAGGTTTATTTTCTAGTAGTGAGATCAAAATTGATGGTTGGAACATGTAAAAAGGAATAATTGAGGGTTGACTTGCATTCGGAGGGTTGTTGTGTATAAATCCTAGTCGAAATTACCGTTTGGATCCATCAAGTGAGTAAAGGTGTGGTTTTTTATGTAGAAATTAGTAAAAGTGTGTTTTGCATGTGTAGGACTATTTAAGTGATGTTTATGCTAGCAAAAACATTTATTGAATTAGACATGACTGATAGAGCAATTGAATTTTGAAACGGTTCATATTTTCACATTGTGGGCCCACTCATGCGTGAGCCTGAAGAGTATAACTCCAGCTAGTAGGCAATGTTCTCATGGTAGTGAAATGTGACGCTAGCAACCTCATGATAACTAGTATATGCGGTTACTTTAAGGGTGTGTTAAGGCATATTATAAAAAAGTTAATTTATATATAAATTAAAAAACTAGATTAAAACTCATTTATATCCTGCTCATCTAATATTCATGGTTTTTTTTAAGATTCTCATATATCCAAATGCGAGTCTAAGCATAGATTAATGTGTTAAAATATTCACGCATTGAACCACATAAATTAAGTGATTATGACCATACATCACTCTACCAATTTTCATTGCAAGTAAATAAATCATGTTTCCCCTAAAATGCAATCTTATGGACAAGGTATACTTGGACTTAATCATCACAAGCATGTGCCATATCTAAACTAAACTACATGTATACCAATATTAAGAAAGCCATGCATATCGTGTCCATCAACCCTAATTGGAATTGGTATCTTAACTCCCGTAGCAACATCACATATAACGAACATGACATGTAATCTCTCATTTATTTTAGTATAAGTAATTTGACTCATCTTGTGAACGCTTACTGACATGGATTCCTATCATTTGATATAATAATGAACATTCCACATTTTAAATTATAAACCCTTCAACTTTTACCACTTTATGTCATGACCTTTGACATCAATGCTTGGGACAACGGGGGTCTTCATTATTATCTGTTCTTAAGCAACAAAGCCTTTATTTCTTGTGAGAAACTTAGTAATATGAAAGTGAGTCAGTCCTTGTGCTTTTGATAAACAAATTAAGTTATCATTTTGCGATTTTATTCTACTACTTTCTTTCCATTTGATACTATTGATAATGATTTATGGACCTCCTAGATATTAAGCTTGAGATGACATCATTATTAAATCTTATTTTTTTTGTTATTAGAGCTATAAGCATACCCTCTCATCCTTAAATCTCTATCTCTTTTCCATTTTAGTTGTGAACATGAAATCAAAAGTTTTCAATTTAATAATAAAATGGAATACAATATTACTCAAGTTCACAATTTTTTGCCCCTAAGATGATATGATAGGGGTACAAAATACTATGACCGCTCCACAAGAAAATATCATATTTCAACATGTCATCTTTGATGAAACGATTTCCACCCTCTTACAACTCCAATCTACCCATCCTTCTCTTAAGTTTCTAAACTCATATCTTTCCTCCTCTCCCCACCATCATCTTTCGATATGGACCTCCATCTCTCCTCACACTTACTATCCCTACCACCCGACCTACTTCGGCTATAACTACTAAACACCTCCACCACACCCTACTTACCCTATGGATTTTAGACATAAACTTTGGCGGGAATCTTGAGAACTACTAGACACTATTAGTTTATGATGGTAGATCTCAACATGTGGGAGTTGATACTTGGAAAATTTTTAACCTAATTGTTAAATAGCTATAATCAACGAGGTATCAGCATTGTCATATCCAACCTATGGCAATTTCATTAAGTGAATGTCAGCAATGCCTTTTTACCTCCAATCATATCGGTTTTGACACCATATTAAAGAAATTTTTTATTGAGACATGCATTACGACTCACGAGCATGGTATGAAGGTTTAATTGACTATGTTTCAACATTAGGTTTTATCACAACTCATGTGATCATTCTCTATTTATGTATAAACATGGACAGGAGAATAAACATTGACATCTTATCTTCTTTTTAATGTTAATGATATCATACTCACAACCACATATGAATCTCCACAACATCTACATGTCTTTTAGAAGAATATTTGTTTTTAAAGACCTTGGCCCGTTAAGTTATATCACTGACATCTTTGTAAGTCGTGACAAAAACGAGCTTTTCTTGTCTCGAACAAATATGCAACCAATATTCTTAACCGGGCCAGCATGACAGATGTAATATGGTTCACACCTTAGTTCTCTTTAATGATTTTCGAGCTACCCCTTCTGCTTAGAGTAAGGGGTGTGCTAAATAAAAAATGTGTTATGTAAAAATATCCTATATTTTAGAGTATTTTGTTATTTTTCTTCTATATATGAGATATACATGAGAAGGAAAATCACAGTTATATAAATCATTCTAGCACGTAGGCAAAGTATTCGCTGACACGGTGCAAGTTACACGTTTGAGATGGTATGAACTCATGTCAAAAAATAGGTGCAACAAGTATAAAACTCCCTTCATTTCAATAATACATTTCTGAGTGTTGAATTTTCTTTCTTGTGTTATAGATAAGTTGATCAATCCTTTTTATATATTTATTTTTGTAACACTCAAAATTCTCAAAGATAACGATCTTAATTTTCTCACTAAATAGGTTTGTTTACCATTAATTTTTTGGTCTAATGGTATAAATAAAAGATTTTTCTCTGTTGGATGTTACGGGTTCTAGCTCTAACGTTAATGAATTATTATTGATTTGATATTACTAACTACTAATCAATAACTAACAATATGCCGTTAAAATTAATATGTGCGTGTCAATGGAAGAAAAATAATTTCACAAAAGCATGCAGTTATATATCATAAATACCCTTCATAATGACTACTATCACTAGTAAGCGCAATTTAGTATATGAAAAAAAAGACATATTCCTAACTCTAAGCACAATATTATCTATTCATATGTTGGCACATATTTTTCTTCTTTTAACACAAAAAAACTTACAACCATACGCACAACGAGGCATTTGTCCTTATACACACAATAAACCTTTTAACACAAAAAAAACTAATTAAATATTTCAAAGCCTCATTACAAAAATTTCAACCTGTCGCGACTAGACCTATGGCGACAACACGGTTTCATCGCTATAGGTCACTCTATCGCAACGACATATCGTCGCCATAGGAGTGATTTGATTTTTGGCTATTGCATAGCTATAGTGACGCCCATTTGTCGCCTTAGGGTGCAATCGCGACGACACAAAAGTCGTCGCCATTTTAGTCGCTACAGGTAATTTTATTTTAATTTTGATTTATTTTAAATAACACAAAATGTTTGCTTTACCTATCGCGACGACATGTCGTTGCGATAGGTAAAAAACAAATTTTTTTTCCCTCTAAATAAATTGGAGGGAAATAAGCCCGCGTTTTATGAAATACCTATGGCGATGAGTCGTCGCGATAGGTAAAAACCAATTTTTTTCTTTTTTTTCCCTCTAAATAAATTGGAGGGAATAAATCCGTTTTTTATGAAACATCTATGGCGATGAAATGTTCTTGCCATAAGGTGTTTAATTTTTTTAAGATTTAAATATTAATACATATAATAATTATAATTATTAATATCAGTATTAATAATAATTTATGTACATAACATTGCTATTATTATAAGTTTTATTATAATTATAAGTCATAATAATGATATTAACAAATCTTATATTTATTAATTATAATTATAGATAACTTATATCAGTTAGAATAAAATATATCTAGTTATGATAGTTAGTTTTGATTAAATGCGTTATAGATTAAATTCAATTATCATTATCGATGTTAAATTATATATGTTGATGGTACTTTGTGGGAATATTAGTTTATTAACTGTAGTTTAAGTTTATTTATGTTTAATTATCAGCAATGAATTTCAAATAATATGAAATATGTTTGGTTATGATGATAGCATTAATTATATTCGTCATATGTTAGTTATGATCCAATTATTATCATTTGTATTCAATTATACACTAAGATATCATCAATCAAATTCAAAAAAGATCAAATATATTCGCTGATGATGATTAGGTTCGATAAAATACATTAAAGATTAGCTATGATTGAATTACGATGATCAGTGTTAAATCCAAATAGTTTAGGTTATGTAAGGTCCTGTTTTCAGAAACCTCACAGTTGGTCAATCACAGCAGTTAAAACATTAAACATTATAATTATACAAACTTAAGCAGCAGAAATGATTTATCAAAAACCCATTCATTTCATTTAAAACACTGTTGTTAAGCAATACATCATCATTAATTGTTTACAAAAGAATTGTTTATATGCATTACAAAACAACAGCAACACAGAGTACGAATGGATGTCAGTCGTTCCCTACCGAGTAGCTTCACCCTCGTGCCATCCTCAGCAATAATTACCTGCCAATTAAAAATGTATAAAAGTCAGCGTTGCTGAGTGAGTTCTAGTTTTAAAAGTAATAAAATACTTTCTATATGGTGTATATGAAAATACTCTTTTCTGTAAAATACAACTCTGTACTGTATATGCGAGCACGCATTAACTATATGAACAAATACCGTTCGTTCTCTTTACTTTATGCCTTGCTTGTTCTGTAAACTTTTATCTTTATCTTTCACTTTCTGTATGGATTAGTGAGCAATACCCCAACTATATGCGCGATGGAAAACGGGTGATGGGCCATCTATATCCCTCGAAAGGGTCAACTGTATCCCTCGAAAGGGTCAACTATATCCCTCGAAAGGGTCAAAATTATTCCACAAAAGGGTCAACTATATCCCTCGAAAGGGTCAACTGTATCCCTCGAAAGGGTCAGCTGTATCCCTCGAAAGGGTTCTGTGTACTGTGTACAAGGCCAACCCAATCACCCAGGACACGCTACAAAGGTCCTGCCAATCTCAATTGATTGCGTCACACCCCAACCTTGACGGCGGAAACGTCAAGGAGTGAGAGTTAAGATCGTTCACACTCCACATTCCAACTTAGAGGTCCGGGGTTCGAACCCGGGCACCCTCTTATTATTTTTAAAATGGCTTTATAGCCTTAATTTTATTTTAGAAAAATTCTATTACATATAAAAATGACTTTTTCAAACTTCTAATTTTTTTAAAATCAACAAAATATTTTCTGAAAATTTATCCTTATAAAATATTTTAATATTTTATTATAAAAGTTATAACTAAGTGTTGTTACAAGCAAATGGACCTAGATAAATAAATGAATTAAAGTGACTTGTTATCTTATATGTTATGTTTTTTTTTTATTTCTTTGAGACTTAAGCATGTAATAATACAATTGAATTTTATGATTAATTTTATATTTGGGTTATTAATAGCGTTATGTGGCTGTGAACGATCTTAACTCTCACTCCTCGACGTTTCTGCCGTCAAGGTTGGGGTGTGACAGATTGACCCTGTATGCATAATAGGGTAGCTAACCCGCAGCACATTTGAGCTAACGACAATATGGTCGTGTACCTCCTGTAAGCTTGCAAGACTTGTTAACATTTTCATTAATGTTCCTCTTCTTTTCTTTATTGCTCTTTCACTTTATTATTACGATATATTTTACGTTACGATAATAGCATACCACGTAAAGTCACATACTATAAGTAATAATAATATTAGCAATAACAATAATAAGGAACAATCATAACTATGCATGAAACATCATCATAAATAAGCCTAGTCAACCTTGGTCAAAAACCCTAAAGCCCAGACTCCCAGAAAATTCTGTAAAAATTTCTAAGTGCTTAGACGCATGGGAACTATTTGGGCGCATGAGCCCTGTTCGGGAGTTTCATCGCTATCTAGGCGCATCAGCCAACACTTAATCATTTATCACTTTAGTCGCATGAACTATTCAGGCGCATGGGCACTATTTGTGGGTATGAACACTTAGACGCATGGATAATTCGGACGCATGGATAATTCGGACGCATGGACACTTAGGCGCATGAGCCACTTGGGCGCATGGGCACTATTGGGGCGCATGGCCCTACACTTAGTCATCCGGCTAACATTTCTAGGCGCATAGACCACTGTTCAGGCGCATGAGCTATACTTAAACATTTCTAAGGCAATCTTAGGCGCATGGGCTACTGTTTAGGCGCATGGATCACACTTAAATCTTTCCAAGGTATTTTCAGGCGCATGAGCCTTATCTAGGCGCATGAACCTTCTGTTTAACATGTTTCCAGTATGTTTTCAAACCCAATCATCAAACCCATTTGTTCTAAGCTTAATGTGGCTATTCTAAACATAAACAACCTATAAGCATTCAAGAATCAACATCCAATCATGCACATTACATACAGGTAAACATACATAAGCTTTGAAAATCGTTTTAATACATTTTCAGCCCCAAAGATAGTTTAAAACAAGTAAAAATTAGGGTCTAGAACTCACCTGGTGCAATTTGGGTATTTCTTCCTTTCTAACCCGCTTGCTATGAGTTCAAACACCTAAAAACAACACCAAACAGACACACCCGAGCACATACACAAACACATAAGCACATATGCATATAACCGGGATAAAACCCGTCATAAACACTTAAAAACCACGAATTCTTACCTTGAATTCGACTTCTTTTCTTCTTCTTTTTCTTCAGCCAAGAGTTTCCCCTGCTCTCTCTCTCTCTCTAAAACCGAAGAAATGGTGATGTGAAGTGAAAGTGGGCGGACATGCCCACCTTTACATCAACTTTTCAAAGTTTTGTCCTTTTAGACATTTTTAGTCCCTACACTTGCACTTTATTGCTTTTCTTTCTTTTTATTCTTCATTTCTTGTCTTTTTAAATAACCGGGTGTTACAGGTTATGATGGTTGGGGTCGATTACATTCGTCAAAAGTTAGCTATGATCTAATTATGATCATTTGTGTTAAATCAAACACAATCTTAGTAATTTAAATGAAATTATCCTTAGTAATGGTAACTTAAGTTTGTTTATGCTTAGATATCATCAATGAGTATGAAAAAAAGTCAAATATGTTCGATTAGACAATTAGGGTCGATTTTCATACGTCAAGTGGTAGCTATGATCCAATTATGATCATTGGTATTGAATTACACATATTGATAATAATTTATAGAAAATTAAACATACTCCTGATAAATTAAGTTTGTTTATTTTTAATTATCATCAAAGAGTGTCAAAAAACCTCAAACATAATCGGTTATGATAATTAAGGTGGATTATATGCGTCAAAGATTAGGTAAGACAAATAAGTATTATTATACATATGGTAATATGTTTATAATATTAGTAATAATAATCATAATCATAATTATAATGACAGTAATTATTATAAAATACAAATAAAAATAGTAATAGTAACAACAACAACAACAATAATAATAATAATAAATAATAAACATCATAATAATAATTATAATAAAATACTAATAATAATAATATAATAATAACTACATTATTATAAATAATAAAAAATATAAAATACCAGAAAACACCCTATGGCGACGACATGTCGTTGCCACAAGTGTTCCATGTCGTCGCCATAGATATTTCATATGCCGCGTGATTATCCCGCCATGAATTTGAAAAAAAATTAAAAATAAAAACAAAAACCCTATGGCGACGACATGTCGTCGCCATAGGGTGCAGTATCTTTTAAATCCGAGATACAACATTATCACTTTCACTTTCACTTTCCCAAACCCAAATCCCACTCACCACTAGCCTTTATCTCCAACGAAAATTACCAAAATCCATCCACCACCATCATTTCTAGCCACCACCACGATCCCTAGCCTCTACCACCACCACTTCCATCACCCCATTACACCTCCCATCGCACCCTACCAAGAATGAATCATCTTTAGGTTGCACCACCACCATTTTTCCTACCACCATGACTGCCACTCCTACCACCACCTCCGTTCATGTCCCTCTAGGTTGTTGTATCATTATCTCACAACCATCGTCACCGAAAACATCTCATTATTATCATTTTTATTAAGGTTTTAAGGTGTGTATATTATCTATTTCATTAGTTATTTAGATATTTTGATTTGGTTCTTGTTTAGTATAATGAAATGATCATATGTTGATCTATTTGATTTTTGGTTTGATTTTGTTCTTGTTTTGATTTGGTTAATGATATGCTTTAAGTTATTTATGTATGTATGCACAATATGTGATGAATGTATTGGAGTTTGATTTGGTTATTAGTTTAATTAATAAACAGGTGATGAAATTGAATGTGTGCTAGATGATTTTTGTGTTAGAACTTAAAGGTATGTATGTTACATTCTTTTGTTAATTAAGTTAAATTATGTTTATAGATGATTTATATTGTTAGAATTATATAAATTGTTTGATTTGGTTATTGATTTGAGTTGATAAAATGATATGATGAATTATGTTTTGTAACTTGTTTTATGATTAATGGTAATTAATTTAAAATTGTTATCTTTTTTAGACTTAATGATGACGAAGATGATCATGATGACGAAGATGATCAAGATGAAGAAGATGATCAAGATGACGTAAATTAGACGTTGTGTGTTTTGTAAAAAAATAAAAATGTTTACGTTGGTTATTTTATTTAAATGCACGTGTATTTAACTTGACTTGTAAAATGATTATCTTTTAGGTATTAGTAATATTAGCTTTCATTTAGTTTATAAATATGTTCATGAAACCTGAAATATTAGAAAAACCTAGAAAATATAAAAACAATTTATAAATTGAATATTATAAAAATCGGAAAAATATAAAAAAAACAAGTAAAAATTTTCAGGCTATGTGTCGTCGCCATAGGATTTTTAAAATTTTTTTATTTTTAATTTTATTAATTAAAAAAAGTTAGTTGGACCTATGGCCACGACATGTCGTCACCATAGGCTGCATAAATAAAATTATTTTTAATTTAAAATACAATATGAAAATTTTGTGCCCACAACTTTGTGGCGTTAACATGTCGTCGGGATAGACCTCTATGGCGACAAGTGTTTTGGCGACGACTCAAAATAAGCTATAGCGACAAGGCTGTGACGACTAGGTCTATGTCGTCGCCATAGCCTATGGCGACGACAAACCGAACCTATTGCGATGACATATATAATTTAAACAATTTATATAATTTAAATAATTTATAACATCTTATAACATATATAAAACAATTTATATTATTTAAACAATTTATAACATTTAAAACATTTAAACAATTTAAACATTTAAACGATTTAAACAATTAAACAATTTATAACATTTATAAACATATATATATACTATTTATTAACATTTATAAACAATTTAAGCATTTTAACAATTAATAACATTTATAAACAATTTAAACATTTTAACAATTTATAACATTTATAAACAATTTAAACATTTAAAACATTAAACAATTTAAACATTTTAACAATTTATAACATTTAATAATTTAAACATTTAAAACTAAACATTTAACATAGTCGTTTCTTCGTTCGTATTATACTTGTACGTTTATTCCTCGCCACCAGAACCGGAACTGTTACGAAGGTAGTCATCATATGCCGCTTCATCATCAGTCATTCCTGGTGTCAATCTGCTCTCTACCTCGTCCTCGTATAATTCTGCTTCGTATTCCAGTTCTCCTTCAAGCGATCGTTTGTCTTGTACTCTTTCCGCGGCATCCAGATAATCTTTCAAGCAAATTGACATTTCAACTGCTTGTGGAGTGAGTCGAGTTCGTCTTATTGATATAATCCTGCCACTAACAGAAAAAGCAGATTCCGAAGCTACCGTAGAAGCTTGGACGGTTAGTAAATCTCGGGCCATGGTGGATAGGATGGGAAATTGATCTTCCTTACCTTTCCGCCAAGCCAACAAGTCAAAATTTTTAAATTCATGTGGAGTCATGGTCGATAAAAAGTTTGTAAGACCATACCTCCCGAGTTCACTACTCGGAGTGTTACCACGTTGACGTTTATTAAATTCATCCCTTAAAGTATTATATAAATCAAACATTGGATCATTCGAACATTCGGCATTTGCCGCATGCCTTAAAGTATCATGGATTTGTGATGTTTTTCCGTATTTTAATAAATAAACATCATACATTTGTTGTAATTGTTTGTTGAAAGTCGCTTTTAAAGTTTTACTATACATTGGTTTACCAACTTCTAAATCCAAATTAAAAGTAATTTTATCAAGTAAAGTTTCATCCCCCGATAAATTTAAACAAGGGTTTAAAGCAGCGACACATGTAATAACGGGAGGCATTTCTTCAAAATATTTTTTAAGTTTTTCTTTCATTGGGGGTATCATATCGGAATAAGGTCTACCCCTACACGACAATTCATTTAATTTTGAAGTCATTAAATAAATTTGGTGTAGTACCAATGGACTCGTTGGGTAATAAACTCCAAAAAGACATGTAGTTGCATTTTTAAAAACTTGAAGCATTTTTGTTACTTCTTCGATGAGGGCCCAACCCGATGGATGGTAAGAATTTGTCTTTCTCCGACTTACCAAACTATTATGAAAGGCTATTAAACTTTCTTTTTGTTCAATAGCCTTTTCAAACATGTTACATGTGGAATTCCATCGTGTTGGTACATCCCAATTCGGACCTAAACATTTAGTATTTGCGTCTTTACAAAACTTGCGATATTTAGTATATATTTGGTTGTTACTAAAAATATCACGTAACATTCTTTTAAAAAAATCTTTAACTGTTTCAATCGTTTTTAAACCGTCTTGCACGGCTAAGTTTATAATGTGTGCAACACATCGACTATGAAAAAACACACCCTCACATATTGGTTTATATTTTAATTTCAAATGATCTATCGCAAGAGTGTTGTTTGAAGCATTATCAAAAGATATAGAAAATATTTTGTTTTCTAATTTATACGTTTGAATAACTTTATCAATAAGATAAAAAATATTTTGGCCGGTGTGAGGATAATCAAACAATTCAAACGCAATCGTACGTTTCATCATTTGCCACGAATCGGGTTCAACCCAATGGGCGGTGACACAAATGTACGAGTCCGGTGAACATGAGGTGTCGATCAAACATCACTAGTTAAGTTAACACCGGTTTGTAAATTTACAAAATAAGATATTAATTTATTTTTAGCTTTTTTCCACATTTTTAAACAATCTCTTCTAAGAGTAGCACGACTTACATTGGTGTAACGTGGTTGGAGAGTTCGTTGAATGAGTCGAGTCAAACGTTCGTTGTCGAAATGTTTGAATGGCAAGCTTTCTTGAATTACAAATTGCGCCATTTGCTCCTGAACCGCATCAACGTTATAAGCCCAAATATTTCCTTCGTTTGTCATCGAAGCTTGACCTTGAGAAGGTTCACCTTTTAACGCTTTACAACATTTATTTGCAATATGATTTTTCAACGTTGTGTTTGCATCTTTTTTGAAAAACTTATGACAAAACTTGCACCGAGCCTTGTTTGGACCGCTAGCCATTTGACATAAATCGTAATTGCACCATACTTCGGGGTTCCTATTCGTAGGAAGGATTGTTATCACCACGTTGCTTGAAGACGCTTCACAACCAACGGATGATTGAGCACTTGTTGAAGCCATTTCAGAGATTTTTGTGAGAGCGTTTTTTAGAGAGTTTTAAACGAAAGTATTTGTGGAGAGCATTTTTTAGAGCGTTTTTGAGATTTTTGAGAGTAGAGAGTGTTATAAGTTATTGTGATTCAACCAAAACATCAAATACATATATATAGTAACCTAGTGGGGGTATAATGGTAAAAAAACATCAAAAAAATGGTCAAAAATCGCAAAAAAACGGCTATATAGCCGTTGGGTAACGGTAACCGGTTTGAAAACCGGTTTTGAGGACTGGTTTGAAAACCGGTTTGGCGGACAGGTTTGAAAACCAGTTTGGCGGACCGGTTTGAAAACCGGTTCGGTTTGAAACCGGTTTGAAACTTGGAAAGGTTAAACCGATCAAGAATTGGCAGTTCGGGCCCGGTTTGGGCCTCAAACCGGTTTCGGTTTTTTTGGCCGAACCGGTTCCCGAACCGGTTTTTTTGGCCACCTCTACTTACAACCATACACATGCATGCAATACAAGAAAGAACATTTATAGTTTATAGTGACGAAAATATATCACCCTATAGTAAGAACATGTCGTTATTGTAGGTGATTTTGACCTATAGCAACAATATGTTATTACTATAGGTGTTGTAGACAAAGAGTCATAATAACTCTAATTTGTCGTTAGGACATGCATCATCTGTATAGATCTTATATATAAATATTTTTTGAACAACAAATTTTATTAATAAAATATTCAGGACGTTAGTAAGAAACTAAGAATTGTACAAACACAAGAGCATCAATTAGAATCGATCAAAGTTATATCACTTGTTCCACTTCATATCCTTTGCGCCTCCTCGATATTTTACCTAAGAAAACGCTATATAGGAACGATAAATTGCCGTTATAAGCGTTGAGCCAACATTGTTTCTATAAAAATAATAATTTTTATTATTATAATTTTTTACCTATAGCGACGATAGTTTTTTTTTTTGGTGCAGGAAACTAAATTTTAATACAATTGTTTAAACTGTGTTTCAAATTTAAATCAAGCTCAACAAACACATAAATCATGCAAATAAACAAAAAACAATACAAACAACTTAAATTTAAGTTAATTAAAATCTAGCAAAGATACAAACGCTGTTCATCACCTCCATCATTTATCCAAGTATTTTTCACGAGGAGTCCATTAATCATTCAACTCTTCCTTACTTTTTTCATGTTATGAGCCATATTTTATATTTATTTTTACAACCAAACCATATACTATATATAACAAACTATTTACTTTTTAGTCAATATTATGTAATATATATAAGTAGTTTTTAAAATACTTCTTATCAAACATATACAAACTAGTTTGTATTCAAAATACATATTTACTAAATTTAAGTTAGGTGCATAATAAAAAGATTATAATCAGCTTTATTAAACTATAAGATAATGATTTTTATCATTGAATAAAACTCTAATTATAACTTGATTGATTTCTTTTCTTTTCAAATTTTCTCAATTCTATTATAATTTTATCAAATGTAAATGCTAATTACTTAATTTGTAAATTGTTATCAATGATTTTATTAATTTACTTAATAACGTAATTTATAAAAATTTAATTAATACCGAAACAATAAATTATAGCAGGCTTAAAACCCACTTGCTTTAATGTATTTCATTTTGGCTCACAGTTTGTTATAACCAGTGTTTTTGAGACCGGATCGGACCGGCCGGTTCGACCGGAAATCAGTCCGGTGTCCGGTCCGGTCTAGTATGATTCATTTTTTAGTGGTCGAACATGTCGGTTCGTCCCGAACCGCTGGTCGGACCGGGAAACCAGACCGGTTCGGACTGGTTTTGGTTTTTTTTTAAATGGGTAATAACGGGGTATTAAACCATATATTAGTACGTTGGATATACAAATATAGTTAAGTTTTATATATAACTATAAAATATATATATAAATCATATATAAATTACTTATATTTAGTTACATATATAAATATAATTAAAATATAGTTAAATCTGGTCCGACCAGTGCGCCCAGTCCGACCATCAAACCAATAATTATAACAATATCTGAACATTAATTATAACTTAGAAGCAAATAGTATGTTATTCAACTTTCCTAAAAATAATAATTCCAATCTGAACCCCCAAAATCACAATATCTCCCTCAGTTTCTTAGTGCAAAACACTTTTGATGAGTGAAGCTAATCTGAATCACAACGAAAAAAAATGAAAACTTCATCATGATCCTCTCTCCAAAAACCAAAAAAGGTATTATATGGGACCCACATGTTCGTGTGTGAGCTTGTCTATCCGCAAACATGGATCTAGGATTGTTCACGAACCGAACGGATATTTACTCGTGTCGTCGATCGGCTCGTTTTCAACCGAGCAAAAATCAAATGAGCAATTTTCGAGTGTTAACTTTTCGAGCGAGCACAAACGAACACCAAAAAATTGTACAATCAAACTATCTTATGAGTTATACAATTTATATTGCGATGAACATGTGTTAGTGACTTAAAAATCATCACATTTCATAACATAAGATTTCATAGATAACAATACGTGGCTGATGATGAGGCCAAGATTATAGCTGATGAGGCGGAGAGCATACCAAAAAGAGCGATAACGTTGAGAACTGGAGATGATCGACAAAACTTGCCTCTTAAAGGCTTAGGATTTCAATTTTATGCTTAGTTTACAATTATTTCTTAGATTGACGATCAAGTACGTGTAAATATAATTATATAATTATATAGTGGGCGAAATCTACTAGAATGCTATGTATAAATTATATATGTATATATATTCGCCGAGCGGACTTTTGCTCGTGCTTGGCTTGTTTACAACCGAGAAAAATTCGAACGAGCATTTTTCAAACAAATTCCGAACGAACATCGAGCAAACATCAAGCGACGAGCGGTTTAAACAGCTCTACATGAACCCGCCACAAACGACCATGAAGAGAACTCACACAATGAGTTGTCTTTTATAACCGCCATATTATCATCCTTAAGTCACCACGAACGACTATGCCAAGTGCTCTAACACAATATAAAACTAGACATTGTCTAACACAAATTGCATGAAGAAAGTAACAACATGAAATCAATGTCGATGGTTATTGGCAAATTATATTTTAATAATTCAAATTATTATTTATTGGCCGAGAATAGTTCATACTATTGATTTGACCAATATTTTAATTTTTATTTTTATTACCAACAACAGTTTTATTAGCATAATTATCACATATTCACTCTTGATTTATACTTATTTAGCATTGATTTATCTTGTGAGTTTTTTTCATTTGGTTCATAATCATTATTGTAAATGAAATCGAGTAAAAATCAAGCGTTGATAATAAAAATGAAAGTTGGAATTTTTATCAGTCAAATCAATAGTATGAATTATTATCGGACAACGAGTAATAGTTTGGATTATTTAAATACAATTTGCAATGGTTATTATAAAATTTGAGGTATTAAGGCTACAGGCCAGCCCAGTAACAAGCAATAGCCCAGGTTTATTTAGTCTAGCAACTCCCAGCCCAAATGAGAAAGCATTCTCTAATTCTGAATTCTTGGCCCAATAGACTTATTTTCCCATCATTTTTCTTCATTATTCTTGTCCTTTATTATAGAACCCATTTTTAGCTTTCATATGACACAAGATCCACTAAATCTCATCAAGATGAGTTCTTTTTTATGAGTTTTTTAGCGTATATCTTCCAAATTTTTAGTCAAACCTTTTGATTTAAATTAGTTTTCAAATAAGTATTGAGTATTTATCAAAATAAGTATTATTTATTTATTTTTAACTAATTAGTTATAAATATTTTATTTTAATTTGTTTATTCAATCAAATTAACTTGGATTTCGATATTAATACTGATCTCTAACAACTTGGATAATTATCATTTAACAGTACAAAACAAGACCGAATTTATAAAGTAACCTACTAAAAACGTATATTGTAACTTAAATTCCTGATATCAAACAAATAATGATAAAACTAATACTAATAATAAGCTCTAACAACTTGGATGATTATGTTATTCTTTTTCCTTGTTCCTCAACTTCAATCATGTAATATATTGAAATGATAGAACAAATATCTATAACATTTAATAAAATAAGTTTTTTTATCACTTATCTCTCTTTTACCTCATGTTTTTATCATTTTTATTTTTTCTAGACATCTACACATTAATTTTCCATCTACAAACGTATTATAGTAATTTAAATAATCATATAAATTTTTTTTATTAGTTGCTATGTTTCTCTCTATTATTTATTTTTTAAATCAAATTATCTTTTTTTATAAAACAGATATGATGAAAAAAATTAGAAATCACATTTTTAATTAAAATCTAAATAACAAAAAACTAATATTTTATATAATATATATTTTTCTAAAACACTAAACATTTTATAAACAAATTATTTTAAATCATTTTTAATTAGAAACACGTTAAATATTTTAAAACAATCTTATTAAAATAACAGAATAATTAGAAACTAGATTTTTTAAAAAGATTTTTATAAAAAAATATTTTTTTGTATAAAAAAACTTAAAACGAATTTAAAAATGAAACTTTTTACATAAGAGTTAAAAATGGTATAGTTGTTTTATTTCTTGAACTATTACGTATATATAATATTAATTATATTTTTCATAAAAATATTATAATGTAACTATTCATGTTTATTTTAACTATTACATTAAAATTTAACCAGTTTATTTAATGAGCTTTTGCCTATCTATCTATCTATAAAAAAACTAAAATAAGTGTGAAATAATTGTAAACCTCATTATGCTTATTTTCTCATTTCTCTATATTAATAATAATAATATTGAATACTAATAATAATACTCATACCATTTTTTTCAATTAAAAACTTATTTTTTTATTAAAACATAGTTTTTTTTTTAAATTATAAAATACAGAAACAACAAAAAAAAATTTAAAAATCATTTTTCTTAAAACAATATATTTAAAAATCACATTTTTTTATAAACAAAATTTTAAGAAAAATACATTATTATTTATTTACTTAAAGTAGCTATTTATACGTATGTATAATTATATTTTATCTTCAAGCATGATTTTATAAGGTATAAATTTTTATTAATAATTATTCAATATTTTATTTATTTAATTTGTGTATTACATGAAGATTAACATAGTCTAATAAATAAATATATACTTACAAATAACTTGCCTAGCAATAAAATTTCACAATACAAAATAATCTTTTCTCTAATAACTTGCCTAGAACTCATAACAACTACACTAACTCTTGAGCTACCGTTGTAGCAACCTGATACTCGGCCTCGGATGATAAGGAGATCACGGGCTGTATATTCCTATGCCATGTTATCGTACTTCGTCCCAACGTAAACACATATCGCGTTGTTGATCTCCGTGTGTCTAAATCTCCTACATAATCAACATCATACTATCCTATAAGTTCAAGTTTCTTGCCTTTGTTTCCATAGTCGGTAGTAGCTTTTGCATAACGAAGCAATCTTCTAATCGCGTTCAAATGAGTTTCCTTGGTTGTTGGATGTATCTACGTCTTTATTTGCACTTCCATTAGCACGCGATCTACTAAGCCTGATCGCCATCGGGCTCTCATCTACTAAGCCCTGATCAATGATATCATAAGTTACTAAGTTTTGGCTAATTGCAATAAAAATCATATCACAACTTTCTGAATTCATCATCAAAATCTTTTATCGGAACTATATGTGAGGTTACTGAAATTTCGATAGGTAAATGGTACTTTTGCTACATTGATCTTGAACATACAATGTTTACATAAAAATGATATACGTTTGTAGAATATACTAGAACATACTCTTGTTGCTTCTTTTCAAGAATAAGTGATTTTTTCCTAACTAAGACCATCAACGTCAATTGTTCGAAAAATAAACTTCTCCAAAAGTAACACAGAACTATTATCAGGTGTCATGACTTGTCAAAAATCACACACGATCATGAAAATTTCCTAAACAAAAGGTCCTATGAAAACCAACATATAACAACCATATGTTAGGCCATCGGCTCGTAAGAGGTTACGCGTAATGATGGACATTTACGATCTAGAAAACATCGAAAAATACACAAACCCACCATGTTAGGTCATGGATTTGTCATTTAGGTAGTATTAGGAAGATGAGAAAGAATCATACCATATCTTCAACATAAATTTTGCTTTAATGAGTGGCTATAGTTTAAATAATCTTAAATAGACATGCAACTTTTTCTTTGTGGTTAGGGTTTTCATGAGCAATAGGATATGGTATGTACTTGATAAGGAAAGAGTTGTCACTATCCTTGCCAAACAAGGAGACATTGTAAACATGTGAGCTTGACATGCCACTTGATTTGCTGGTAAATGTGGTTATTTAAGTGGACATGATGCATGTTTGTGAAAGCTAACCAATGACTATTGAATCTAATAGTTTGTAACATGATTATGGGTCCCCTGGGTTAATTATCAACATTTTTATCGATCGATGCATGATATTTTGTTTAATAATTATGAGTTTGATTGTTGCATTTGGGTCATTTTTGATCAATTCTATAGATATTAGATCAGCCAAGTGAAAGACCGTAAGTTAACCAGGAATTGTCACAAACTAAGCTGTTAGCGACCAAAGTTGTGATGAAACCCATTTGCGACCAAATCATTAACGACTAATTTTTGCAAAATGAGTTTTTGCAACCAACAATTGTCACAAACATGTGAACGGTTTTACGACCTTTTTATTTATCCGTTCACGATCAATTTTTTGAATGCATTTTCACTTTTTCAAGAATCAATTTTGTTACCGGTCATGTGACCAAATTTTGTTGTCTTTTTTTTGTTTCTGTTATTAAAGATATAATTTGTTTCTTATCTTTTTTAATATTTAACATTGACCGCTTTTGCAACTGCGTATTTTGTTAATTTTGTTCTACTTTTCCTTTCATATTATTTTCGAACACGATTGGGACTGTATTCCTTTTAGTTAGGAACTAGCAGGGGCGTAAAACCGTAAAACAACTAACATTGAAGCATTACCACGGACAATGTTGATGACATTCGGAAACTTATATATAAAAAAAAAAGAAACATTGCATGGTGTTAGCGGTGTGAAATCATGAAAAAAGTTAATGTCAAAATGTCAGCGTGAAGTTGAGCTTTGACAACATACGTAAATTTATACAAAGAATGAAATTATCACAAACACATGCGTTAAGATATGTAAAAAACCAAGCCCTTCAAAAGTTCACATAGCAACGCTGATAAGCTTTTTTTTTTAAAAAAGAGTTAAAAGAAAAGAAGTAAAATTAAAGGAGTAAAAATAGAAAGAAAAGTTGTCATCAAGGTACAATGGAGGTCCATTATTGTCTATAAAATTACTAAAATAGTATTATATATAGGAGTTTGTGTGTGTGTATATATAAGGTTTAGATATAGTAGTGGTAGGTAGAATGCTATTCTACTTTCCAAAAATAGCTACCATGTGGTCATATATGCCTTGCAATCATCAAAGTAAAAACCCCACGATATTAAACTATAATCATGATATTGGGTAATGGAAGAAATAAATTCTTTTACTTTATATGGATGTTTTATTGGAAATGCATCTAACACATAAACATCTATATTTACTTGTGTTATGACCAACATGTGAGTTGTTCATCAAATTTATTATCTCAAGGTTAAATCTTGAATTTAAATATTTCTTCAAAAATTTATACATCATTTCTATGTATGTAACAACTCCGCATTATAATAAGTACATACGCCTTACTTGCTTATAAGACAATTGTCACAGTTCGTTTTGTTAAGTAACCGAATGAAAAAAATACTTTATGTACATGAAAACTCCATGTCGTGACACATACATACACTTTACTTGCTGACAAAACCTTTGTTACTTGAAAATCTATTAACATCCTTGATTGATTTGCTCAAGAGGACAACTTGTGATCGAACCCTATTCACTCAAGTATGTGCTGAGTTGAAAAAATTTTGCTAAACGTTTATGCATAAACAATACTAGTTACACAATTATAAGGAGTTTGTTTCAAAACCATAAAAAGATCTATTTACTATCAGTTACACTATCGTTAAGGTTTCCTTCATAGTAGGCGATACCATTGCCCTTAAAGAAAGAAGCAAAGGACCACTATTGCACACAAAGCAAAACCATAGCTTTGATGGATCAAATGTGATGTTGAAGTCTTTAACCCATGACCTAACAACAAGACTGGTCCCAACCCTAAATTAATTAACATCACTTTCATATGTTGTTTAGGTGATTTGTAGTTTGTATATTGATAGCTTCAAACTTTCCATTTTGGTAACCTCATTAGAACCATAAACACTTGTTCATCCATTAGTTTAGGCCTAGATTTAAATGCATCACGCGCACCTCAACATAAGCTGGTTGGTGAGGCTTGGTGAACAATGCTGAAGATGTCGCGTACACAATTGTTGATGTCTACAACATAGGCCATCGCCTTTTCACACTTATTGTACTACAAATGTTAGGTTATTTGTCACAATGTGTGAAACTAGTGTTAAAATGACTTTATGTTTACTCTCTATTCGCGGTTTAGCTACCATTGAATGGTGGGATGAGTTACTTATGACTAAAGATTTAAAACTTTCCTTTAGAAAACACAAAACAAAATCAACACTTGGTGGATTTACCCTCTGGAAACTGGATAAAAGTTTAAACCTTTTGTGAATGAAATTGGAAAAGAACATGACATAAAATCATAAGAAATGTAGATCAAGTACCAAGCCCTACCTTTGAGCTAATTGAAAGTTCACTTGATTGTTGGTTAGATGAAGGGACCAAGAACTATGCTGAAAAGGGAAATTTGGTTTAAAGACTACTTAAATGAATGTCGTAAAATCGGTGTACATGTAATAAATAAACACAACAACACCATCTTCTGGTGCATGTATCAGATTAGGGAAGAAATCATATGCAAGAATGCAGATATGGATAACTTGAAAGTGAAAATAAGGCAAAGAAAATCATAATTAGTATGTATGTATGTATGTCTTCTTTTCAAAGTCTTCACAAGCAAGTGAAACTCCATTAAAGTGGTGTTTCCTTAAATATCATACATCTTGTAATTTAATGTTCCAAAATGGGGTGATCTATCCATGATCTTGAATCTAAATTATACAATACGTTATTATATGGAAAGCGCGCTTATTTAAGATTACATAACAAAACGTTACAAGAGGGGACAAAAACTTGTGAAAATGATAAAATATGATACACGATTGCATCATATTTCCAACTTGTTCCTAGCTAGAACATAGTTGATATCAGCATCTCAAGATATTTGGGTCACTATAGAATAATGATATTTTTTTGTAATCTTAAAATCTTTACACAACATATGCTCGAGTAGTCTATATACAATTGTGTTCTTATGTTTGTGTATAGGGTTGTACTAGAAACGAACGTTCAGTGAACCATTCGTGAACTGTTCAACGGGAAATTCATTTATGTTCTTTCATTTAATAAATGAATGAACATGAACAACAAACTTTCGTTTCTTTAGTTAAACGAACGAACATGAATAGATATTGTTTTTGTTCATTTATGTTCGTGAACGTTCGATAATATATTCGTTAACGTTCATTTGCATTCGTTCATTTAAAAATTATGTTTGAGATAGTTATGTTAATTACTTATTTATCTTTGGTGGATATTACATAATGTTTTGTGATTTTAATTATAAAAATCAAAATATAATGGTTGTATTTGTTTCTTTTAGGAAATCTCGTTTGTGTTCATTAATGTTCATGCATATTTGTGTGTTCTCTTGATTTCATTTGCGTTCGTTTATGTTCGTGAACAATTATGAACAAATTAATTTTCTTGATGAACGAATACAAACAAGAAATCTTGTTCGTTAAGCATTCATGAACAGTTCATAACAATGGTTCGTTTATGTTGTTCGGTTCATTTGCAGTCCTATTTGTGTAATTATTTCAAATCCTTTGTAGTTAGGGCGAGAAGTTTCAGGTTAAACAAGTTATATGATGACCTATATGCCACCATATATTATATTACACATTTCAAAGCCATTGACTGGAGACACATATAATTTGATCTTATAAACAAGTTGTAGCTACGTTGTAAGCATGTGAAAAAAGGTGTAACAATTGGATCAAATGGGTTTAAATAAACAGGTCAAATGGATCGTAAACAAGTTGATGTTATAATTATCTTTCTATTTGTATACAAATTAACATGTTTAACTAAACGGGTTTAACTTATGACCCCAGTAATTGATGGCTGTGATAAATTACCACCCTTAATTATATATACTATATTAAAATAAGAAAAAGAATATTACAATAATATATGACCATGAAGATTACTTAAACATTATGTGCTTAAATCTCTAATTATTTATGCTATTTATAAATGAAAATAACAAGTAAACATAAGTCTGAACGAAGTGTTTTCTTATCATCATCGACATCAAAAGAATTAAAGTCGTTACTTGTCCAATCAGTGACACCCCATCAATGGCCCCCCTTTCATTGTCACATATTCTCCATCCATTGTCATTTTCACTGAACCATAGCTTTTAAAAATGGGAAAATTATCATATTTGATCAATATGGTTTTACATACTAACCACTAATTTCAAAATTTATAAAAATAGTCAATATATTGTCACCGGGCGATACAAATTAATATGTATCGCCAAATTGATTTAAAGTGATTTAAAAGAAGCGAGACATGGGCGATACAATTTCTCATATGTCTCGCTTTTACTGAAATGACGATACCTATCCATATTAGGGTGAGACGAGGGCGAGAATTCATTTTTTTTAAATTTGGGAGAGATGGGAGCAATATATCATGAATGCGTATCACCTTGACCTTTATTTTGACGATACATTGCCACGTGACCAATTCTCATTTGTTGTCTATTTTGTTATTTTATATAGTCAAAGGCTATTATGTAAATTTTAATCGGTTAAAATGACCATTTTGGTAAATTTCCCTTTAAAAGTTACAAAATAATTCACATCCTTATGATTTAATAATTCATTCCTTAATAATTACAATTCACATCAAGCAATAAATGATACTAATATTAAACACCATATACTAAGCCATATAAAGATGAACTATTTGCAAATTACTTAAACAAGCCAAATGTTTAGATGCGATATGAGCGGTTGTGGCTACTTGAATCGGGTTCATCTCCCATGCACATTCTGGTTAGCCCGAAACAATTCAGTGGTTGGATCTTCCAACGGTTTCTATGGTTTATAGAGTTGTATATTGATTCCAACCGGACGATTATCTGCCTGAATGATGGTCTTTTGGATGGATTCTCATGCCAACATTCTTCAATCAATCTGTTTGGCAAAACATTCACAAAACAATGAGACTAAAAAACAACTTTAAAAAGATATCTTTATGATACTACACATATACATAAAAAACCATTCGACAAGCTAAGTAGCTTGTCAAAACGGGTTCAGGTTGAATCAAGTCATTATTAACACCAGTCAAAATTGGCCAAGTGAGGTGACCTTCTTGTCCATTTTCTTTTAAAGAATATAAATGTGTTTGACTAGAACTAATCTTTTAACAACTTGTATGCACTAAAAGTAGAACTTTAGGCGATTTTCACCCACTTAACCCATTAAACAGGCTCCATATTAACTAAAAAAACTATTTGACCGATGGAGATTAACAAGTAAAAAATAAAAAATAAAAAATAAAAAGAAGAAGAAACAAGAAATAAGAACATACTGTTTTAGGCCATGGGGGTAACTTTTTGATGGAGCATGAAAAGGAGGACGTTGTTTTGCAGCATATAATTTAGGGACATCCTTGTCATCCTTTGTAACAAACGGTTGGCAGCCTTCAATCATCTTCACCAAATCACAAGACACATAATTAGCCAATTAAAACACATGGCCAATGGAGGTTATGCCCATAAATCACATAATGAAGCAATAACGAATTACTGTTTAAACATGATTTATTGTTATATACTCTCCATTTATTTATGTAAATAGAGCATGCTACTATTCTTGAACATATCCACATAAAATTAAAATTATTTCATTGCAAGAGGGCCAAGTCAAAACACACTGGGTTGGGTTGACCCACCAACACTATCTTTCCATTTCTTGAATTTCATGTATAAGTAATGTATTAAAAATGGTCGCAATATAATGATCCGAATTTTTCAAGAGAACGAGTTAGGACATTGTTACCACTAGAATACAGTTTGGGCAAAATGTGACCCTATCGACCCATCTGACACGTTTCATTAAAGTCAAGTTTTCACTTTTATTTTTCACCCATTTGGGATAATCAACCCCTTTTAGGTAAATGAGCAATGCTCGTTATCTCTACATTTTCATTATTAAAATAATGGCATGCTAGTTCAAATATTCGATTTAGGTGTAGCTAACCATCATAAATCTATACAATACTAATTGGGAACTAGAATATTAAACATAGTCAGATATTTAACCAAGCACACTTCATGTATCAAATCAACATATGCAATGACACCACCAGAAATTTTTCATTGATAACAAGGCCAACATTTTTATGATTTTGATATCAAAGTCTAATTTGTGGTTAATTCACTATAGTTAACCAGACACCAAAGTATATTCAGTTTAATAATTCAACATGCTGCTACGAATGTGTTCTTTCTTTAAAAGGTTAACACACAAACAATTTAAAGGTAGTGCAACTTAACCAAATATCATCCACTTCCTTAAATTTTGGTAAAGTAATAGCTCATAACTATTAATTTATCCATTTTCTTAGGCATCATCACGGGGTTGAAAGCCATACCTCTTGCAAAATTAGAGCAAATGAGAAAACATCCACTTTCGTATCATAGTCTTCATTTTTGAACACCTCTGGAGCAACATATCGCCTTGCTGTCACACATAACCAAATCAAGACACCCCAATACCATTATTAATCTGATATTAACTAAAAAAGACTCAAAACAAAAGAGTTTCTAACAAAGCAAACTGCAAGAAGATGCTATGTACTTTTCACTTTTTCGATATATGCAACAAACTTCTTTTAAAAAATCTCTACAAATATATGCAGTTTTTCTAGAAAATGTTATTTTTAACAATTAAATAACCAACTGCCTACTCTGGTAAGACATGGCTACTATCTTACATTTCCTGATGAAAAAATGTATATTGCATGTCTGTAAAATAGTGAATGGTTACGTTGCATTTTCCCCTTTCTAACATTAAATGGCTACAAACAACACTCACAGGTAGTATCTTGATAGTTCATCAGCTTTTTATGTTTGGCTGCGTTTGTTCCTTTCAGTAACTCGCTGACTCCAAAGTCTGCAACTTTCAGATGCCCAGAATCATCCCGCAAAATATTTCTGTTCACTTAATAACACATGTTACGAAGGTATTTAACAACTTAATGAAGATTAAGACTTCATTACTCATAATCAATCTTTTTTTGTTCTATATTAAAACTTACGAAGGTTCAAGATCTCTGTGAATGATTGGTTCTGGCTTGTTCTCATGCAGATAACTCATCCCTCTAAACATTCATCCAAATTTCAGTTACATTTAATAAGTAGTTAAATTCAAAAGCATATATTTAAACCGAGAAAGGCCAAGTACCTAGCAATATCCATGGCATATTTTAAAGCAGTTGATGGCTTTAGTGCTCCTTTTTTTCTCAAACATGCCTTAAGATCACCCTGAATTATACAGCCAAATTTTAAATAAATTAGAATAGCGAAAATAAATATCCATGATTTATGAGTCATGAAATAATGAAATGCACACCTTTGGTAGATATTCTATTACGATCATCATTGGACTACTTTGAGTTACAGCACCCAGAAACTGAACCACATTCGGGTGTCGTATCTTTTGAAGTAATTCAAGTTCATCCCTAAAAGCCGTCCTGCAAAAAACCACCCAAAAGTAAATAACATATACACTTTAACAAAAGAGGGAATATAAAACATATCATTTGTTAATAACAACTCACACTTTGTCATCATCCGTAAAGAGTTCATCCCCAAGCTTTTTAACAGCAACTTGTGTCCCACGCCATGATGCCATGGAAAAGGTTCCCTGGCAGAGTTAAGAATGCATAAGTATATATTACATTCACACACGGATATATATATGGGAAGGTTCAAATGAAGAACCACAAAAAAGATAAAGAACATGAGAACTTCAAATTTATGTGCTAATTCACATGTGATTAAGTTAATTCCCATGTCACTATTGGTGTTCGAACGAGAACCAAAAAAGTTGAACATCCGTTAACCTTTTAATTCTCCTTATTTGATTTATTTCAGGTTATTCGCATGTTAAGGGGTCAAAGTACTTGTAACATCACACATCATTTTGTGTTTGTTTATTTATTTCTTATTAAACGTCCAGCAATTTTCACAAATGAATCAATTTAATCACATGTAAATAATTTTGTAGTTGTCATTTAACCTGTGTGTATGTCAATTAAAAGACAGATATGTTACCTTAGTAATGTCAACACTGTTTGTGAAACCAGTTCTTTGGCATCTATTTCATATTCTGGAATTTCACGGGCATTTTTTACATGCATGGGAGCCATCTAAGTAATTACATCAGAAAACAGCAAGATAAACATTTAGAAAGGCACCTAAATGTATAAAATAGAAACGGAGAAAGAATTACATGTAGCATTTAAGAAACTATAATGACGCAAGAAAACTTACTAGATGTTTGGCACCATATTTCTCCAGAAGTTTAACCACACCATGGTTCTTATAATGAATTGCATCAGCAAGAGGCTGTTAAATCAACATCAGGTTAAGAATAAACAAACTAAAGAGAGAAAATAATTTTTCATGATTCTATAATGTAACATGTCATGGTATTGTTGAAAACTTCAAAGGGAATATGAGAATAAAGACGAATAATTTCATTCTCGTTTATCCATCTTTAGTTTTTCTTCTCATTATCTGCTTGTTAATCTTAAATTGGTTTGCAATACTATAACCATGAAATATCAAAGTGAATTACTTTTAAGCTCTTGTTGTGTGCCACATCAATTTCTCATAATGAATAGTATTCTTGATTCAAGTTGATGTGGTTGAGGACTCGAATCATATTGACTTGGTCAACCAAGGCCTAGATGCCATGGTTAGTGGAAAAAAAAAGAAAGAAAAAAAGAAAAAACTCATAACATGTATTTTCAAAATTTATCTTTCTACTCTAATAAAATGATAACTAGATGTAACATGTGTTAGCATCATATTCATTCTTATAAAAAATTTCTTGATTTTCTCTCCTATTAAATAACTACATTAATTACTAATAATATTTTTTTAATTCTTTTTTAGATTAAAAATAGTTTTAAATAAATTTTAAAAAAAACTTTTTATATTATTCATATTTTATTTAATAAATATTTTAGACATGCATTACATCAAATATAATTATTGTATCAAATAGATGAAGAAAACTTGAATCAGTATGCATGACTTATCTTAAAAAGATAAAATGCTTTCTATAAACAATTTGTTGTCCATAGTTTGACTCTTTCTACAATAGCACAAGCCACAAGATCCCCACGCATCCTCCTTTACAAACTTAGATATACTTAAACGGTCAACATGTCACCAATGATTCTTAGATATGCATAAATTTCAATAGAATACAACTGTAACAATTTATACAGATAGATATGATTTAATCTTTAATTTGCTATCCATAGTTTGACTCGTTCTACAATAACACAAGCCACAAGATCCTAAAACACACAGCCTCCTTTGCAAACTTAGATACTTAAATTGTCAACATATCCAATGATTCTTTGATATGCATAAATTTTCTATAAAATACAACTGCACTAATTTATACAGATAGATATTGATTAAACCTTTAATATATAATACAACCAACTTGACAGCAAAAGTCAACCCATATCCTAAGAATTGGAGCTGACATTGGCAAGTATATCTTAGCCTAGTACTATTCACTTCTTTGCTGCTCAACAGGCCCAATATTTCTCCTATAGCTAATCGTATAGTTCTCCTATAGCTAATCGTATAAAATAACTTTACATGACACATTTCTCCAATTTGTGCAATTCAATAAATAAAAAAAATTAAGTCATCTCTGCTATATTGTGAGTAAATACTAGCTATGACATGCATACATTAATCACCACCAGTGTTGTAAAAATCACTAGACGCTAGTCGGGCGGTGGGGTACCAACTAGCAATTAATCAGATTGGAATTTTATTATGTAATTTCGGTTTTATAAACACACATTTTACCAAAATTTACACACATTTGGCCAAAATTTTCAAGGTTTGACTGGAATTTCCAGCATTTGGCCGGAATATGGCTAAAATGTGGTCTTCATGCTGGAATCTGGCCACCGATTAGGGGCTGATTTGGTCCGATTTTGACTGTCTACAACCGATTACTAATTTTATCTACCGATTTCACAAAATCGTCGTCACCAGCCGACTAGCGATTAATCACTGATTAATCGGCAGGCTAGACCGATTTTTACAAGATCACCACCGGTGTGCAACTAACAGTAACAGCTAACAACCAAGAACCAAGCTGATTTTTAATGTGATGTGATAAACACATATCATACACATTAACGATCAACATCTTATTTCCAGCAAATCAAAATCACTTCTAGAATTCAATCTGTTTAATTTTAACAAATACATGTTTCCCCTAACAATCATGCTCAACAAAAGAAGACGAAGAAGAGATGAAATCATACCGTACTGCCCCATTTATCTTTCGGATCAACTTCAGCACCCCCTTTCAGCAACAATTCAGCAACATCACTAAACCCTTGACACGCAGACACATGCAACGCCGTACGACTATCAATATCCCTAAAATTAACATCAGTTCCCGAACTCACAAGCTTCTTAATCCCCTCCAAATCACCCTCACTCGCGTAGAACATCAACCTAACCCTAGGATCTATCTCCTCCATCCCATCGTCCGATTCAGACTCCGATCCCCTATCAGGCGCCATCGACGACTGTTTCCCCAACGTAAACCTCACTTGTGCCTTTGAATCCATCGTCAACCCCAACAATTCAACAACTCAAAGAGCTGAAATCAACCTCAATTTCAATTTCAATTTCAATTTCAATTTCAATTTCGAAATCGAACTCAGTAGATGAACGATTGAATCAATGGATTGAATTGTGGTTTGATTGTGGTGTGATGTGAGTGGGATCTATGGGGAAAATGAGATGAATTATGATTGAAAGACAGAAATTGGAATCTTATATGATGGTGGTTTTGGGGTTGTTGAGTAGTGTTGAAGCGGCAAAGATGACGAAGGAAGATATGCTTTGAAGAATAATAATATTAATATTATATTAATATTAATCAAATGCGCGTAAAAGTGTAAAACCCGAAAGAATGGCGAACATGTTGACTTTTTTGTTGCTTAGTTGTCAACGTTACGCCACCACCTAATTGGTTGCCTTTTTCTATTAGTATTATTTTTTTATTTGTAAAGAGTTGTTACGGATACACCACCCTTGATGTCTATACGAGTTTTTTTTAGTTTATTTTAGTTTTCTTGGGTATTTATTTTAATTGAAAGTGACTTTAAGGATTATTATTTGGTATAAGTTTTAGAGAGCACGGAGAGAAACCGTGGGAAGGATGGTGAAATTTTGGCTCCGGGTGGAAGCACCCCCTTTGTCAGGTTATCGTGAAAAAATAAAATAAACTTCAAAACTGAGAAATAATAATCAGTTTCACCGTTTGATTTGTGTTTTGCCGATGGTATAGTACCACAAGTAAGCTAAGGAACTTGCGAAAACTGGGAACTTAAGATGACTCTCGCTTCTCTTATTGATAGTGAAAAAAAGGTTGCGGTTAGTATACCTTTTGTCAATGGTGTGTGTTGTTACACCATTAGTTATGTTTCAATTTGATACTCAATGAGGCTCGTATAATAAAAACAATATCATGCGAGTGTAAACAAACATCTTATAGGTGGAAAAAAAACCTTATAAGTCGTGTATGGTTAAGCGGGTTATATAATACGTAAATGGTGTGACTAGTAAGAGCAGGTATTTGTTTAAACATGTCCCTCATACTTGTATTTAGAATAAATTACATGGATCGTCCCTGAGGTTTGCTTTTATTTCACGTTTCATCCCTAGGATTAAAAAATTATATGTTTAATCTTAAGGTTTGAAAAAAATAACACGTCGTGTCCCTGGGTCTAACGACTATTAATTAATTTTGTTAACTGGCTGCAAAAATAAGCATTTTACCCTTCTTCTTCCTCATTTAACCCACTCTCAAACACCACCACCTCCACACAAGCCACCACCACCATCATGGTAGATTTTGACAATGGTAGAAGAGCTTTCGAGGAGCGAAGATGTCTTCGAGCTTGTTGACGATAGGGATGACGTTGTGGCTTAGAAGAGCGGCGTTGGAGGTGGATGGTGATGATGGTGGTGGTTGTTGAGGTGTTGAGGGGATTGATGGTCGTTGCCATTGGTGTGGTGGTGATTTAGCGGTGAGAGGATTGTAAAGGGTGGAACTAAAACCCTAGAGGTGGGTAGTGGGTGAAGAGGTGTGGGAAATTGTTTAGAGGCAAAAGATGGAGAAGATTCTCGTCAAGCCAGAATGGGGTGTGGGTTTTGGAAGATTCTCGTCAAGCCAAAATGGGGTGTGGTGTGTGGTGATGGCTTGTGATGGAGGTGGTGGTGGTTGAGATGGGGTTGAATGAGAAAGAAGAATGGCAAAATGGTTATTTTGCAGCCAGAGAACGAAATTAATTAACGACCGTTAGACCCAGAGACAAAACATGCTATTTTTTTAAACCTTAGAACTAAACTTGTAATTTTTCAATACCAGTGACGAAATATGAAATTTAAACAAAACTAAGGGCCGATCCGTGTAATTTACTCTTATATTTACAACTTTAATATGTAATGATAAATCATATTTAATAATGAATCAATAATAAGAGACATATACATATTGAGTAAACGTTCATTTCAAATCACTAATTTTTTTGTTCACTTATAGTGAAAAGTAAATATACATATGCAATTTCTGATATCTACAATTAAAAAAGTGTTTATGTATTTCCATAACGATATATTTATAATATGCATATTAGTTAGTCAAATTTTTTTTATTTGTAGTCATCCATCTTATCTTGATTTATCGTATATAAATATTGTTGACGTTCAATTGTTTGAAATTTTATATGGTTTATAACTTAAAACGGTATTATGATAAAATAAATATTTGACTTTATCTTTAGATTCTTTTTTTAGATTTTATATGGGGGAGGTTCTCTAGGTTGTTACATAGATATGGGATATGCAATATATTAAATTGCTAAATATAGTTTGACTTATATTTATGAGTTCAATCTTCAAACCGAACTTTGAATTAGAGCTTTTAGTTAGTTGAGTTGAATTTTTATGTATATGCCGATATACCAGTATGATTAAAAAAATGGTTAATGCTCTGTTCAGATGTATAAAATAACATTTTTGTTGGAATCTCTTCCAGTTCTAAATAAAAGCTAAAATTCAGTTATAAAAACAGTTATTTTATATGAGATCGTATACTTTTAACTCATTTGAAGTAAAATAGAAATGTTTAATATCTTAATTACATGTTAATTATACTATCTTTAATAAACCAACAGAATGGATAGTGTTTTCAAACAGTTGATACGTCACATACAAGTGTCTCAGTGTGCCCCTTTAAACGAGGGTTTTTACACCATCTTAGTGGCTACAGTCCTGACCAATCGTTGTTCGCGCATCTTTCAGCGATGACTTGTGTTTGTTGGCATTGCCGACGGTGGTTTCATACAATGATCATTATAGTGACGACGGTTGTAGAACTTCCATTGCCGTCACCGCCAACTATGGCTGTTATATTGAGTTGTGGTTGTCGGACCGTCTCATCCGGCAATCGTCTGTGGTGACGGTCACAGTGCAACTTCTATCCAGCGAGGGTAATATGATTTGTTTCTTTGTTCTTGGTTTTGCACTTTTTAGGTTTTTTCGCGATGGCTACTTGAGGTTCTTTGATGCTTTCAACTGTTTAAATCATATTTTTAATTAGTGAAAAACGATGCGGAGTGGTGTTTGTTGTGCTTGACTCAATGACAACGAGCATTGGCTCATCCAAAAGATCTGTTTACATCCCCAACATTATTTTGATTTTATTTATTTTGACTATAATTATGCATTGGTTATATATGAGCTTGACGGTTTTAGATGAATCGATTTTGTTGTTTGATATTGATGGTGGACCATAACGGTTGTTGGAATTACATGGGCATGCCCTCATCTAAATCTTGATTTCACTTGAAATCCGAAAATTGAGTTTGTTCTATTGCTACATATTGATGCTAAATCTTAATGTGTCAAGTATTGAGGGTTATGATGATGAGCTTTCACTTATCTAAGCCACTCCTAGCATCTACAAGGCTATACTATTACTATAAATACTATCTTTAGTAATAATTGATGTGTTATGTACAGGTGTTTTGTATGTACCATTTTTTATGCATCATGTATAAGTGCCTTATGCAACTACTTTATTTTTCTTCATCTAGTAAAATAGTTTGATGCAACCGTGTTTATGTGATCCCTCTTATATAGGTGGTCGGTTATATGTAATGTGAAAAGGCGACAACGAAAACGAAATTATGGTCTGTTGTTTAGCGTGGCATCGTTTTTGTATTTCAGCCACAATTGGTCAACAATTCTAAGCCTTTGCTGCCTATAAATCTAATTTGTCGGTGTTGATTGTCGTGTATGTAATATACATTATCGGTGAAAACTATGCGACACGTGATGCGAAAAATGCCTAGTTAATATTATTTACATTAATTAAAAAGAAACACTACAAGTGAAGAAAAAGTAAAGTATTAAAAAGATAAAAATGCATTAGATGACAACATCATTCACGATAAAGTTGAAGTCTTTTTTAAAAACTATAAAGATATCTCACAATCTATAAATGAAACCATATACATATTAGCCATTTAAAAAGTTTTCATGTACCGGTAACATTATTAAAATGAAACTATATACATAAGTGCTTACGTACTTAAAGGCAGCGGGATATTATCTCACGCATTTATTTATTGATAAAGAAGCAATTCGAGATGTAAGAAAAGTACTTATTTGACGTAATTATTCATTTGTTGAGCTTAATTTATATTAAGTGACTTTATAATATAGTTATACTTCCTTCCGTATAAATAATACTCCTATTCTGTTTTGGTTTATCCTTAAGTATATATCATTTTTCGAAGGTATATGTTGTTAATATGCAAGTCAATGTATATGGTCAATAATGTCAAACTTCTGGTTTGACTTTAGAGTTTGTTAGCGTTTGTTAGAATAAAAAGGGGTATAAGAAGATGTATTGTGTAGAAGGATTAATAACACACAAGAACTTGTATTCTCTTCTTGTTCATAGTCATATTGAATTCTGTAAATCTTGCATTCGTTTGGTGTCTTTGGTGTTCAATTGTTTTCACAATTGCAACAAGTGGTATCAGAGCCACGGTGATCGGCTCAGGAGAAAAGAAAGGTACGAGTGGTCGATTTGGAAGGGTAGAATTCGAACAAGAAGGCGATGGTTTCGACGAAGTTCGAGATTGAGAAGTTAGATGGCAAAAATGACTTCGGATTATGGAGGGTGAAGATGCGGGCACTGCTGGTTCATCAAGGACTAGTAGCAGCGCTCTCCGGTGAAGCAAACTTGCCGAACACTTTGTCAGAAAAGGAAAAGAAGGACGTACTTGAGAAGGCTCACAGTGCGATCATCCTAAGTCTAGGTGATCGGGTGTTGCAAGAGGTCTCAAAGGAACATAAGCAGCAGGACTCTGGACCAAATTGGAATCGCTATACATGACTAAGTCATTAGCGAATAGGTTGTACTTGAAGAAACACCTATACACGTTTCAGATGGTCTCAGGTAAAACTCTTGAAGATCACACTGATGATTTTAACAAATTGATTCTTGATTTAGAAAATATTGAAGTAGAACTAGATGAAGAAGACCATGCAATAATCTTCTTAACATCCCTACCCTAAAGGAGCACTTTTTTGATACCCTCATGTATGGGAGAGACACTCTATCAATGGAGGAGGTCCTTGCTGCCCTTAATTCAAGAGAATTAAAGAAAATGGAAAATGAAAACAAGGAACCTGCAGATGGCATGTATGTGAGAGGAAGACCCGAACAAAGAACATCCAAAACCAAAGTTGGATGTTCTAAATCAAGATTCAAAAGAAGGTGTTTCATCTGTAATTCTGAAAAACACCTAAAGAGAGATTGCCCTGAGAGACAAAAGAAAAAGGGTGACTGGAACTCTTCCAAGGGACAATGTAACCAGTCACAAGAAGGGTCTATGGATGGGTACGACAATGCTGATGTGTTGGTAGCCTATAAAGGAGACATGAAGCAAGAGTGGATAATGGATTCCGGATGTTCCTACCATATGACACCCAATATTGAATTCTTTCAAAAGCTAGTGATGGAGGATCTTGAAAGTGTTCAATTAGGCGATGATAGACCATGTTTGATCAAAGGTATGGGTACCATCAACCTACAATTGAACACTGGTGCAGTTTTTGACTTGCACAATGTAAGATACATACCAGATCTCAAGAGAAATTTAATGTCTCTTGGTACATTTGAGAAGGAGGGTTATGGGGTCAACCTGAACAATGGAAAAGCAAAGGTGGTTAAGGGGTCCATGGTGGTGTTAACTAGAACCCGAAAGGGGAATAACACATACACACTAGATGGGGATGTAACTATTAGGAAAGCTTCAGTTGCTGATAGTGAAAAGAGTAATCAGGCACTAGTATGGCACAATAGACTTGGGAATATTAGTGATCAGGGACTTGGTGAGCTGAAGAAACAACAAATCATCCCTGAACTTCATGAGAATAATGTTGGATTTTGTGAGCATTGCATGATGGGAAAGGCACATAGAGTGAAATTTGGAAGAAGAGTCAGCTCAACAAAGAATGTACTGGATTACGTGCATGCTGACTTGTGGAGGCCTGCAAGGGTTTCATCTTTAGGTGGAGCTAAGTATTTTCTTTCAATCATAGATGAATACTCTAGAAGGGTGTGGGTACATGTATTGAAATGAAAGGATGATACATTCACAAAGTTTAAGGAGTGGAAAAGTTTAGTTGAAAAACAAACCGGGAGAAAGCTCAAGAAACTTAGAACAAATAATGGACTAGAATTTTGTAGTTCTGTGTTCAAGAAATTGTGCAAGGATGATGGCATTGCAAGGCACTTGACTGTGCCAGGCACACCACAACAAAATGGTTTAGTGGAAGGATGAATAGGACCTTGTTAAATAAGGTGAGGTGCATGTTGTCCCATTTTGGGTTGCCCAAGTCCTTCTGGGTTGAGGCAGTGACCACAACAGCCTACCTGGTAAATAGGTCCCCTAGCTCAGCTATAGACATGAAGACACCTATGGAGATGTGGTCAGGGCATAAGTCCGATTATGGGCACTTAAGGGTGTTTGGGTCATTAGCTTATTCACATGTGAATGAAGGGAAGTTAGAGCCTAGAGCTCAAAAGTGCATTTTGGTGGGATACCCTGAAGGAATTAAGGCTTACAGGCTTTGGAGGTTAGATGATGTAAGCCCCAAGATCATTGTTAGTAGGAATGTCACATTCAGAGAAGCCACTATGTATAGGGATGTAATGGGATCTAAGGATAAAGGAAAGTGTTTGGATGATGGTGATCTAACTCAGGGTAGTCAAATTGAGGTGGAGCTGGAGCAAACTGAGAATGAAGATGAGTTGCAAGGTCCTCATGTGGCTGGTGCATTGGGTGTAAATTCAAGTGGTGAAAAAAATGTTGAACACAGTCTAGCTAGGGAAAGACCCAAAAGAACTATTGTTCCACCAGCAAGGTTTAAAGAAGGGGATGACATATTTGCTATTGCATTTGTTGCAGCTGAGGAAGATTATGAATATGAACCTTTGTCTTATTCAGATGCAGTAAACTCTGCTAGTAGTGAGAAGTGGATTGAAGCTATGAATGATGAGATTAATTCTCTTCATAAGAATGATACTTAGGAGTTGGTACCCAAGCCTGAGGGTAAAAGGGTGGTGGATTGCAAATGGTTGTTCAAATTGAAGGAGGGTGTTGATGGAGTTCAGTTGCCCTGGTATAAGGCCATATTAGTGGCCAGAGGTTTTACACATCAGGCTGGAATTGATTACAATGAGATATTCTCACCTGTTGTTAAGCATACCTCTATTAGGGTGATCCTGTCGTTAGTGGCTACTATGGATTATGAACTGGAACAACTAGACGTTAAAACAGCTTTCCTTCATGGAAAGTTAGAGGAAGTTATATACATGAAATAACCTCCTGGATATGAGGTAAAAGATAAGGGGAACTTGGTGTGTCTACTTAAAAAGTCTTTATATTGACTCAAGCAGTCTCCAAGACAATGGTATAGGAGGTTTGATGATCATATGTTATCAATAGGGTTCATGAGAAGTAGTTATGATAGTTAGTTGTGTATAATATAAGGAGTATAGTTGCAATCATTACATATATCTTCTATTATATGTTGATGATATGTTGTTGTGTTGCAAAGATAAGAATGAGATCATGATCACTAAGAAGAAGCTCATGGATGAATTTGATATTAAAGAACTTGGAAATGCCAAGAAAATTTTGGGAATGGAAATTATGAGAGACAGGGAAAGTCATAAGTTTTTTTATCTCAAACTTCTTACATTGAAAAGGTGTTAAGAAAGTTTGATATGAATAAGTGTAAGTCTGTTTTAGTTCCATTTGCTGCTAATTTCAAATTGTCTAATAAAGATTCACCTAGCTATGAGGAAGAGGTTAAAGAAATGATGGCTATTCCTTATGCTCAAGTGGCGGGAAGCCTTATGTATCTCATGGTTTGTACTAGACCTGATTTGGGGTATGATGTAAGTGTGGTTAGTCGTTATTTGTCAAAGCCTAGAATGATGCATTAGAAAGCTATGAAGTTGATACTCAAGTATTTGAGTGGTACTAGAGCTGTTGGTTTAGTTTTTGGTAACAACAGGAGTGTTTCTAATGTGGTATTAAGATATGTAGACTCTGATTTTGCTAAGAATCTTGACAGAGGCAGATCAGTTATAGGGTATGCTTTTACCTTGTTTGATGGGTTAGTCAATTGGAGGTCTACATTGCAGAGAATAGTTGCTTTATCCACCATAGAATCTGAGTATGTTACATTAACTGAGGCTATTAAAGAGGCTATGTGGCTTAAAGGATTCATATATGAGTTGGGTGTGCAGTTACATGAAACTTTAGTTTTGTGTGATAATCAAAGGGCTATACATTTGTCTAAAAATCAAATGTATCATGAAAGGACAAAACATATTAATGTCAAGTTGTATTTCATTAGAGAGGTTATAAATTCTTAAGAAGTTAAAGTGGAGAAGGTTGATACTGAAGGCAATGTTGCTGACTTCTTGACAAAGGTTTTGCCTGGTGCTAAGTTTAGTTTTTGCTTGAAATTGTTAAGTGTTGATGTTTTTAAAGAATGATATAATTGTCTTGCATAAGGTGGAGATTGTTGTTAATATGCAAGTCAATGTATATGGTCAATAATGTCAAACTTCTGGTTTGACTTTAGAGTTTGTTAGTGTTTGTAAGAATGAAAAGGGGGCATAAGAAGATGTATTGTGTAGAAGGATTAATAACGCACAAGAACTTGTATTCTCTTCTTGTTCATAGTCATATTGAATTCTGTAAATCTTGCATTCGATTTGGTGTCTTTGGTGTTCAATTGTTTTCACAATTGCAACAGTATATTTCTAAATAATTTATTTACTTATGTTTGATCGCCATGGATGTTATGCTCGTGGTGTATGATCTAGAAAACAGTCATGCAAAAATCAAGTGAATTCGCTTCGATGCCTATTTTAGCACAAGTGTAAGATCGGGGTTGTGTATCAATACACGGGATAACATGTGTGGTTTCTCATATAAACCTCCATATAAAGAGAGAATATCACATACAAATATATCCTGTAAGAATATATGTGCGAGTTTTTTTGGTATTTTTTATTTATCAAGTGATTTATCTCTATGACTATTATAGTGTGCATTTCAAACTTTGCGCTACTTAGTACATGAAGAGTACCGAGTCCAAACGGACAAATTCATGGGTAGGCCTAACCCGCCGAAAGCACCTGTTAGACAAGGACAACGACATTGTTAGGACACTTGAGAGTAGCAGATTGAAAAGCACAAACATCGCCAGTCATAGCTTTCTTCAAAGCAATCTAGCTCACCTAACATATGCATGGAAATGGGGAGCATACGAAAATAGAACATACCTTTATCACCATTAAGATAAAACATGTCCAAAGTTCGTCTAACGCGAGACCCACAAAATTCTAATGGAAACCACTACGAGGAAAATTCATTCAAATACTATAAATAAGATAAGAAATTTAACATTTTGTGTCTTTGAAATTCTCTCAACTTCACAAATAATAAGGCGCTAATGATTTCTTTCATCAATAATATTTATTCTCAAACCGAAGGTTATCATAAGGAAAAACTCGTCCTATTCCCTATGGTGCCTTAGCACACTTTTTACTACTATGCATGTAGACTCAAGATCTTGCTATTCAACCAGGGTGATCCAATCATGGGAGAATTCATATTGACACAATCCAAAACCTACCCACCCGCCACTAGGGTTTACGTCAACAATACACATCTTAGCGAGGTTTTGTGTTACGATTTATGTGTATTACTGTGTTTGTAATGGGGTTTAACTTTCTATTGCATATAAATGAACATTTTGTTTACGATGAAAACCTATTCAATATTAAACTTTCTATCGTATATCTAGCTCATACAGGAATATACATTAAAGTTCTTGAGTGGATTTTATGCATTTACGACCTTTATCCCAATAGTGAAATTTCTAAAGAATTTTGAATCATATAGTGGAGTAAGCATGTGTTTTTATATACTTTAGGTGTTTGTGTTGCTAGAATAATGTTCAAGTTACTATTGATTTGAAAGTAGAATCAAAATTTATGTTTATGTCAGAAGTCAAGTGATGTTTATGTTTCAATTTGAAAAGTTTAAATGACACTTAATACAGTATAACTATTTAATTAACATAAAGTCATGTTATGTGATTACCCTTTTGGAGAATGATTTTCTTCTACTAAACTTTATGTATGTATTCACCTAATATCCTCTTTGCATTGTTTTTATGAGAAATTGAATGGGAATTGGGACATTACAAGCCATTTGCGGTACTAGAAAAATTAAAGATTCTCATAGTGCTCATTTTAAACCATACGCTCTGATCTGTATGTGCAGATCAATTTCTGATTTAAATGGAGAAGGTTCATTGTTTCCAAATCTGAGTAGCATGAAAAAGTTGTAATTGTATGCCAAATATAGAATCTTTCACTCCCGAATATTTAGCACTAGCTTTAGTAAACCCGTGTATTATACGGATTGAATAAATAAAATATTAATATAATAAATTTTATTAATTATAAAATGATTTATAAGATATGATATGACTGAAATTACATATAAAAATTGATTATAACTAATAAACAGTAATATTGGTTTTTTTAAAGAAAAAATTAATTTTTTCCAAAAAAATAAACATTTTGTTCTAAAACAAACCGTATAAAAATATTAATTTTAAAAATTTTCTTATTATAACTCCAAGATTAATTATTTTTGGTTTTAAAAAGTTGAACTTTTTAAAATATCAAATTTTAAAATATTTCATATTTTTAATAATTTTTTATGCTTTAGAAAAAATTATTACTCTATAAAAATTGTTTATTTAGAAATAACATTAATATATATATATATATTATATATATATATAAATTTATTGAATGTAAAATAATGTTAAATTATATTATTACTAATTAGGTAATTATTTAAGATTAGAGAGAGACGAAGAAATTTTGGTTAGGATGATTGTGATGCTGACACGTGACATTTTAAATTATTCTTTTGTTAGAGTAGAAGATAATTTATTAAATGTAAAAGAATGTTAAATAATCTATAACTTCTAATAAAATAATGTTTTTAGTCACTTGTCATTATTTTAACCCCCCCTGTTTTTGTCACTTATCATTTTTTTAAACCTCCACAAATCAATTTTCCCTTCAAAAAGGTATTTTAGTAATTTAAATACCCATACAAATTTCTTTCTCTTATTAAAAATAAATTTTATTAATTGCTATGTTTCTCTCTTTTATCTAATTTTTTAATAAAATTCAAACTATATTTTTTTAAATAGATTTTATGAAGCAAATTAGAAATCACATTTTTTAATCAAAATCTAAATAACAAAAAACAAAAGTTTTATATAATATGAAATTTTCTAACACAATTAAATATTTTTTAAAGAAAATATTTTAAGTCGTTTTGTTTTTAGAAAAATTATAATCAGGTGAAATATTTAAAAACAATCTTATTAAAGCAACCAGAATAATTACAAATCAGATTTTTATAAAAAAATATTTTTTATAAAAAATCTTAAAACGAATGTTTAAAAATGAAATTGTTACATAAGATAGTTAAAAATGTATACTTGTTTTATTTCTTGAACTAAAGTATATATAATTTTAATTATATTTTACATTATAATATAGTACTTAAAATAACTATTTATACATAATTAACGTCATATTTTATCTTCAAACATGATTTTATAATATATAAGTTTTATTAATAATAATTTAATATTTTGTTTATTCAATCCGTGTATTATACGGAAACTAACCTAGTATTATTAGTAATTAAGGTAATTATTTAAGATGAGAGAGACGGTAAAATTTTTGTGAGGATGATTGTGGTGTTGATACGTGACATCTCAAGTTAATTTTTTATTAGAGTAGAAAGATTTACACAACCTAGCGTGACATTCACTATGAACAAACTTTCACAATACATGCACCGCCCCACAAAGTCATTGGGCTACAATTAAAATGCTATTACGATACATACTAGGGGTGTGCATGGTCGGTTTGGTTCGGTTTTGGCATAAAACCGAAACCAAAAACCGATATTTCGGTTTCCAGGTTTTTAAAACCGTTCGGTTTCGGTTTTTTTTCGGTTTTTTCGGTTTTTTCGGTTTTTTCGGTTTTTGGTTTTCGGTTTTAACTTCGGTTTTTGGTTTTTTTTTTTCGGTTTAACCATTTGTGCTTCAAGTTTTAGAAAAAATTATTTTAAAGTAATGAATTTAAGAAAAAAACTTTGGTCTTACATTATTTTGTTGATCTCTAAATATAATCTATATATTTATATAATTTAGTTGACATTAAAATTAAATGCAATACATAAAATATAAGAACAATATATTCAATAAAACATTTTCATCTATCAATTCAAATAAAAAAAATTAAATACTATTCTTGAAACCTAAATATTTAATTTTTTTTAGATAAGACAAGTTAATAAGTAACTCATAGACTAATAATTTTTATAACTATATGATTACACCTCTAAATTTACAAGTTTGATTATATGGTTCGGTTCGGTTTTTTTGGTTTTTGTTACAAGCAAAACCAAAACCGAACCGAAAAATTCAGTTTTTTAAAAATCATCAAACCAAACTGTCGGTTTTCTAGCAGTTTCGGTTTTATCGGTTTGGTTGCATCGGTTATTTTGGTTACGGTTTGGTTATTTCGGTTTTTTGCTCACCCCTAATACATACATGGAACAATGTATAATGGTATTTCTTTCAAAAGAAAATCTCCATTACAGATGCACGCTTTTACGGATACAGACTGGGCCGGAGATCGACCTACTTATCGAAGTACAACCGGCTACACTGTCTTTGGAACTCAAAGAGACAATCGACTCTCGCATGTTCTTCAACAGAAGCATAATTCCGGGCAGTTACCTCCACCACAACTGAAGTTCAGCTTCTACTATCTAAGATTGGACTCCTCTCACGACCGTCCATCTTGCGGGGGGATGTTAGACCGAGAAATAACCCTATCAATATACCAGGTTCTCGCTCACGGATTTAAATTTGAATTTGTGTAACTACTCATTTAATTTCATATTAACTTTGGTACTCATTGTTTGCTTATTCTTAGGGATTGATAGCTTTTATTTACGAATGTAATTGTCTTTCCTTGTTCTATATAATCTTCTCTTTCTCAACGAAAATAAACAATTGAGTTTGATCATTCTTATAATTAATACCTTGATTGATAACTTAGTGAAATGATTTAGATTTAGTTTCAAATTTGTTGTAAACCTAAACAGTAAAAATTTTAATCAACCAGTAAAAACTCTTCGTTATTCACATAGCATCACCAAATTAGTTTGAACCTTTTGAACAAAAAAGATTCTGAGTCCTTGAATGTATACGGATGTACAAAACGCTCACGAACATAAATAAAAAATAAACAAACTTTCTGACAAACAACTTATTTACTGAGCATCTGTTTCACTTAAAGCCTACTCAAATAAACTAGAATGCATTAGATCGATTTAGCCTGCGTAAATGATGCTATATCAGTTATTCATGAAAATTAAACAATAAATATAATTTACCATTAAACTGGCCTATTAGCTCAGTTGGTTAGAGCGTCGTGCTAATAACGCGAAGGTCGCAGGTTCGAGACCTGCATGGGCCAAAACTTTCTATTTTTCCATCAACATTTTGTGTCTTAATCGCTGTTCATATCGTATGATTAATCGACTTCAACATTTGCTTATTTTTGTTAATCTGTAGATTGTAGATTCTATAATGATCAAATTTAGTTGGATCTACACACAATTACTGTCAAAGAATGATCATCTTTAATATAAATGTAATTATCAAACTCCATTGAGCATCAATTTCTCACAAATCAGCATCGCAACATCACAAAACTTTCAAACAAACAAATAAATAAAAAAAAGCAACTTTAAACAACAAAATGCAATTCAAACTTCAATCAGAGCTTGTAAGTTTGAATCTTCAACTCCATTTCCCACATACTCCTTCACAGCATCCCTCAAATCATCAAAGTCATGGCACTTTGCAAAGAACCCACTCATCAATCTCTTCAACTCATCATCTTCAAGATCATCAACAAACGGTTTAATCGGAATCGCATTCTCCCTCTGCAGACTGTAAGAATTAGGATTATCGTCAACAATCACCCCCTTCTTCAGATCGCGCCCCAAATTCGACAAATCTTTAACATACTTCCCATCGAATTCCCTACACGAGTTCCGATACAGCCTATGAGAGATCAAACCCCCTTTATCCAATACATCCAACACCAAAGAAGCATACTCCTCAATCCCAGCAGTGAAAACCACAATCTCAAACTTGTTTTCGCTTAAAAACCGAAGAAATTCATCGACAAATGGGCGTTTAAGCACGTAAAAAACAACCCTTTCGCCATCTAGCAAAGGGTTCACTACAAAATCAAAATGTTTGGGACGAATGAGCCCCGAGGCGGGGATCGAGTGGATTAAAGTTTCATCAAGATCAAGAACCACAGTCTTGTTATTGGGCGAAACTAAAGGGGGGAGGGGGGTTATTATTGTGTCCTGAAAGAGTGATCTTCGGACCGAGGCGATTGGGTCTTGGGCGGAGAGTTTCTTGAGCACTTTGTAGCCTTTCTTGATGGAGGATTTGCGCGTTGGAGTCGCGATACGAACAAGTTTTGAGAAGATCTTGATGAGGCGACGGTGGCAGGTGTAGATCGATTTGTTGATGGAGGCGACGACGACGGAGGCGGTCTTGGTGGCGGTGGTGATCGGAGTCTTTTTCCGGCGGCGGAGGTGGTGGTGGGTGGCCGGAGATCCTCTGGATCTATTGGGTTTGGACACCATGTTTTTGGGTGTGTTTGTGAGTGTGAAAATTAGGACTTTGTTGTTGGGGGTTTAATGGAGATTTGAATTTAGGTTCGGAGTAACGGTCTGAAAATCGCTTAGGTTCGGTACCGAAGCAAATGGTTTTTTTTTTTGTTTTTTTTTGTTTTTTTTTTTGTGAAAGATAAAAGATGAAAAGAGAGTAAAGAAGTACAGCTGGAATTTTATTAAATGTGTTTATCTTGAGAAACATATACATATCTTTTAGAAGAATTACATACATATACATATATATATATATATATATATATATATATATATATATTATATATATATATATATATATATATATATATCTTCATCTTTGAAATTATATATTTTATTAAAACATAAGTTTTTAATAAATAAGTAAGATGATCTTCAACAATGATTTGTGGAAATATATAACTTTTACAAGTTTAGAGGTGGTGTATGTAATTCTTTTTCTTTTATTTTAATTGCAACTAGTATTTTTATTCGTCGCGCGTTGCGGCGATGTTGTAAGCGGCTTATGTATAAGTGAAATGGATCTGACTTATTTACGAACTAATTGTACATCGAAACGTGGAGTGATTCGAGTTTATATCGTCGAATGAAAACGTATTAAACATACATAAAAAATTAGCATGTGCGTCGACGTCGTATGTGACGTGATAAAGTATAGACTACAATAACCCTAACTCGTTTCCAAACTGTTGGAACGTAAGGTAATCGAATTTATGCTAACGTGTTATATTTGACCTAACCCGTTTTCAAACAAAACTTACATCGAAACGTAGACTAACTTACAGATTATATTTTGTTTGACTTGTTTTTTGAAATTTTTTTACATAAAAACTTAGACAATATATCGACACGTATATAAAAATAAGAACATGATATTTTTTTCTATGTAAAAATGTACAAAAAGTAAACCCGTAGTTTTGTAACGTCAACATGACATTTTATAAACCTATAAAACTTAAATATTTAAAAATGTAAATTAGAATTAAAAAATTAATTTTCTCTAAACTGGTAATGATGCGAAATCAAAACCTAATTATATATTTCTATTTAAACATTTGGTCGGTGGTTTTGTGTATGCGTGGTGTTTTTTATAGGGTTTGATTTGGGTGTGGTTTTAAGGTTTGGAGGTGTGTTTTTTTGTGTGTTTTTGGTGTCTAGACACATGTCTTTGATGTGTGTTTCGATTATGTTCGTTTATAGGGTTCATTGGCGTTGTATTTCTCCAGGGTTCCTACTTTCTTACTTTCGTTATCGATACCCTGATGATTCTCGCTATTAATGTTTGGGTTTTCTTTTGTTTGCTTTTTTTGGGGTTTTGATTTTCGTCGGTTTTCCATTTTGGACTGTGTCGTCTTCTTACGGATTGGATTTTTGTATGTTTTCTGTATGATGTTGGGTTTTGCTATAGTTTTGGGTTCTACATGTTCTGGTGTATTATGTATTTGAGGTTTTGATGGGTTTTACTTTTTGTATTTTGCTGATTTTATGGTTTCGAACCTTCATTTTGATTTTGGTTTTGGTTTAAGGTTACATTAAAACTCGTATAGTCGCAACAATGCGCGACATCAAAACCTAGTTTAGTTTAAAATAAAATGATATATGCATACATATGCACATTGAGTAACTTAGAAAGTTGTCATCCTTAACTATCCAACATACTAAAATGCTATGATTTCTGACAACAATATTTAGATTTTCTAAAATAAATTCCTAAGAACTTGTAGTTAATCGTATTTGAATATTCAAATCGTTTGACTTTAGGATACACTACTTAGACATAAGAATGTCGAGATTGAAATAGTATGTGAGATGCATATGATAAGTAAAAGGATACGTTCATTCATTATATGATCTTGTTGATCACGTAACGGGAGTGGAGTTTTATTAATGGCGATAATCGTTCACTGCAATGGGACATGTCGAGACGTTGCACGAGAAGAGTAGCAATGGACATGGGCGGAGACGCGAGGTGGACTTAAGTTATGGTCTATGTTGGGTTCCAAAGAATCATTGATCCATGCCTTCAGGCTTCATCTCCATTGGAAAAATTATCACATGGTGGACACATGGATTGAATTGTTTTTTTTAATAGTCAACCTCATTTATAAAACGGTGAAATAGTTATGTTTCAAGTTGCAATTTTAGAAATTCGGAGAAAGAGATAATAGTGTCGGATTGTGTTTTTGTACTATGTAACAAGTTGCAATTTTGATTTTAGTGTTTGAATCATTGGATGCACGTGTATATATGTTTATATTGGGTCCACCTTTCTTGATAATAATGTCATGAGGAGCATAGTCACTATAGGTTGCGGGTGAGAAGAGAGATACATGTCGTATTGTCATCCGTGTGAAAAAAAGTTCGTCAGCAACGCATGTCCGGGTTGACTAGTATAATAAGCTGTGTTTCAAGAATCAAGATTGTAATGGATGCGTATCTTGTAAAGACACGAGGGAGTGTAAAGCTAATACATGACTATGTGTTAGTTAACCTTAATAAGAATAAGGTTTGGTTTGGTAAGAAAAAGTAAGTGCGCGACCAATAAGACGTGCGTATCTCATGACTAGAGGGTTATAAACAGGATTTTCTTTTAACATGCCTACATAGATACATACGAGATCATTCACACTAGCTTATCCATCTCCATTCTCATAATTAATTCTTTTTAAAACAAGTTTCTTATAAATTCTATTCATTTTCTAAATATCTCTCTCTCATAGGCTTCCCATATCTATCCTAATCCAATTAAATAATGTATAATTATGTATTTTTTATTTTTTTTCTCTGCTTTCCACTTATAACCAGTTATATAAATACAATACAATATATTAGATTTTGGGGATGGGCCGTGACCTTCAAATATAAGAGATTATTATAATGGACGAAAACGAAGATAGACAACCTGATGTAGATGTTTAATTAAATATTTTTTTTCTGTATAACATAGAAATTTGTGGATGGTAATGTGAATACTCTAAGAGCCCACGACTACTTTCACGTGGATTATTTTTTAAGAAAAGTAAGACCTAACCAGGTCCCATGTTGGCCACGTGATTACACCAACAATCACAAGCTACACCCCTTACATGACACACATGCATGCATCCATTATCCATTTTCCCACTTGTCCTCCACGCTCCAAACCCATTTTCTCATTATTCTAATCCTTCCCCATTATTCATTCATTCATTCGTATATTATTATTCTTATATCATTTTTGTTCTAAAATATCTTAAGATTTTAATGTAAAACAGAAAGATAAGATACTACAATTCATCAACTATATATATAAATAAATATACCACTGTTATATTTCTCCTTTTCTCAATATATAGAAAAATAATATTAATAATACAAGAAGAACAAAAATCAACTCATACTACTTTTCTATCTAAATCTACATTGTTATAACTTATAAAATCACAATACCTTTGATTTCTTTTGAAGCACCTACACCAGAAACCAAATCAATCAATTCTTCACTGCTTTTATCTGCAAAGGGGAAAAAAGTTTGTGTGTCAACCAACCTGACCCGACCCGTTACAAATTTGAGCTGGTAAGTTTACCTAGTACTCGGGTTCCCGAGCGTAAGCTCGAGATCATCAGAAACACATTCCTCATGGATCCTCTCTCCTTCCCATGGTTTCACTATACCTTTCATGTTACTACCAAAAGCAAACTCAGATGAAATCACATCCGACATCGGGATATCAGCTGTCTGGTCAACACCACTATTCACTGCAGGAGAGCATGTCCCACTTTGACCCGGGGTCCACATCCGACCTGCAAGCGCCTCCTTGAATCCAAACGGATGTTTTGATGAAACGAGGCTGAATGTGGGTGATGATGGACCTTCTTGTGGGGTCTGCACACCTGATTGCCAGCCTGAGTCAGGTGGTGTTTGGATGCCAGGTATATGAAAGTGCGGGCTGGGCCACACCGAGGTTCTGGTTTGATCATCAATGTCAGTTATTCGTGGAGTCTGACACGTAGGTGAACTTAAGGGAGGTGTGACTGGCGCGCTTACTGAACCACCAGCTATGTAGAGATGGTGTGGGAATTTGGATGAAGACGAAGTGGATGACAGATTTTTTAGCCAGGGGATAAGAGAATTAGGGTCGGGGTTATTACTAGTAGCATACACGGTTGAACCAGGGCTAGGGATGGATGATGAAGTCGGGCTGAAATTGTACGAAGAAGCATTCGGGCTTGGTTGGTATGACGAGCATGGGCTTGGTGACGCTGATCCAGCCATAGTTTCTATACGTTCAACAGGTTTACAACCCTACAAAGATGTACAAAAATGAAAGATAATAAGTATGCTGAAAATGTAACATGTACAAAAATGTAACCGATTTATCTGAAGGAAGATCTTAATCACAATTATACAAGTTGACCTAATATGTCCTTTTAATTGCCACTAAAGATCTCAGAAATGAAATCTGTAATTCCTATAATCAAAACACAGATGGTGATAAAAACAAAGTGAAGACACAAAATAACAAGTACTCATGAAAGTGGAGAATCAAAATTAGTGTCTTTTAACATGCATTTCTTTAGAAAAGATGTAGGTCCAACTTTATTATCAATAGTCAACCCAACAAAAGCTCAAATCACCATATCTAAACATGATTCTCCACCAAAAATTTAGGAGAATTCTATAATAACCACTCATATCAGACAAATATTGTCTACTTTGCCATAAGAACCTCACAAATTTATTTTAGTTGCTAAAGTGGAGACTAAAGATCTCCTATCCTAGGATTGCCTCCACCCAATAACACTTAACCGTTTACTATCCTCTTATTAACAGTCTGACTATGTACTATCCTCTAATTCACAATCTATGCATCCAAAACGTATTGGTGTTGGTACAGGCAAGACATTTCTTACAAATACAAAATCTCCCACGTCTACTATCAATATCGGATTTGTTCGGATATTACAATAAATCTATGAAAACAACCCCAAACAAGAATTTCCAAATTTTCCCAGAATATTTCCTTCTCCCACTACAAATTTGGAGAATTATTACTTATCTATGAGTTATGACTACAATCAATAAGGTTCTCTGAAAATGACAAGGCATGCTTCTATCTCTCTCACATATACCGTACAAACATGGGTATAATCAATGTTCTTTCTTTATTATTAATGGAGTTAAAGCTCACGGAACAAGAACTCAAATCCTACTGTATTTCAATCTCTGTAAAATTCAAAGCCTTATGCAGGAGAAATCAATGATACCAAGGGTAACCTTAGTCTCTACTCTCTAATCACAGGAAACTGTTTAAATTAAAATATTATGAAAACTGTTGTGTTCCGTGCGCCTTCACATGGACACACATCAGCCAAACGATACTGTTGGTGCTAGCATGCGCAATGTGCTCAGCGACCACGTTAGCTTGTCGGTGATAACGACAAATCTCCAGATCCCTTAGCAAATTAGCGTTCATACTGATCCTATTGTTTCTCTTTCTTCCTCACCTGCTAACGTGAGCCTCGAGACCATGGCGTACGATAGCACTAATTCATTTCGATTGATTCCAGAAGGTAATCAAAGCTTAGATCTAAGAGTACTGAAGTGTTATGAATCTTAATCAATAGATCGATAACTAATCATTGACGAAAGCTATGTAGTTCGATCATAAGCAGATGATCTCCAGCAATCACACAACTCTTTTGCTACCGTGCGCACCACAAAATCCCAATCAAAACTAACAGAATCAACTTACAACGACGATGAACACTAAAATACTCATAGAAAACGATCTGCTACAATCACAAAACTGCTTTGATAACGTGCGCACCACCAAATCACAATCAAAACCAACATAATTAAACGAAAACGACGATAAACGCTACATCACTAATCACAGACGATCTACAACAATCACAAAACCGTTTCGCTAACGTGCGCACCACAAAATCACAATCAAAAGCTCAAAACCAACAGAATCAACTGAAAACAACGATAAATGCTACAATACTCGCAGCAAACGATCTACAACAATCACAAAACTGCTTTGCTAACGTGCGCACCACCAAATCACAACCAAAACCAACAGAATCAACTAAAACCGACGATAAACGCTACAATACTCACATCAAAGGATCAACAACAATCACAAAACAGTTCCGCTAACTTCCGCACCACAAATCACAACCAAAAACCGATAAAATCAAACAAAAACGAGAATAAATTCCGATTTACCTTACGATAAGTGGTTCCGTCTTCTTCAACGATCCATCCAGCTTCATTACACAGGGCTTTCAACACCTCGTTATTATCACAGTGCTTCGGAAGCTTATAGTTTCCGTAAACCCTAAGTCCGGCGAATATCTTCGCGGCGATCGCTCGTCGTCGCCTCTCTCTCCGCTTATTGTTCTCCCTCTCCTTCCACGTCGGCATTCTAGTCCCCGACGTCATCCGTACGTATCAATTACAGCTCCGGCGAACAATAAGTTAACAACGGTGCCGGAGAAAGTCTTCGGCCGGCGGAGCGTGTGGTGGTGATGGTGGTCGAAGGGAAATAAAAAAATAAAATGGAGGGGGTGTTTGGGTGTTATGAGGTGAAGCTTTATAGTTAATAGGGTATAGAATTATGAATTGGGGTTGTTGGGAGATTGCCATTGGAAATGGGGTTAATTACGGAAAAGCCATTGAATGGTTCAAAGGAATCCTGGAAAGCGGGTCCGCGCACGTGGAACGTGTTTAGTCTTTTCAAACAACAAGTCTTTCGTGAGGGTGGAAACGGTGTCGTTTGGACTTTCGTGTTTGTTCGGTTGCTAGAATCTTTGTAATAAGGATTGCAATTTATCATTTAGTGAAAACTTATGTTTACTTTTTTTTTTTTTTTTTTTAAACTTCGACGTTATAAACCGCGAAAAGAATTAAGATTGAAATAATAAACTTTGCAGCACGTATACGTAAAGTTACGTGTTGCACGAAATTGTTAAAACATAACCTCAATACTACACCTTTTAAAATGGGCGGGTTAGATCGGGTCGGGTGACAGGTCAAGATAGGGTTGGGTTAGGGCGGGTTCAGGCCAGAACGGGGTGTGTTACAAACGGGTCAGGAACGGTTCGGGTTAGAATGGGTTCGGGTCAAGACGGGCCGGGTCGGATCAAATAAATACAAAATTATCAATTTCCTACAAAATCATACATTTGATCATAACTGGCAAAATGGGCGGGTCAGATCGGCAAAGGTGTTGGGTTAAAAAGGATTCGGGTCAGGATGAAGAGTGCGGGTCATGATGGTTCATTTTCTTTGTTTGCATTATCATTAGTTTAGTTTGATCGATGGTCATACTCGTACGCAAAATTAATCATTTGGAATCACAATTTTTGTTATAATGACGTTCGTTTGTGCATCTACGTGATGAGTGTAGCATCCACACCATTTTTTTTCTCTCTCAATTTAACGGCGTTACGCAGTAGGCTGTGACGGCAGCGGTGGTCAGGAGTATAGGTAGTTATTGGAAGTTTGTAGTCGTGACTCGTGAGTAGTGAGTTTTGACCACGTTATGGTGTTAAAAGCAGATTGAGATAGTAACCGAGTAAAGTGTTAGGTTGTTCGACAAACCACCTTACAACCCGTTGTGATCCATGTCTAGTTTTAATTCGGCTCATCTTGATCCGTTGTTAATCTCACTTGTTTTAGTTCAACTCATCTTGACACATTCTTAAATTTCCTCATGTCCAACATGACCCATGAGATCATTATGAAAGACCCATATGAACTCAAAATTTGGTATACGAGTTAGCTTTGCCGGGTATGCTCAAATCATTGAAATATTAAAGTTTTAAGTGTGTTTCATTACTGTAGTGCGACGGTAACATTAATGTGATTAAGTATATTTGAAAATATTATCGCTGCTCAATTAGCAGTTATTATAACTCTATTATATTCCTTGGTAGCCCTGAAGGATAAAGTTGTAGCATTATTTGTGAACGTTTTAGTGTTGACAATTATGGATCTAAGAATGTTTTGGATGTTGTGTAGTTGGCGCAACAAATTTACCCATAATCTAAGAACCAAAAAATGTTTGGGTGGCCAATCGTTGAAAGTGGGTGTCAATCAATTATCAACATACATCCCATGAACAAGTTGATCAATGTTTTGATCGGTTGTTATAGTTTGATTCCATGTAATCGCTAAACAGAAAACATAAATCGTAACTTGGATGCCCACACTGAACGTCAAATCATGTTGGAACAATCACATGGTAAGACAAAATGGAATGCACAATTGGAAAAACAACTTGAGCCTTTGGAACTAGTTCATAGGATCAAATATGCATTAGAGCACACACAAACTTCAGCCATTTTCCACCATCAAACCATTCTAATCTCTATTTTCCTCCATCTAACCATTGGGGGATTGGAATTTATTAGTGTTCTCTGTTGTAATCGGAGATTCAGCCCTCTCAAATCAGGTACCATTATTTTTAATTTCTTTAGTTAATTTTCAATAGTTATTATGAAAAGTGTAATGCAAATGTATTAGAAAGAGTAAGAAGAGATATATAGACAAATGAGTGGGATAGAATATAGTTAGGGTGGGATGCCTTCAAGCTCATCCATTAGCCTAGGCAGCTAGCTCACTACGGCTCACACCGTGGTCCAATGTGGTAGTGTGGCTACGGGATGAACACCACACCTCGTAGGCCATAGGTATGGTTCAGTAAACCATTCTTTAGTAATAACTAACCTAATCACATATGGTTATGTCATATGTTTATACAAGCTATCGTTTTATATAATCAATAGATTGTAAAACTGGAAAGAATTTCAAAAAAAGAAATCACCTTTTTCAAAATTTAAAATAATATAGTTATTTAACAGGTGAAGTGTATCTAACAATAAATGCATATTGTTTAGGTTTTAAATATAGTTCAGATAAACCATAGTTTAGTAATAACAAACCTAATAACTTTTATTAAAAGCAAGAGAAACATAACACATAACAAAAAGAGCACGTCACAATTGAACCACAGTTACGGTGTACGTATCAACGACTTGACTGACTGCTCACATTCAAGTTCTAAAATACTATAAAAATCACTTGCTTTATCCTATATCATTCATATCACTTACTATATCTCTTAGAGGGTGTTTGTTTTTTGAAAAAACCTCTTTCTCACCTCGTCATCTGTGCGCTCGCATACGCAGGAAGAGGTTTTTACTTCACAGACTGTTTGTTTTCTGGAAGACGTTTCATTAAAAAACGTCTTCCTCACCTCTGCACGGAGAAGAGGTGGAACAATGTCTTCACAACCTCTTTTCTTCTGAATGAGCCCTAACATACCCACCTTCATCTTCATTTCCCACATACCCGCCTCCCCCACTCCCCTTCACAACCACCTCACCACTATCGCCTGCTCGCCCACCGTCGCCACCGTCGCCACCATCGCCACCCCGCCACACCGTCGTTGCTGCTGGTGTTCGCCGGAGATGTGAGGGCGGTGGAGCACCGGTGGAACCAGCATGGCTGGGTGGAGATAACTTGAGGGGGTTGTGTTGGGACCTGCACCCTAGTCCGATGAGTCTGCTGCATTGGAGTGGGAAGGGAAGTCGTGGTTGAGGTTGGGTTCGAACCGCTCGTGCCCGTTGGATGGGCTGTGGGCGCCTTATGATTTGGTGGTCAAGCGTTGGCCGGTGTTGGTTTCAGACCGATGAGTTGGTGGTGGTTGTTCTGCCGGAGTTTGTGAGGGTTGGTGGTGGTTATGACGGTGGGAGGCGTCGGTGGTTAGTAGAGGATTAATTGGGGGTGATGAGTGATGAGTCTATTGGGTTGGATTTGAGTAGTTGTTTACTTTCTTTTTTTATTACTTATTTAGCATATCTCTGTGGTTATACTTGTTAATTACGATTTACGAAAAGGCAAATATGAAAAAGCTTTTGATTTAATTATTCATTAAAATTGTGGTTAAAAATACAATATTATCATTTGATAGGACCGTCTTGTTTTTAAGAAATACCTTACATGAAAGAAGAAAAAATAAATTTAGTTTAATTACAGAATATTTCAGCATTCTGCAGATGTTAAACAAAACAAACAGTCTTTTTCTTGCAGACTGCAGACATTTGGTCCACCTCTTCTGCTGCAGATGTCTGCAGATGTAGTCCGCAGACTGCAGACGTTTTCCTGCAGAAAAAACAAACAACACCTTAATGTGTTAGAATTCTATAAAATTTTAGTATACATGTTAACATGCTAAGCGATTAAAGAATAACCATAACTTAACCACCCTACTAATTACGAATTTTCACCTCAAAAACCACCTAATTATTGGAACAACAATGTTGACATATTTTTATACGTGGAAAAAGGAAGTTTGGCGCCGATGTAACCCTCTTATTTGGGTAGGGGCAAATGTAACTTTTCATTTTTCATTTTTAGATTTTAGTCTTATTTTTACACATAGTATATTTTCAATTTTCTTTTATAATTTTAACATGTAACTTTTTTATATAAATTATAACACATCATTGCTTTATTTTTTTTATATTTAAATATAAATTTTAACAGAAATGAGTTGGGTTCAATGTATATCAATATTTGATACGACTGTTTAAAAAGCCAAACATATCGTAATAATATATTTATATTTATACGACCCACTATAATATTATCGTAAACATATATTTATATTTATACAATCCACTATATATTTAATAGTTAAAATGAGAAAAAACAAGTTATATTAGGATCTTCTTATTAAGACCGTATTAATTTTTTTGATTGTTGAATTTTAGTAATTTTAAATTTCATTTATTGGTCGGGATTAATCTCAACTCAATAAATGCTTACAAACACTTTTAACTTTAAACTTATTTTCTTTTAGTGATTACTTACTAACTGAAAGTTAACTATCGTTAGTTTTTTTTATCAAAAGAGCCAAACTTTGAGTCATTTCTCAACTCCAGCACTGTCTGCTTTCAATTAGGTTCGTTTTTCACTGTCTAACCTCCATCGTCACTTAAAATCTACCCTCGACAAGTTTGGTAGTTCAAATCAGGAGGTGGAGATTGACGGGTTTTTGGGTGCAGAAGTTTCAAGTTGACGATCCCGATGATATATTTCAACTTTTTGTTTAGTGTTTTGGCCATAAAATCAGAACGCGTTATCAAAAAACTAACGGGGTTCACTTTCAGTCAGTAAGGGATCGTTGGAATAAAATAAAGTTAAGTTAAAAGTATTTATAATATTTACCAAGTTGGAATTAATCTCGACTAATAAATAAATTTAGAATTATTATAATACAGTAACTCTAACTATAAATACCTTCTTACTTCAAATCAATGTTGTATTAAACAATATATTCCCCCCCCCCCCCCCCCCCCCCCCATGATGCAGTGGAAATTTATAAAATATAAACTAAAAAAGGTATATTTATAACAATATATTAGATTTAGTTATATAAAGTTTGTCTCATATAACCAAATGATAAACTCGTAACATAAGAAAAAGGTATATTCCGTTAGCATTATTACAAAAATGAGTGCTTGAATTTGTTATCTCGTTGGAAATTAGTTGGTGCTTTCCTTAATGAAATAATAACAAAAACAAGAATATAATAGTAATAATTAAAAACCTAATTTATATATAATCTATATCTATATATATATATATATAATATATATACTAATAAAAAAAGGTTTGTGTGTGCCACTTGTTACAATTATAAAACTACTAAATTTTATTTTTCCTCTTCTCTCTCCTAATAAATATCACACTAAATACAAATGATATTATTCATTTTTTTTATATTACATATATACTTTTTTTAAAGTGATCTTTCTACAAATGCAATTTGTAAGTAAAGAATTTTTTTTGTAAATAATTTTTTTTATAAATAAGAATGTTTTTCAAAAAAAATTAAAACTTAAAAAACATAATATATTTTAAAACCTATGACTTTTAAAAAATAATTCTTATAAAACAAAAGTAATTAAATTTCAAAGTTATAATAAATAAATTATTAAAAATGGCACTTCTATAAAAATGGTTTGTTTTGAAACAAATTGTTTAAAAACCAATTAAAAAAAGAAAATAAATTAAAAAAAGTATAAAATACGATATCGTTATTTTATCACTCATATGTAATGTTAATTATATCTATAACTTCTAATAAAACAAGAATTTTTTATCACTTATCATTCTCTTAACTTATGTTTTTGTCACTTGTCATTCTCTTAACTTATGTTTTTGTCACTTGTCAATTTTCTAGATATTCACAAATTAATTTTCACTCCAAAAGGTTATTATAATAATTTAAATTCTTATACAAATTTCTCTATTTTATTAAAATTTTTTTATTAATTGCTATATTTCTCTCTTTTATCTAATTTAAAACAAAATCAAACTATCTTCTTTTAAAATAGATTTTATGAAAGAAATCAGAAATCACTTTTTTTAATCAATATCTAAATAAGAAGAAACTAAACTTTTATATTATACAAAATTTTCTAAAACATTAAATATTTTTAAACAAAATATTTTAAATCATTCAATATTTTAAAAAAATCCGAAACACTAAAATTTTTTTTTATGAAAAATCTAAAAATGAATGTTTAAAATGAAACCTTTTACATAAGAAAGTTAAAAATAATATAACTGTTTTATTTCTTAAACAAAAGTATATATAATTTTAATTATATTTACATTAAAATATTATAATTAAAATAGCTATTTATAAGTAATTAACATCATATTTTATCTTCAAACATGATTTTATAAACATAAGTTTTTATTAATAATTATTTAATATTTTGTTTATTCACTCCTTGTATTACACGGGGACTAACTTAGTTACTTTAATAAAAAAGTATTTTAAGATGACACATGTCATCACCATAATTATTTTCACTAAAATTTTATTATCTATCTCCTATTAAATAATTAACTTAATTACTAGTAATAATATTTAACACTTTTTTAGATCTAATAAATTAAGAAAAAGATCTATTTATTAATTTTTATTTCTAAATAAATAAACTTTTTATAAAATAATTTTTTTTCTAAAACATAAAACTTTTTTAAAGATACGAAATATTTTAAAATTAATATTTTCAAAAGTCAAAATTTTAAAATCATAAAAATTAAATTTGAGAGTTATAACAAGAAAATATTAAAAAATAACATTATATATAGTTTATTTTAGAAATAATGTTTATTTTTATCTAGAAACAAATTTATAAACAAAATCTTACAAAGTTGATATCACTATTTTATTACATATGGTCATTATTATACGAATTTTAATCATATCATATCTTTAAATATTATTTTATAATTAATAAATTTTATTATATTAATATTTTATTTTAATTAACTGTCGTAACACACGAGTTTATTAAAATTAATGATAATTAATAAAAAAAGGACAAAGAGGAAGACACTTGTCAATATATAAATTATAAATTACACGGTTACTATTGCTACATTCAGGATTTGGTTTCTACGTGTTTATTTTTTCAACTTTGTGGCGTGAGTTTATTTTATATTTTCCTTTATATTTATACATGATACTATAGATCGTGACCATTTATTTTTATATCAACCTATATTTCTTAGTATTTTTAAACATACTCCTTCGAAATGTTTCCACTTTATAAATTGTTTTAACAAATTTACCGCTTCGACATGATTGTTTTTACAACAATTAAACATTAATCTCTTGACAAGTTTGTTACGGGCTATTTGACACCATTTAAATCAACTTCTTAATTGTTCAAATGTTTAAATAATTCACATTTAATGGTTTAGACTGTTTATTTTCATGAAGAAATGATTGAATTGTTTAAACATTTGCTTATGAATAATTAAACATTATACTAACGCTGGATGGTTAATAGATCTAACACTAAATTGTTAAAACTCTTATTTGAATTAGTTAAACATTTGTGTTTGAATAATTAAATAATATATTAATTCTTAACTATTTATACCTCTTAATAATTAACACTTAATAATTTAAACTTTTTATTAATTCAACATTTAATTATTAAAAAATTATCAAACTAGCGCACTAAAGAGTGTGTTATACTATAGATAGCATTATGAGAGTTGTTGGTACCTCAAAGGAAGAGTCTTTAGAGAGACACGTGGCTTCACCATTCACCGGAGAGAACGTGGGCTAGGGAGATATGTTCAATATATGCCCAATATTATGGCTAATATACATTTATAACCCTCTTATTTTAACAGACACGCGGTTTCACCATTACATGTTTTGTTTATGATAGGCGACAACTCATTAAGGGGTTGAGGCGTTCAAAGACTAACTACATTTGAAAACAATTTTTGTAGAATTGTAGTCAAGACTCAAGACTCACAAAACTAGTTTTGGCATTTGTGTTAATAGTATATAATAAGAAACATTTAGAATGGCTCTTTGTCATCTAACTTGCTAAATTTCAGTTATCTTTTGTGTTTTATGTTAAAGAACTAGCGAATTGGGATGGTTTAGTAATCTTTAGGGAGCTAAGCGGGATAAAGATCTAAGGGTCTTTTTCAAATAAGTTGGTTCAATACGGCTCGGTCAAATAAATAAATTTATTACAATGAAAATATCAATGAACTGAACTAAACATTGAAGTATGTTCATACTAATACGGTAAGGAATAAAGATGGGAAAGACGCAAAACGGATTAGTAGTAAAGTTGCAATAGCTATCTATTTGTTGGGGGAAATATAGGTATTCTTAAGATATGGTGTTGGCTCCGCTCTGATTTATGTTATTAAGTTGGATAATTTGATCACTAAATAATATTGTACTATTTTAGGCATAAAAAACTTTGTTTTGATACATGATTGTGTTATGTCATGTAAAAAGGTAAGAAAAAGAGTATATAAACTACAAAATGTAAAGTACAAAACATGTAAAAATTAAAAATATTATTAAAAAATGTATATAAAATAAAAAATGAAGCTACGAAGATCAAACTTAAGGCTCTTATGCCATGTGACCACTAAATCAAAATAACATATTTTTAGAAAACAATCAGATAACTATTTATATATCATTGTTTTTTAATAGTGGCCTAAAAAGTTTGAGGACCTAAATGAACGTTTATTTCTTAGCACAGTAGACCTGTCCATGCAAATTACAGATTATAATCTAATTCTTTATACTAAGAAATATATTCACAAGGATTTTAAAACATTCACACCATTCACAATATATTTTTTATTTTTATTCTTATAATTACATTAAAAATCATTACTTCTTCTCTTTAATTTTAATTAAATAATATATTTTTATACTTTTTCATTATATTTTATCTCTCATTCACTCATAATCATTTTTAAAAAAATTTATAAGGATTGAACAGTAAATTCTCAAATTTAAAAGTGGAACATTAATATTTTTTTTCTCATCCACTCACAACCACTTAAATAATTTCATATAATTTAAGAACTACCACTCACAAATTATAAGGAATTATGTGTTGTAAATGCTCTCATATTAGTTTACTCGTCTTATTCCTCATATTTATATTAAAAATATTATTTCTATCTCTTTCTTTCAATTTAATAATATTATTTTATATCTTTATTATTTTAGTTTTTTATCTCCTCAATTATAACATCTTTAAAAAGTATTAAAAAATTTATGAGCCTTACATTATATTTCCTTAAACTTAAACAAACATATACAATCCTCATAATTTTTACTCACACCATCCATAATCATCTTTATAATATAAATACATACTAAAATAAAAAAAACCTACTATAAATATTTTTTCATAAGATTTAGTTTCAGATTGTTTTGTATTGATGTCAGTATGACAAAGAATAAACAAATCTAAAAATGAGATTATTAAATTAAAGCATCTTGTTTGTTCTTACATTCAGTACTTGTTTTAGCTTATATATAACAAATACTGACTACATTAATAAACATGTCATAATTCATACTTAAATACTGTTAATCATATGTCTTACTTTTTAAACTTTTTTATAGTAACTTTTAACATAGGATTCTTAAATTCTAGACTCGTATGAACTATTGAATAACGATATATATCTTACGTAAGATATTAAACTTTTTATTTTATTTTAACATTCCAAAGAACTTAATTATACAAAGAACTTGTTTGTTTTCTAAAATTGGACACTTAATTTTTCTTAGTTCAAGTTTTTCACCTAGCCACTTATGATTTATTTTATAATTTTTATTTCTTTACACATTCCAATATTTTATATTAGATTTTATTTATGCATGTATTCAAGATCGAATAAATTTTTGCTATCGTACGCAAGAGCGGGGTAACATTATTGTTGAGGTATCGTGACAAACCCAACCGTTTATGAGTGACGTTATTGTTGATGTATCACTTATGCCATTATTGTTGTTGTTTTGTATGCTAGAACGAGTAGCGTTATTTCTGTATTATTAGACCGGCATTGATTTTTGATTTTATGATTTTTAACCTGCCGAATCAATAATAACCAAAATTTCCACTTCGTTACACATGGAAAACTTGCCCATAAATTACTAGCCACAAAGCGCTGTGAGATAAACTAGTTTCTAACAATTACTAAAATAAAGCTATATTTAGTTACTTTATTCATATAAGTGTACTTTTTAAAATTTTGAAATCCAATAATTATTATATATATTAATTACTAATTTTCTTATGCATTATATGTTGTATAACATGTTTTATGGGTTATATCTAATTTTTGTCTTATTCTGTTTTATCTTTAACATTTTCATTCTAACTTAACAATTTTTCATCTTCTACAATTTAACCCAAATATTTTTTTTACTTTTAACTTTGGTCTATATACTTTTTATACTTTAAAAGTTTTCATTTTACGTTTTGATCTACATTTTGCAAATTAACACACTGCAGTGTGCGCATGTAGTTCAACGTTTTTACGTTTATTTTTCCCGTTTAACGGTACCGTCGCAACGCGTTGGCCCAAGATCGACTTATGTTTTATGTTTCGTCTAACGATGATGTGTCTTTGGTTTTACGTTTCGGTTGGTGGTCGCTAACGGTGATGTGTCCTTGGTGTTACTTGGCATGGTTTTACGTCACCGACGGCAACGCTGAAGGCTTAATACTAGTTATAATACAAATTTCACATATAGAATAGTTGTAAATATAAGTCCCTCCATAATAAAATATATCACCAATTCGCTATAGTCCATATATTATCCAAATAATTATAAGGGTGTTTATGTAGTATCTCATAACATGAGGATAATTTTTGCAATGAATCTACAACATCAAGGGTTTAATAAAAATTATCTCAAAGGTTGTACGTGTATGATGTACCTCTTCGAGAATATATAAATATAAAGTCGAAACATCCCACCGAAGCACATACGTCATTCCATTAACGTTTTCCATATAAAATTACCACGACATTCGAACATGAAATTCAACTTAAACCCACGTACAAGATCACCAATTGAAGCTCACCTCATTTGATCCAACGATTGTCGATTCAGTCAAACAATTTCAAGAGAATTTGATCCACAAATGACTTCTGATTACGACATTTAGCAATCGAAGAACTTTCAATCTTTAATCTGTTGTTATATATGTTTTTCACATAATTTGCTGAATGGGTATTTGATTCGTGCATTGGGGGTGACGTTTGAAGAGCCCTTTAAGCCATTTTGGATAACTTTTCGTTCAGGTAATTCGTTGAACACCTGGTGTGCGTTATCTTTATTTTTGTTTTTAAATGGATGATTTTTGGTTGGGGATTCTTTTGCTTTAAGTTTACGGAATCTTGTTGCTATTTTTGAGTGATTTGATGTTTATTTTTGGTAAGTAGTTGTTGGATTTTGAGTTGTGCTTATCGCTGATTCGTTTTCATCATGTTTTTGTTGTAGGAGTTGTTGCAGGGGTCATATTTAAGCTTCTTACATCGATGTAGTTAGAAATTGAAGTGATTTGATTGTTCTTGTTGTTGATAATCGTGTTTAAAAGGTAGTAGGATTGAATTGTTCTTGTTCTTGATTTGGGGTTGATCAATCTTGAAGAGGTTTAAAAGTGTGTGATTTGTTGTTCTTGATGTTTAAATCGGTTCATGATGAATGATGCTCATGGTAATTCGAACACTTTGCCCCCTTTCATCGCGAAAACATATGAAATGGTCGATGATCCTTCAACGAATTCGATAGTTTCTTGGAGTCGAAGTAACAAGAGTTTCATCGTGTGGAATCCGCCTGAGTTTTCTCTTGAATTGCTTCCAAGATTCTTCAAGCATAGTAACTTCTCTAGCTTTATCAGACAACTTAACACTTACGTAAGTAGCTCTTTCTGTTACAAAATTTGGTACATAAATCTTTCAGCTTTCTTGATTCTTAGCTTTTTATGTTCATATTTTCTGTTATCTATCAGGGCTTTCGAAAAATCGATCCTGAGTTATGGGAGTTTGCAAATGAGGATTTCATTAGAGGTCAGCCACATCTGTTGAAGAACATCCATAGAAGAAAACCAGTTCATAGTCATTCGATTCAAAATCTTGCGAATAATGGATCATCATCTTCATCTTCTCCATTAACCGAATCAGAAAAACATCAGTACATAGAAAAGATTAACACCCTGCAACACGAGAAAGAATCAGTGTCTAAACAGTTTCACACACACCAACAAGAGCACGAGAGAATCAAATTTGCTGCGCACGGATTAACAGATCGTTTAAAACGGGCTGCAAAGTTACAAAAAGACATACTTTGTTGTTTAGATGAGTTCTTACAGAAACCACATCTTGAATTTGAATTCACACCTCAACTGATGGAGAATAGAAAGAGGAGATTATCATTTGTGAACAATGATGATCAAGTTAGTCCCTTTAATATCGCAATTAGTGAGACTATAACTGTTGACGCGCTATTAGCATTAATCACAGAACTTGTAGAGCATCTGGAGTCCTCCATCATGTCATGGGAAGGTGTATTCAAGGAAGTTGATGATGCTTTTGAACTGCAAAAATGGTCAATGGAGTTGGATAATGGGCCTGTAAGTTGTGCAGATAGCCCGACTATTGACTACCCGTTGATCAACGTTGAAATGGGTTCTAAAGAAAGTGAGATCGACATGAATTCTGAGCCGTTAACCTTGTTCCAGCTGAAGAAACGGGTGCTAACGACGTCTTTTGGGAACAGTTCTTGACCGAGAACCCGAGCGGGTCAACGGGTAGTAATGCAGGTGAAATGATGCATAAAGATAGAAAATTTGGGAAGTTTTGGTGGAATATGAAGAGTGTAAATAATCTTGCTGATCAGCTAGGGCAGCTTACTTCAGTAGAAAGAAGTTGATAGTAGTGGATTGTTTTAGTTTATATAATTTGTTATGTTACTAGTGTTGGTTAATACTTGTAGGTGGTTGTAAATTTGGTGTGAGGGATTATAGATATATTGATGAGTTTTTTTATGTATTTAAAACGGATATGTTAAACGGGTCATGTTGGTGGATTGATTGGTTGAATCCAACATAAACTCCAACATCATGTGAAAACAACCAAACTGACACAAACAATACATTAGGGTAACATGTTCACATATGTTGAAGTTCAACCATAATTATCATTTGAATTAAACAAAAATTCTTGCCTTAACAAGAGTGATACTTTACGCGACGATACTAAGAAATAAACGGTAGCATCACCACAAGAAATAAGGGCTATGGCAATTATAAAGTTTCTATAATGACGGTACTATGACCTGTGGCGACATGTCGTCAACATAGAGTTTTCATAATGACGAGACTATTTCCCTCCTATATTTTTTGGGGGAAAAATGTTTTGACTTATGACGACGATATGTCATCGCCTTAGATCAACACAAAATTTTTAAAATTCTAATATTATTTTAAATAAATCAAATGTAAAAATAGCCCTATAGCGACGACTTTTCTATGCCTATGACGAGGACTTTTTGTTGTTATAGGTCACCCTAAGGCGACGACAAGTCGTCGCCTTAGGGCTAGAATAGCCAAAAATTAAAGTGACTCTATGACGACGACATCGCCTTACTAACGACAACATCATATCGTCGCTATAAACCTAGTCGCGATAAGGTCTTTTTCTTATAGTGCATATGATTGAAGTAATTATGAAATAAACATTTTTCTAGGGTTCCTATAGTTATTTCAGATAATAGTTACATCTATCGTCATAAAACCACATGAGTTCTAAATCGTGTCTACTTTGCTTGCATTTTATGCTTCAATCTCATCAGTACAGAATAATAATATGCATGAAGGATTACTTGTGTGTCATCAATAAATCTATCTTTAGCTCACAATAATCATATATACGTGAAATGAATTGAACTTGATGCAGTCGGAAACTGAGATATAGATAATTGAACCTGACGAGAATACCTGGAACAATCTTTCTAACTATCGTTGATTCACGAAGAATACCGATAATCAGGATTACACTAACACACACGGTGATAGAGAGAAAACAGATTTTTTAATAAACTTCAATAATCCTTTCACCCATCTCTTACAAACATATAAAGAAACAAAGCAAAAGTCGAATGAGCCACAAAACATAAATGGGCCGACAACTAGGCCAAATGTAAAGTTTAACAAAATATAAAAATAAGACAAAAATGTAAATAACTCATAAAATAAGCTGTTCCGATGGTCGTTTTGACTGTTCACAGGCTCAAAACGGAGACTTCTAGCCCAAGTTATGATCGTTTCAGTGAAACTCCTTTTGATAAGCGATTTTGAACCTCCAAAAAGGCTAAAGCTTGCTCATCCATACTTGGGCCCACATCAGAACTTATGTATCATCTTTTTTCCCTTGTGTATTCGAGGCAGAATAAATAAACATAATATTCGGTTTTGCTATGAAATATAGACTATAACTCAATTAAAAACTATGTAGAACAAAATGTATCAATAGCTTTCTATCGTTGAAGGTGATCCAAACTTACCAGAGGTCTTTATAATCACATGATCAGATAATGTTCGTCGTTGGTTCATAAAGTATGAACCAACTACTCATGCGAGTAGTTGTGTAACATTTTCAACTTATCAAAACATGAGAGCATGGCTAATAACAACATCAACCAAAAAGCGTGAGAGTACTTCAAGATTAGTGCTCGTGTTGGTTCAATTGCACCGGACCGACTCTCTTTAATGAGATGTGTCCAAGACAAGCCACCACGTTACAACATGCGTGACTTGAAAGGCTATAAGGTAGGGCTATTCACGAGCCAAGTTGAAGCGAACGGACATTTGCTCATCCTTGGCTCGTTTCCAAGTTGATTGGCTCATTTACAACCGAACATAAAAACGAACGAGCATTTTCGAGTTTCCGGCCTAGTGTCGAGTGAGCACAAATGAACGACGGTCAATTTATACAACTCAACTATCTAGTGTGACATTCGATCTATATTGCAACGAGAGGTGATAATAATGTTGGGTTTTAAGTTTTAATGACTAATTAAGAAACAACTACATTTTATAACATGACATTTTCATGAATAACAACATATTAAGTTAATTGTTTTAGTATGTATAAATATAATTGTATATTTATATATAGTGGATCAAATCCACTAAAGTGTTAAGTATAAACTATACATATAAAAAAATTAAAAATATTTCGAGTCGATTGGGTCAATTAAAAAATTAAAAATAATTCTAGAAAAAACATAGTATTCAAACGGTGTTCTACCATCAAAGTTGCGTTATTTTGTTAAATCTCATCGTATTTATTCTAGAAAAAACATAATATTCAAACGGTGTTCTACTATCAAAGTTGCGTTATTTTGTTAAATCTCATTAATTGTAGTTATTCCGACGAGAACGACTACAAGTTCTCAACTTAAAGTATTGAAAATAACATTTTCTTTCTTAAACCATATTTCTCACCAACATGTATTAATTTTAAATTGAAACAAAAGTTATTTGAAAACAATCAATTGGTACCAGAGGTGTGTAACGTGGAGTTATATGGTGCGTGACCTAAGATAATCATTTAATCTGAAAGTGAAATAACATTTGAGTATACAACTCGATCTTACTCCAGGATGACACTATGCAAACGACATTAAATTAGGAGTAAAAAATAGTACCACGTGAGATAATATATTAATTAAATATATAGCCTAGTTCAATATATGTAGAACTACACTATTACGTTATTTTCTCCTTTGAAATTGACTAAATTCACTTTGAAATTTTGAAGAAAGTGTTCACAGGATTTATGGTTCCTAAATAAAAAAATAAATAGTTCCGTTCTTAAATTTAATTTAATAAAATAGACAGCTATAAAAGAGGATTCTAATATTTTTATTTAATAGCTTTCACAACAGGATCTCATAAATATATGAGTGTGTGTTGTATATTAAGTGATTATTGTCAATAGTGTGAGTGAAGATTTTTTATAGGGGTTGTATAGTGTTTTTTATATTTAGAAAAAATGATACAATACTCATAAGTTTTTTAATTTTTAAAGTGGTTGTACGCGGGGGAGATAGGAAATATAATGATAAAAATATAAAAAAATATATTAATTAAAAAAAAGAAAAAATTGTGTTTTTAATGTAAATTTTAGAATGAGGGTTGAAAAGCCGGTGTGAATAAAGAAGAATATGAAATTCAATTTTGGGGTATCTTATATGTTTATATATGTAACTTTTTCAAATGGATACCTATATTTTGAGGTAGTGTAATTTTTCTAATAAATCAAATAATTTTTACCACTTGTTATATTTTCTCACACTTTTTTATCACATGTTACTAGAATAACAAGTTAAAACAATAATAATGATATTAATGCTAATGATATTATTTATATTTTTTTAAACATATTTTTTTAAACTTTAAAACATGTTGGTTTTTATTAATAACATAATTTTATGAAATATGAGGTTCTTTAACACAATGAACTTTTTTAGAAAATGACCTTATTTAAAGATGCAAACATAAAACATAAATTTAGTTATTATATAGTATTTAAGTTAGTTAATTATACGTAGTTTAATCATAATTATCTCAAAAATTTATTTTATAATTTTAAATATTAATTACTAACGGTTAATTTTAATATTCCATTCAACCTTTGTAGTATACGGATTTCTAAACTAGTACAAAAATATGTAGTTTAGATGTATTGTTATTATATGAATTAGATTTTAAAATTTATCATATTCATATACAACTTCATATTAACAGATGATGTTAGAAGTTGTACTACAAAGGTTGAACGGAATATTAAATTAACAGTTAGTAGTTAATATTTAAAAAATTGTATTTTAACAAAACCAACTTTTGACTAAAATTTTTGTTAAAAAAACAAGTTATTTTTTGTTCTTAAAAGATTGCATCAATAAATGTTAAGGTTCTTGTGACTAGTTAATTTTTATAAGAAAAAATGGTAAACCGTTATGATACAAAAAAACGTGTTATGATAAGATTGAAAAATGAATGAAAATATCAACGTTAACTAAATTTTTTTTTATAAACTAGTTTTTCATCAAAATCAAATACAAACAATATTTTATGATAAAATATAAGATAAAGATTACAATCACTCAAATGGTGAAAACCATTTCAATCATTGTTAAAAGTTCATCTTTAGTTAAATCTTGATGACGGTATTATGTTCATTATCTATAATCTATCATCACTATTTATAAAACTTATACGACTTATTGTTTGATTTATTTTCTTATATTAGGAGAAAGATTACTTTACAGAATGAGGAAACCATACGGACCTTTGCGTGGCTTCTCTGTGTTTTTACACGAAGTGGTATTTTTGTCCCTCAATTCATTTATGTTTCTTGTGTGATATTATAATTGTTTTTTTAATGACTTATGTAATTTATTAAGAAAATTGCTTAATTAATATTCTAACTTGCGTATTTTAAAAAGAACCTTGAATGATTTATTAATAACCTTGCTTAATATTAGAAACCTAGCTTAGATCTAGTTTTGAATAGGTTAAGACTAATTTTGAATGGCTTGAGATTAGTTTTTGAATGGATTGAGCAATACATTTAAAACCTTGCATGATAAACATACAAGTTGCATGATTTCAATCTAACTCTTGAAAGTTTATGACTAATTTTGAATAATCTAGAACTAATTTTGAATGACTTAGAACTAGTTTTGATTGGTTTGCGTAATAATTTAGAACCTTTCGTAAATATTATTATAACCTGTGTGATAAATTATATAACTTGTGTAATTTTATAAATTATTATGCCAATCACTTGCTTGCATATATATTATTATAACTTGCATAGTTAATGATATAATTTGCGTGATTTCATAAACTATTACTCAGATCATTGTACAAAAGCGTATTTTAAGCTTTCATTTATAATATGATAGAAATACTTTTTTTTAAAAAAAAGGGATAAAATTTTCATGCAAGGATTTTTTAGAACGTTTGTTTAAAAAAGAGTAGTTGAGATCGATCATTTTGTACACTATGCACATAAATTTCACTTTTTGTACTAACCTTCCCCTTTATTTTAGTTAATGATATAATACTTTAATTTAACTACCCGCTTATTTTAGTTAGTGATATTGTAATTTTATATAACCAATTTTATAAGATCAAAATAATAATTAGATTAAATTACATAGATGGTCCATGTGGTTTATTACAAATTACAGATTTGGTCCCTAAACTAGTTTTCTTTTTTTGAATTTGGTCATCTTTCGATCATCTAATTCATTCTTATTCACCGTTCACAAAGCCGTTCATTGATTATAATAGTGCCACCTCATTCTACTTGGTATTGTAACACTTTAAGCAAATCTCATATCACTCGTGGATAAAATAGATTTCTGGTTCATTAGTAATGTCATGCTTCTAATATCACAAACGTGTTTTTGAGTATATTAGCTATAAATGATAAGAGAACTCCACAGTTAAACGTGTTCAGCTGTAAGCAATCCAGAGATGAGTGACCTTTTTGGTGAGTTTTCACTGGAGTAACCAAAAGAAAATCCGTGAGCCTTGTGAACAAAATGAACAATATTGCTTTATTTAATACATAATTTCTAGCATATCTATTCTTAAAAAATTCATTGTCTAATTTCTATATACTAAATTTTAATTTTTTTTATCTAACACATGTAGTATATCGGTTTATAAACTAATTATATATATATACTAATTACTAATAATTGTATGCATTATGAGTTGTATCATATACTTTAGTAGATGGTACCTACCTTTTGTGTTTTTTTTATTTTTTAATTCTTTTATTTTAATCAATACTTTTATATCATTTACAGTTTAGCCGTAATATTATTTTAATTTCAAGTTTTTTCTTATATACTTTTCATATTTTACAAATTTCCGTTTTACGTTTCTATCTAAATTTTATGAGATAAACGTCGCAACGTGCATGAGTAGTTCAACGTTTATACACTTATTTTTTTCCCGTTTAAAGACTCTCGCAATGCGTTGAGCCTAGATTGACCTATTGTTTTATATATTTTTACGTTTCACCAACGTGGTTTAATATTTTTATGTTTACTTTTCGTTTGGTTTTATATTTTCTGCTTTTTATTTCTTTTCTAGAAAAAGATTTTTCGATGTTAATAATCACCGGTGATAGTGTGCTATCGATGCTAGTTGACATGATTTTACGTCTCTTGCTGCAACACATGAAATTTAATACTAGTTTACTCTAATAAGTAAGATGATGCTAGAAGATATTGTTGATCAACCTATCAAAATGGGAAAGAAGTTGTGAGTGATCTCTATCATCTTACAGAAAATATCATAGAATATAATATAATATCCTTAGAGAGAAGATAATAACATCGGCGATAAAAGTTTTTACTAGTCAACACCATGCTTTTTCTTTTTCTTGTTCTTTTGTCAAAAATTCTTCTTCTTGTATTATCTTTTTGTTCATCAAAATAAAACAGCTTTTTGCACCCCATCCATTTGAAAAAAATAACATGTCTCCATCACATTACCTGGAAACCAACAGCCATAGACTTTCAACTTTTAAACAAAAATATGTTCTTGACAAGTCAAAAGTCAATCTTTGGGCCCACATTCTATGTTCTTGACCAGTCAAAACTCAATCTTTGGGCCCACATTCAGCATCAAATGTTGAAAAAAAAGAGTTTCAAGACTTTGGGTTTTCTACCTCAAAGAAAAAGCTTACAATTTCATCAAAGAATACAATTGTTTACAAGACCTACAAAGAACTTTGAAAGCTAGAAATATAAAAGAAATACACATATGTCTTTCCATTGTTCTTGAAGTTGACTTTTATTAATCAAAACCTAATCGACCGATGAATTAATGCTTAAAAACAGAAATGACTAATGTGTTCTAAACATTTTTGTATTACCTCGGCGATCTAGCTGAAATACACCTTCCACAAGACACGAATCTCATCAAAGCCCTTGGTTTTCTCGTTCTAACTTTTAATCGAGAAATCTGTATACGCAAGATTGTTATTAGCTAAAGATGGCAAAATGATCACTTTAGGTTGAGGTCAGGTAGACACAAAACACTTGCGAAAAATGCTTTTATTTTTTCATCACAGAGAAAATATTATTAAAATAATATTAAAAATCTTTGAATAAAACGATTTAAAAGGTTGTATGCATATAAAACATCAAAATATGGTTTTGGGAGACTGTTGCATAACAATATATACATTTGTTCGTTACCTTGCGACGCGCAACTCTAGATGCCTTCCAACACAACAAGCTTCTTGATCTTGGTTCCATTCTCCTGCAAATTTAACAACAATCATATTCAAAAGTTTTGCTTTATCTTGACTTCGAATGTCAAACAAACTACTTTCAATTTCAGAATGCATTCAAGCATACTTGATTGATTTCTAGGAGAAACTGTTGCAAAACAATATAATTATACAACAATTAAGATATGAAGAAAATGAACAATAATATAGTATTCATAGATATTGTAAATAGAAGTTTGACATTCAGAGTCAAACAATGAAATGTAATAGTTCAAAAGAGATGGAAGCTTACAGATTCTCTTGTTCTAGTTTTTCAGCAATGGAAACAGCTTTGCGTGTTGACCAACCGTTTCTATGAGATTCTGCTTGCTGAATTACGTTCGCAAGAGACACTTTACCCTTGACTAAACTCAAAGATTGACCTTGTTCCCCTAACCGTCTTTGAAAACCAATATTTAAATTGTTATGAGACGTGCTAGCTTCCGTTTTATCATTATTATTATTATTATGATCGTCAATACGCAGCTTAGCTTTTGGTTCTTCAACTTCAATGATCTCACCTCTTTTCACATACAAGTCTTCTTCAGTTTCCCTTGGTTCTTTCCTTAATTCACTTCTGATTTCAATTGTAACGGGTGATCCAAGAACATGCTCGAATGCTTTTAAAATGTGAGTTTTGAACTTCTCGGCCTTTGATTTTGTCACATGTGAAGTAAAGTTAAGCTGAACGGTTGGAGCTGCAAAATAAACAAAGAAATAATTTTTTTCAACTTTCACAAAGAACACGCAAACGGATTAACAAAACCTGTAGAAGATGACACCCCGCATTAACAACATATTAACCTCTTAACGCTCGTTTAATAAAGCTCAAAGAAACAAGATTTATGGTCAATAAAACACAAGAAACTTTATAAAAGATGAACCTGCACCGAAACTAAGTGATGTCAGCTTCCCTTCATGATACAAGAACTCTTTTATGCTATTTATCGGAATATTCTCAAGCACCTCCAGCCAAATTTCTTCAATTTCTTGCTGATATAATCTTTCTTTCTTTTTTGTATGAGTTCCACCATAATTATCAACATTTTTCAACAAATGCCTTTGAATCCCGGTTGTGTCACCATGTTCAAAGTTACTTGTACGGGCCCCATCTCTTCGACCACCATTGTTTAACCCCATTGGACTGTGACGAATGCTAGTATCAACAGAAGATGTGGGTAATACATACTGCTGATCTGGCGCAAGTTGCAACAAAGCAGCGGTCAACCAAGTCAACTTATCATTCGACGTTCTGAGCTGTTTTTCTGCTTCAGATAATGTCTTCAATGCTAACCTCAGCTTCTCCATATCTTCTTTAGATACTGAAAAATGACTAAATATGTAATAGAAGTCCAAAAAGATTATTTTTTTACAAATCTTGAAAAGTCAAACTTACAAGCTTGCTGTCTAAAGAACTTTCTTTTTGGCCTTTCTTTCATGAAATTGTAACTACCCGCAAGAATATCGGTTATTACAGTTGCAAGTTGTGACATTAAAGCTAATGGCTCAACACCCGATTCCATGATTTCTCTTAAATGTTTCACGGTATTCACTGTATCTGCTGATAATGCTAAATCGAGTAGGTCAACTAATTTGTCATCAGATATAAGTCCAACCTGTTTAGTGAAAGTGCATACATAATAATTTAGTGATTGCAGTGGAGAAAACCGCAATAAATCGACGGTTTCAGTAAATACGCCTAAAATTGCTAACAAGGATATTCAGATTCTAAATTAGAAGCGGCAAAACGGGCTGACTGGCTGGATTGGGTAACATGCCAAAACGGGTCAAGCCATTTTTTTTCTTCTTAAGAATGTGAAATATAGTAATAATATGATTCGTGAGCTTTTTATGCATTTGAACATTAATCCGGTACCAAAGATTTGTTTCCTTTTTAGTAAGTCGTCTACCTAAATCTACTTGACCCATTAGAGATAAGTAAATGGGTTGAAATCACCAAATCTAGTTTTTATGGAATTTAGTAAATATAATTATATAAAGAATAAAAGCGAAAAGATACCAGTTCTTGAACAAGAGGGACAGATATTCTTTGCCCGAGTAAACTCAGCTGCTCGAGTGTCATTTCAGCATCCCTCAACGATCCATCGGATCTTGAAGCAATAAGCTTCAATGCATCTTTATCAATCTCAAAATCTTCTTTGGTAGCAATCCATTGTAAGGTATAAATAATATCTGCATCCTTCAACTTAGGAAAGAAAAACTTTTGACACCTAGATACTATTATGTGCGGCAAAACATCAAGACTCGAGTTGACTAACAGAAAAACCATACGCCTTGGAGCACGATCAATAACCTTAGATATAGCACTCCAACAGTTAGGAGGCAATGTATCACAATCATCGATTATGAAAACTCGATATTGCGATGGTAACTGAGATATGATCATGTTTTCAATAAGATCCATGATGCTTTTATATCCAAGATTATTCATGGGACCCACTTCACGAACACTCCGTTTTTACCCATATCATGTGCTACACAAGAATTGCAATACCCACAAGGCTTTGGGTGATCCAAAGACTGACAGGTTAAGGCTCGAGCAAATATACGTGCACACGAGGTCTTTCCAGTGCCATGGGGACCGTAAAAGACATAAAGCAGCCCAACTTTCTTTTTTGCAATCGCATTCGAGAGAGCTTGTACTGCCAGATTCTGTCCCACTAGGTCCCGAAACGTTCTTGGTGCATACTTTTGAGTGAAATTTTGGTGTCGAGTATTGTCACGAGATCGTTTTTGGTGACCCGAACGAGCTTCTGAAGCAAGATCCGAATCAAGTGCGCTGTTCAATAAATTATCTGCGTAAATTCCCAATTCACCAGAATAATCATGCACCCATGCGGCAGGATTTTCTTGACTTTCTTGAGAACCATCCATTAACAAAGGCAGCGATTCACCGTTAGTAGATGTAGAGTGATCCGACAACACAGGTATTTGACCCGAGTCTCGTTGACCACCTCTCTTTGACCTTGAGTCGGATAAACCACATGAGAGACTTTTTCCTGCTATATCAAGAAACGATTCCCCCGATCATGAATTCTTGACCAGTTAAAAGGAATCCCACAACCATTTTTCGGATCCCCGGTAACACTATGTTGACCACCATGGTCAGCCTGTGGTACAAAATTAGAAGCCATTGACATCTCGTTTTTAGGTACCCGAGAAAGCCGCCTTCCACCTTTGAACTTTCGCCTTTTGACCCGGTTAAACCATGGCTATGCAGGCTGGATTCAACCTCAACACCACCATGAAAGCGATTGTGTGACGAAGCCACATTATCACTATCAATCGGGACATCGTTTAGTTGTTGTAAAAGAGTTTTCACATGATCATCTTGCTTACTTTTGCTACTTTTTCGCCCCTTTTGCTTACTTTTGTTATCAGAACTCCCTGGATAAATGTCACGAGCCAAATTTGCAGCATCTAACGGAGAATCATCTATAAAACTCCTCCTGCTCGACTCTTCTTTCTTGTTTCTTCTATGAATCCCATCACCCGTGCCCACATTTGATGACGAGTTACCAGATAACCGACAGACCGCCTACCACCACCACCACCAGAATCTTTTTCAACCCGTCTTGTTGTCGGGTCAAGGCAGAAGGGGACTGAAACGGGGCGGGCTCATTGAAGGATCCCTTAAGATCTTGACCTTTGAAGAACAACAAGGTCCCTAATGAGTGACCTATCAGTGGTTATAGGGCTGTTTTTGTGCATATGGTTTTTCAAGTGAATACAGTTTGTTAAATGGATATGGTTTCGAAGATGATCACTGATATCACCATTAGCATCTTTAAGTATCCGATCACGAACAACTCGGGTCATGATCTGATTCTGCAAGATACCACAACATATGCCATTTTCTTTCTCAATCAAACATAAACAAGCACCAAACTCAATATCTTGAAATATAAACAAATGCCCCCAATCTTTTCTTCTTAACAAAATCATTAAACCCTAATAAACAAATCATTCAAATCATATGAACTGCTTCACAGACAAACAACGTAACACACACCAAAAGATTCTATACATCAAAAGACCAAAACCCATATGAACAAACCTAAAAGGACCAATTTTTATGCTAAACCAAGATCAGAAAAACAAAATTAACAAAACCCCATTTCAAGAAACACCCAAAGATGCAATCTTTAAAGCTCCCAACACCCACCCACTTCACAAGAATCAAACCAACTGCCAATTTGCAAATCTGTGAGCAAATTGAATTGGGTTTTGCTTTATGATCAATCAAAAACATAAAATTTCACCTGAATTAGAGGCAAAGGTGCAAGTGACCCGTTTTCTTCATTAAATCTGAGATCTTTTACATCCACTTCACGAGGGTTTTCCTTGAGGTGGTGGCACACGGTTGCACCTCTTAATGTGGGTCAGGTCTGAGGGCTCATAAACCATGAGCCACGAGGGCTAAATGGGTCTAGTGTTGGTTAGTAACAGAGAGTGAAGATGGTAGTTTAGAGAGAGAAAGTGTGGGTTTTGGGTTCTAGAGAGAGAGTAATGAAGCAGAGGTGATGTAATAGTGTTGATGCTGACAATAGTGCCTGGGAACTTGACACTTTGATAATAAACCTGCTGTGTGTGTGTTTGTTTGTGTGAGTCAATTATTTGAAATCTGATGATTTTGGGTTTTTAAATCTAACAACAATGCTTATTTGGATATTAATAAAGATTATTCTTGTTGTGGGTTATTTGATGTCATTTAATGTCTTAATATATGTAAACTAATTTAAATGTCTAGAGCATTCACAAATTATTTTTTATTTTTATTTATATAATTATATTATTATTTTTTCTCTCTTATTTTAATTAAATAATATTTTTTATATATTTTTCATTACATTTTCTTTCTTTTCTACTCACAACCACTTTCAAAAATATTAAAATAGTTATAAAAGTTGAACAGTAAAACCTTAAATTTACAGATGAACAATAACATTTCTTCTCTCATCCACTCAATATCATCTTTTATAATTCAAAGACTCACACTCAGATATTTATAAGGCATGGGCTGTGAATGCTCTTAATATATTAGTTTTAAATCTTGCAATAAGTTGATTTTACTATTTAAGATATAATTAATCAGGTTAGATACTTAGATTTGATGAAAAAATTAATTTAGTGACAAAATTAATTTAAGTTAAAATAGTGAAATTTCTCTTCTACCAAGCTAAAGGGTTCATGTTTATGATATTACAATTAAGAGTATGAGTTGGAGTTATAAAAAATTTAAGAAAGAACAAAAAATAGCCAAATATAAATTTGATTGTCTATAAAAACGAAAGACTGTACTGACACAACTATTCAACCATCCTTCTATTAAAGTGATCAACATTTTCATTCTTTGTAAAACCGAGTCCTTAATTCATTTATGAATTGTAGACTCAGATGCTAAACTGACTATGTAACTTTGCTTTCTTAACCAACTTTCAAGCATGGGACTCGCTTAAAATAACACCAAACCTTTGTTTTCAGCCGGCTTTTATGCAAAAGTCATTGGTTCGGTTTGCTTTCAGGGTAAAAAATCATCCTATTTTCGTTCTGATCTTTTTCATCTGGCTACGGATGCAAGGACTTCGTGTTTTAAATGTATGCTTGATAAAGGGCTTGTTTGCAAGATAACAGGTACATAAATATTCAATTAATTAATAGATTTCACTTCGACTTATTCTTACTTTTTTGCACTACTTCGATGGCAATATCCAGCATCCCGAACTTCCTTTTTTGGCATACGGCTAATCACCTATAGTTTTATATGGGCATGCATAGCTATTTTCTTTGGGTTCTTCTTGAAGATAGGCTAACTGATTAACTTATTTAAGATGGATATTACTTTAATGTTAAAAAAAATTTATCGTTGATGGGTGAACCTATTAGAGTTGTTATTTGTTTCGAGTTTGAGCTCTTCTTTAAGGAACTTGAGTGAGAAGAGTAATAAGTTAAAATCATTAGAGTAAGGCCTTTTAAGATAAAGATTAGAATGAAAGATAGTTTCAGACGGTTTATCTTTTGTTGTAACTTTATATAATTACATTTTTTTGTCTTTAAGATATATAGCATTTATATGTTTTGTACTTAAACTTTGTTAATTACACCAATCATTCTTTACGCTTAGGTTTGTGACAAAATTCATCATTTCCATTACCTGATGTTAAAATTCTATTACATTTTTCATGGAATGACAAAAAGACCTAAGAATATAATTTTCATTATACATTTTTACTTTATTATAGAGGAAATTACATATATCCCCCATCCACCTCCTAAATTATATATTTTTTTCAAAACACAAGTTTTTAATGCATAAATAAAATGCTCTTTAAACATGATTTGAGGATATATGAGAAGAATATATGCAATTGCCCATTTATTATATAATTTATTTGCTAGTTTAGCTATTAACTTTTCTCATTTATTCTTAACCAAATGATTATTTTAAAATGCGAGCCAAACTCGAGCTTAATTTCGACTCATTTTATCAAGAATCGATTCGTGCGTAGGTAAATAGTAATTAACAATGCAAACGAGCGACTTGTTTTAAATTTCCGATATTATAAAATATTATATATTTGTTGAGCCCCCCTTCCCCTCTCCCCCAAATAAAGTAATAATAATTCATTCACATCCTTACACTCTTGAAAAAATATTCAAACCTCACTACTGATTATATAAATATTTGATACCGTTAAATAACGTATGACTTTTGTGACTTGTCGTTTGACTTGTATTGTTTAAGTTTGAATTAAAATAAGATAAATGATGTTAATTATTTATGTTTAAACACAAAACAAATATACATAAAAATTGAAATCTTTTTTCCCAATTGTTGGCAACATCTTTTTGGTCATCAACATTGCCTTCCCCTTGTGCTAAACAAAACCTTTTGCTTCCCTATCCCCGTTGCCTGACACCACCTCCCTTAAGAGAGGAGAGCGGGGTGTATGGCGGTGAGGTAGTTGTATTGGTTAAATAGTTGTTTCGAGAGAGTGTATAGCTTATTCACTAAGGTGATATGCATATAAAAAGTGTAATTATATGTTATATACATGAATATTTTATATATTCCCCTTAAACTTGCAAATAAAAATCTTATTTTCTCAAAACATATTTTTTAACACATAATATACAAAGCTTTTAAAACATTAATATCATAAGTTTAGAGGTGATATATAAACTTGTGGTGTATAAACAGTATATTTATAGATTATATTAACAATTTATCGTGATTTTGACACTAGTAACAATACATAGAAATCATAGGATGCACAAGGAATCATAGTTGGTGTTATCGGTTATTTATTTTGATTATATTCTTTTGTCGAGAGAGAATGCATCACACTTACCCAACGAGACACATACATTTGTCTTTGACAACAAGTCATTATGCGTTTTTATATGTCGGATTCAACGTATCACTAATGATTGAATTTGATTTGGTTGAACTTTGTTTTGTGATTGATTTGATGAGCTAGCAACATAGTATGGGTGAATTGGTAATGTTACATGTACATCATACATGTTGGTGCATCAAGAACAAGTCCATGTGCTTGTAGCTAAAAAATGCAACACTACAAAAAGAATTAAAAAAAGAAAATGAAAAATATGTTACATAAAAAAATCAACTGTGATCTTAAAATGGACTATAAATGTGGTGTTGTTTCAAAACAAATATAATAAACTAAAAATATTAAATATACTATTAAAGAAGAAATTAATATGATGTTGGTTTTAAAAGAAGAAATTAATATGTTGGTGGTTACGTGGGATCCTATTGAATCAGTAGACTTAAAAAGAAATTTAATTATATTTATTGTTTTGTTTTTCTTTGTTTTTTTAACCTAAAGAGTATAAAATTAATTACCAAAGTGCCATAATAAGAAAGGTGCAAAGTTACCAAATTGCACCTTGTAAGAAAAAGAAAATGCAATTTTTATATCACAGGCTTCCAATAAGGTCATTTTCGTTCGTTATTGATATTATTGGGTAAAATTCTTATATTATCATCAACATCACATACTTCGTCATATTTAATTAACAATTTAACAGGATGATCATTAACTGGACTACATATGCAACAAGCATTGGGGATAAAGGCTTTAGTGTTGCGAACCTATAGAAAATAGTATCGGTGATTAATTAGAAGTGTTAACTTATGATATTATCATATGAGTCATGTCATAACCAGACACAACCACCCAACATGACAAAATGAATTATATTCACAATCTCCATTCATCAAGCCTAATTGCTTCACATTAAAGGGGTGATCAATATTTGTTACACTCTCATTTAATATAAATTATCTGTTTCTTATGCTATTCATTAAACCTTTTACCAGTTTTTACTTCAAAGTTTGTTCATTTGATCATGAGTTCTAACTGTCATGACGAGACTAACAATGTTATTTAATCTTTTAGGTTCGAAGACGGAGCTTGAAGTAAGAAAGAAGTGTCTAGTTAAATGCTCTGACAATATATTTGTCGAAACATATGCCATTATTGAGAATAGATTTTTGTTACTCATTCTACATACTAAATATGCATTTAATCCAAACAAAAAAAAATTCTTACATACTTTTGCTAACACACCACACTAGCCTAATCGATCTATCGTTCAAGAATTTACTAATTCAGCTCTAGACTAGGAGCCAGACGAATGTAACACTCAAATTTATAAACTCTTCTTGAATTATTACTATTCGAGCTATCTTAGTGATATTATAAAGTAACTACCGTAACGAAAGCTTAAAATAATCTATAATTTTAAAATCTCCAATAGTAAATTTCAGTTTTAAGGAGCTTAATAACCAACCAACCAATGTTGATGGTTTGATTATTGATATACCTAAAACGGTTTAAAATCAAACCATAAACATATCCGGTTATTATTTTCTATAAATACCAAATTCTCCTTTCATATAGAAAACCTAAAAATTTATCATCAAGGGTGTACATACTACTTATCAACTCCTTTAATTCACGTGATAATTATCTTGAAATTAGCAACTTCATAGAAAGAATTAAAAAACTAGTGATATTCTCTCACAATGTAATGTTTTGGTTGCCAACTTTCATGCGTAGCCACAAGTAATTAACTACACATAAAGCAAAAAAAGGTTTTGCTAGCTAGCTCTCGATATAGGTGAGTTTTGTTCAAGAACCCAAGTTATTGTTCCTTTGGAACTAGACATATTCGACCTTTTGCAATGTAATTGAATAATATCACCATACCTATAACACAAACCTTTTTGTTTAAACTCGTATCTACATGATCCAACTTTATATTATCCGAAAACATGTAATTATATCAATTGTATGTGGAGAATAAATAAGTGTGTGTTGAATACAGAACTAGTAATATGTTGAGAGTTGTTAGATCACATAATCAGTTGTATATAACGGTTAACAATATGTTCATTTGACCATCTCATACGTAAAAATGTCCCCACCCAATAAAATCGCCTCTGACCGTGAAATAGAGTTGTTTGAACCAACGATAAGCGGTTCAGATAACAATGTGTGAAAGGGGTCGTCTTGCATGTGTTTGCTCTCTTCAAGAATTAAGCCGACCGTGCTCTGATTCTTCTGTCACGGTCGTCCAAACACAAACAAGTCGTTCGAAGCAAACACGGTCGTCCGAACAAGGAAAATCAGAACGTGATCGCTCAATTCCAGAAAAAAGCAAACATGGTCGGGACGACCTTGTTTCGACACACGGCTTTATCTGAACCGGTCATCAGGGGTTCAGATGACCTAATTTCACAGTCAGATGCAACTCTATTGGGTGAGGTCATTTTTGGGATGAGCTTGGTCAAAGGAAAATTTTAACAAAATAAAAAACTAATCAAATGGATATTCTCAGAATTTTTCGTAATTTCAAACTGTCATGTTGTTTTCCCTCATGCATAATAAAAATAAAATAAAATAAATACATAAAACCAAGAATACGCTTGTTAACTAAATTGAATTGAAACTAATATACAATAGTAAACTAAAATACCATTTAACTACCAAAAATACAACTTGTTTATGTATAACCTAACCTAATAATTATAAAGAATGCAACATCTATTTAAAAAATGTCATAGATCTTCCATGAGTAAAAAGTATACTTCATTGGGAGAATTCACAAACTACTTTCAAGTCAGAAAAAGTTACGGCTGTTAATATTATAAGTACCAAGTAGAATCAAACATGGCTTTTGTTAACAAACTTTTCTTTTATTTATTACATACTTTAGATGATATTTGACTAAATTTATAGGAATATATGATTTTGCTTACGACAAAGGCTAAAATACATAATATAATAAAGGTTTTATAGGTATACTTGATTGTGGACATATACCTACAAAATCTGTTGAATGAGTTCATGTGAAAGTCAAGTTTAGCGGTGGCTAGGCACCATGGCTTAAAAGACTAGTGTTGAGCCAATGAGTGTGCTAGGGTTGTTCCAACAAATATAATATTAGCAATATTCGGTTCGAGCTAGTTGACTCGTATAGATTTTTCAATGGTAAGAGTGGTATTGACGTCTGGTTTTTTGCGAGGTGGACGAGACTTGGCAAGATTCTCATGTTCAAGAGTTATTTATAGTTCTTGATAGGGTTTCGGGTTCAGCCCTAACCAGTTCTTGCCAAACCAGTTTTAATACTGGTTCTGGTTTGCGTCGGTTTGTTGATTTCGGTTCAAGAATAGAAAAAAGAAAAGATAGAAACATTGTTAGCAACAACCATGAAGGCATAAGCATTGCTAAAAAGTAGAAAGACGAACAATTTAGCAATAAAATTGATATACGCGTTTGTTTGAGTCTCGGTTTACCCCGTTCTTAAAATGCGCAACGCATGTCGGAGTACAAATACTGTTTCTTATAAATTGTTATGGACAACCTCTAGAAACATACGAAGATCATCGCCACACAACACATTGACCGAATGGTTATAGGAAGAAATTTAATATATACTAATTACCAAGTTAGTTATGTATTATGGGTTGTACATTGTGTTTAGTTGGGTTGTACCCACTTTTTGTCTTTCTTTTTTTCTTTTTTAATATTTATTTTATTATTTTAACCAAATACTTTTATATATTTTACAATTTAATCTCAACAATTTTTTCTTTCAACTTTGGTGTTCTATATTTTTTATTTTTACAAATTTTCCCTTCAACGTTTCGGTATAAAATTTGCGAGCGTAACCAAATACGACCTTTTTCGGTGTAAATGGTCACTGACAATAGTGTGATATTGGTGCTACTTGATATAGTTTTGTGTAATTTTAATCTTCAAAATAGATCTAAATAACACCTTTATCAAATTTTAAAAAGCCTTTATATCCGGAGGAAAAAGGACAAAAAGGTCTACAAGATGTTGATGCATAACGACATTTTGCTAATTAGGACCATCTTCACGCTCTTACACTTATTGTCACTTGGATTCCATTTTCATGTAACAATATTTTGAATATGAATATTTCAAGAGAAATATATGTGACCTACGTTCGAGTACGCTTCTACCTCGATATAAAGTTCAACATGATGAAAGACACCCGAGGGTAAATTTATTACTACGTGACAGTTATTAACGTAATATGGGCTTAGGTACGTTTTCAATATTCCTATGATGGATGAGGAAATGTTGATACACGTCATGTAAGTCTTGACAATTCGATGAAATGGTTCCGACGTATACATAAATAGATATAATACTTTAAAAAAATGTTTAGTTTTTTAATTCTGTAGATTAACCTCAGAAAAACATTGTAACACCCAAGAAATAAACCTAACACAAAGAAAAACATTCTAACAATTCTCCAAGTTGATTTTAGTTAGACCCTCTAGTATACGATAACTTCAAGAGTGATAGGTCATACGTGACCCGTCAAGGCGTTAAACACTTCAAACGGGGTTCGGGGGAGGGTGGTATAACGCCATTAAGAAGGGGATGTCAATGGGTTAACGAGCGTGAAAATATGAGTGTGTAATGTTAAAAAATTTAAAAGAAATCGAGTTAGAAGGAAAATTATCTTCACAAAATTAAATGAAAAGAAATGAAATAAAATTGTTGATATAAATTACGTAAAATTAAGTAACTTTAGAGTACATCTATAAACTCACACACTCACTTTCAAAAGAATACACCGAAAAATTAGCTTTTACACTTGAGTTTACTTTTTATTAAATTATTCACCTAACCATATATATTTTACAATTTTGTATTTATATAATGTCATAATAGATTGGCAAAGATCCAGTCAGCATCTATAGTTTAAGAACATGCCTACAAATATGTTATTTATTAATTAATCGTTTAAACGGTAAAAGGGGTTGAAATATATAAATATAGTTTTTATGTTTGGAGTGAGTTTATATTTTACTCTAACCACACATGGTTCTGAGTTCTGACATGCAAAACCCCACAATATTTTTAAAAACTTTAGATTCCCCCAGGCCCCAACATTTAACACACCTCCAAAAATAAAAATAAAAATAAAAACATTTCTCAAGCCCAATACTATCTTTTAACTTTACTGCTTTGTATTTATAGATACACCTATAATTTTTCTAAAATTAAATTGCATAAACGTTTAAATTGTAACAAACATTTTAGGTCAAACATGTTATTTTTTGGAATGCCATATATTTACTAATTAGTACATAATTTTCAATTGACCGCTCTTCTATTTAAAATGCTGTATTGTACTTCCCGACTTTAAATATTCTAAAAAAGAATCATTCTTTTAATTGAATTTCAATTAACCACAAAATTACAAAACTACCCTTTCCGGTTGTTATTTTATCGTGTCTAACGATCGGGGACCCTTGTCTAAAGGCGGAGGTTATTAAGGGTAGGGGGTGCCCCCCCCCCCCCCCCCTCATTTTTTTCGATTGTAATCATGGTGGCCGGGAGCCCCCCCCCCCCCCCCCCCCCCCCCCCTCTTTTTTCATGAATAATGTAAATTGTTGGTTCAATAGTGTAAATTTTCGATCTGATAGTAGAAATTTTTTAATAAATATAGATTCTGCCCTCTCTAAAATAGTTAACTTTCGCCCCCGCCCCCCATAAGCTTTCGTTCAAGCTCCGTCCCTGATTGTAATGTAAGTTTTTGGTCTGATATGTATGTTAAGTTCGCTCGCGTAAAGAAGTTTAATTTCCCCCCAACCCATTTTATATGAGTGTTTAAGTTCCGTCACTGACCTCATATTTGGTTCGATGGTTATGGTTGTAGACTAAATTAATATTTGAATATACGGATGAAATATTTTTGCATGATATTATATAAGGTTTATGTTTGATTTTGAATGCACATGGACGTCCACTTGTGTGCAACGGCTATCTCTACCATTTTATATTTCGGAGGGTTTATGAAATAAAATAAAATAAAGATGTTATAGTTGTGAGTATATATGTGACCTAACAATTTAGTCTCTTATATATTATTTTAGTAAGATCACTTTTATTTTTGTTTTTCTCACGTGCCGGTCTCTACCATTGTGACACATTATGACTCATTTTTTTTCTGTAAGCGGTTCATTTTGACCCGAACCTTTTATTTTAACTATCAATAACCGAGCAAAGACGAAAGTCGATTGGCGTGTGGAAGTAATGGCAAGAATGTATGGTTGGCAACCGATTAGTGATAGGTTTCATAGACATTTATCGAGTTGGAAGGCTAATTTGTTATCAATTAAAGGTCGATCAATTCTTATTAGTTTGGTTATTGGAGCTATTGGTAATTATATTTTATGTCTATATTCCTATGCCCACCACGGGTTTTTTTAGTTCATTTTCTTTTTGTGGAGATAAATCGACTAGAAAGTTGTCACAGGTTAAATGGAAGTTGGTTTTGGCACAAAAAGAGAAAGAGGTATTAACAGCTTGGAGTCACTTAATCTTGTGTTTATTAAAAAATGGAGGTGGAGATGCATTAATAACCCAAATTCCCTTTGAGTTAGGGTGATTGATGCTTTACATGGTGGTAATGGTGATATTTTTGGGAGATTGGGTAAGGGTAAAAGCAAAGGGATTAGGTGGACCAAATTGGTATAGTCGGAGGTGTTCCGATGACGAGAATCGTTGGTTTGCAGATTCCAGAGCATCCTGGTGAAGTTAGCGTCAACTAGAATTAGGGAACAGAATGATGGCGTTGTGCTTTAGGTTTAAATGGTTTTAAATATATTTGGCTATCTTAAATTTAATCCCCTCAATATTCACCAGTTTACTATTTATCCTCCGAACTTGTAAATCAATGCGTAAAAAATAAAAATTTAATGTTACCTATACATAAAACTTGCAAAATTATACACGTAAGTCTTATCTGATTATTCCAAGTAATCTCGATTAATACCTAGTCGGTACCACAACGTCCGACTAGCGACTACCAGTTCCTACGACACCACCTAATGGTGTTGCTATTGATCTATTTGATTTTCATATGTTTGTTGAAGATCGGGGTGAAAACAAGAAAGTTTCAAGTGAAGGTAAATGAGCCGAAATAGCCAAAAGGTTTGGTTTGAATGCTATGCTCGGTCATTTGGAAATGATGGCATGAAAGTATCGAATTAAGTAAGGTAAACTTGAAATACTTGGCGATTCAAGCAACGAAATAAAATAGGATGCCCATGTTGATGTCAAGAAACCGGATGATAAGAAGCAGAGAAACAGCCAAGAAGATTGTTGATGAAATTCAAGTCGGAGCAACAAAATTGAAGACGTTATCGAAGATGGTGAACCGCTAAACATTGATGATGAACTTATGTTGCAAGAGATGACGGATGCAAGCGGTGAAGACAACTATGATCTAGATGTGCTCAATGATGTTGATGATTTTAAAGACTTTGATGTGTTTGTTAAACAAAGATGACCCGACGCCAACCAACATCAAAGACAACAAGAAGACACCAAACATTGGATCGTAATTCATGGTTTGGGCAGTATGGTCCATTATGTGTGAACCAGTACCAAGAATATTGTCCCCATATGGCACTGATTCACCCTTTTAGAACCTATGTATCGAACAAGAAAATAAGCAACTGATTCACCTTTTTTAAACCTATGCATTGAACAAGAACATAAGACCCTTTTAGAACCTATGTATCGAACAAGAACATGAGCATTGATTCACCTTTTTAAAACCTATGTATCGAACAAGAACATAAGACATAACAAATGCATATGTGGATCTCTATTCTTCTCCCTCCATTCTTCTTTTCATATTATTTCACTTCTACTTAATCAATCTTGCTGTGTTATTGTCTAATATTTTTGTAGGTATGTCTCCATCAAATAAGAAAGTCCCCATTGATTATGGGAAAAACAACTATGCCAACATTAGACATACATATTTGTCCACCATGTGATGTGAACCCTTAACCACTCGAGGAGGGAGACGTTACAACACACTAATACCGCTAAAGACCTTATCTTGGTTTTAAGGTGGTGTTTGTATTTCAAACACTGCTTCAAATAACCAGTTTACATAAATTAGACGGACGCATATGGCCCGTTAAAACTCACATGGTTAAAGAACCATTTAGCCAAAACCCCCTCTCGATCTTTGAGGTCAAGGGAGGACGTGTTCTTCATATAGTTACCAAAAAAAAGCCGATCATCAGGTAGGAATGGCACAAACGGATCAAAAGTATTATCAGAACACAAACGACGACTAGAAACTGCTCATAACATTTCTAGCAAACATCTTGAAAATGAACGTCAATTCGAAGAAAAAAGATCAACACAAGTTTTCTTTTCTTGAAGTAAAAACAATATAGAAAACGTGACTAAAATATACACGATTTACCATCTTTTTGCTAGAAAACGATTCTGAACATCTCCATTTAGCTGTCACGGGTCAAATTGTTGGTGCACTTAGAACATACTTGGGTAACTCATATTTCGCCCCTGCAAATATCCAAAATATACCATTCATTAATCAAAACTAAAAATAAAAGTTCAAAAGAAAAACAAGAAACAAGAAGTTTTGATAAAAAAATATACCTCTCTCGTCATAACATACAGTCAGATCAGCCTTTTGAACAATGATACCAGCACTATCTATTATCGCTTGTGCAAGGGTTAAGTCAGCCTCTGCAGCAGCTTGAAGTGCATCCCAGATTTCTGATTTAAAAATTTGATTAATATCTTTAATGAAATATTTTGTTGAATGTTATGAAAGAATCACCTTTTCGACCACCGTAATGTGGAGCAGTATCCCAGAACTCGTCACGCATCCGCTTGAGCTGCTCCCCTGTAATTGGTTCAGAATGCTTCCATGGTTTTGGTTTTGTTATTTTTTTAATAGGTTCTGCAATAAAGAAGAACCCAAAGTCCCATATGATAAACAAAATCCGGCACTATGTGATTTATATAACAACAATGATCTACTCAAAAGTCACATAATTGAGAGCTTAAGTAGATAAGTAACAACAGACCAATTAACTTATCGATAACAAAGAGACTCGACAAACCACAAACAAAGAAATCAAAAAACTTTATTAAACGCCATACATTACACTAGTCACTAATAGCTACCTAAAATACCCAACAAATCAAAGATACTAGCAGAAAGGGGGAGCCATCAAGCAATTCATTCTGCAGACAACCGTGCAAGGCTTTAGAATTTTTGGCCCGACTTTCTTAACTAAGAAAACTCGACTAAAAACCATATAATACGTTAATAACTACCTAAAATACCAGAAAACCAAAGAATCTCGAAGAAGGCTGGGATCATCAAACCACGTCAGTAATCAATTCATTCTGCAACGCACGACTTAAGAACTGAAGGCCTGACTCTCTTAAGCAAGAAAGGTTTAATAAAAATCATAAAACTCATTAACAGATACCTAAAATACCAAACAAATCAAAGAAATACTCGAAGAAGGCTGGGACCATATAACCACACCACATCAGTAAGCAACTCATTTGCAGACGACCATGAGGCATGCACGACTTCAGAATTGATGGCCTGACAACTTAAGCAAGAAAAAAACTTCACTTTAAATCATATAAAATATCGATAGCTACCTAAAATCCAAACAAATCGAAGAAATACTCGAAGAAAGGAGCCGTCAAGCCATACAGCTAAGCAACTCATTGTGCAGACAACACATGCCTGACTTTAGAATTGCTGACCTGACTTTAGTCGAAATTGTTGAGTCGTTTCCTTTTACCGAAAACAGCATATATTGCCTATATTTAAGACTTGTTTACGCAACAGAAAAGGGTCTCTACTTAACATTGAAACTGTTTCTAAGCTCGATAATACTCTCATTCCTATAAAATTGCTATATTACTGTTTCATAATGTCCTGTTCACAAGATTAGCGTGCCTTCTATTGTATCTTAAACACTTAACAACAGCTAGTTTTAAAACTATATACAACACAATACACCTCACAGAAAAATTAAGTTCTGACTACAGATTAAAGAATCATCATTGGTTCAAGAATTTCAGAAAAAAAAACCCTAAAAATTATCAACAGAAAACCACCAATTCAAACCAACATTAATCAACAAAACTCCATACAACAGCAAGAAAAAAACACCCATCATTAATCACACAACCAATCAAAATCGATCAGAACAACTTAAACCCTATCTCCAAACGCCCAATTAATCAGTCGATTGACTCAAATCCTTCAAACCCAGATCCAAAACCACTTTCCAAAATCAAACATGCAACAATTACACCATAAAAACCCACATAAAAACCATCGAAACCCCAACAAAATCCATCAAATTTAGAACCTTTACCGTCCCCTTTCGCACGCGATGATCCCGCACAACCCATTACGAATACCTCCTCGAGTGAAATAATATCAAAATCAGCTTCGTTCCCAGAGATCCCACAAACGATTGATCACAAAATCTTGATAATTGTCGTGAAAGACTAGTTGGGTGTCCGATAAAGAACTTAAACGTTAACAGTGATGGTTATATGATCATGGGAAAACATCTGAGGGAAACGTAATCAATTAGGGCAAATTGATGCCCCCAAATTGAAATTGAAATTGAAATTGAAATTGAAATTGAAATTGAAATTGAAATTGTTACGAGGGGAGTGAATTGGGAGTGGGGTTTGATTGTTGGTTTTATCAAAAGCTGATAAAGGTTGGATGATTGATGAAAGGGGTAAACGGGGACGATGAGCTGGCGATGTGTACACCGAGTTTGGTACAACCTAGGTGTTATATACACACGTGGTCTCCACGTTAAAACTTTCTTAAATAGGTATCACAATATTCGCTTACACGTCGTTTGTATAATGGTATAAAGATGATTAGTTACATATTTATTTTTCATAAGATTAACGGGTTCAAGTCTTGGAATATACAAGTGCGGTAGAAGTATGTCGTTAAAGAGAAAAAGGTATGACGATGGTCATCTTGGTTTGTGTATGTAGCGGATCCAATGTATAATTAGATGTTAATATTTTGTATTGGTGATTTATTTTTGAGTAGAGAGTCGTAAGTAATTATCATAAACATATATAAGCATGTATACTTAATATTGATTGGGTGAAATGGAAGTGGGAAAGATAATGTTGTAAAAATAGTTGAAAATGTGCTTCTCTATTTTTTAAACTTTGGAAGCAATAATCATTGTAATATATGTGTTATATGATTAGTTTTGGTGAGTTTGCATTTTACTATGTGAGAGCTTTGTAATTAGCCATATTGTGTATAAAGCGGAGTTAAGATGAGTGAAAAATCGATTTTCAAAATAGTAAGTTTAATATAGAATTAAAAGAAAAAATAGATAAAGTTAACGGTGTTTAGAGAAATCTTAAAATGATATAAAATATATAGAACATGCACAAGAAATACGAGGTTATCCCCGGCAAACTTCAAGACCATATGAACAAAATTAGAATAATAAGAATTGAGACAAGCTTTTAGTATGTGCTACCAACAAAAACCTCCACAATGCCAACAAAGACCACCATTCCTTATGCAAGGTGCTCAACAACAAACTTTTAACCTTTACAACAACCACTTTGCATAACAACAATAAGCAAGGAACTCAAATATATTTTCGGAAAACATTGTCAATAGTTTAGCCACTTGCACATAGACATTTCAAAAGAGACTAAATCACTCTAACAAGAGACTAGCTAGCATTAAAATTTAGAGCAACAAAATGCTTTAACTTCCTAGTTATGTAAATAAGATAGAGTCTCACGTTAAATTGCATGCACATATTGAGACAAATCTTAAACATAATGTTTGTGCTATTACTTAAAAAGTGAGTAGAGCTATAATGGTTTGGGAATGCAACAAGAATACAAAGAGGAAAGGATTGTTGTTGTAAAGGACGGATAAAAGGATAAAATATCAAATCTAATTAGAAATGAGATGAGATTTACTCTTCCATCTTATCCCTGAAATGTTTCAAGGCACGGGCGAAAAACAAGAAAAACAACAAATCAGGGAGACTTTCTTACAAGTAGAGGTAAACATATCATTTTTTGATGTTATTAACAAGTCCCATGATAGGCTAAAATCTTGATGGAACTTTGCACGTCAATGAGGAAGCTAAAAGATAATCAAACGACAATGTAGATGAAAGTGTTTATGTTATTTTGCAAACTACATTGCACCAAAAGTGTAAGGATCCATGAGTCTTTATTGTTCCTTGTAAATTAGGGAATATTAGTATTCCTAAAGCAATATTTGGCGTTGTAGCCTTCATTAATGTCCTACCATATTCAATTTTTAATACACTTAATGTATTATAGTTAAAAAGGATAATGTATTATAGTTAAAAAGGTCGGAAGTAATCACTTAATTTTCTATTTGATAGCTCCACAGTACACCCAAAGGTGTATCACAGGATGTGTTGGTTCACATATGCCAACATACCTAATTCGATCATTTTTAACTTCCATATGTACTAAAACAAACTTCTTATTGTTTGTTTTAGTTATATTTATGATAATTATGTCAAGTATGTTCAGATTATTATGTTAAGTTTATGTTAAAACTTGACAAACTTTTGTTTATGTTTGTTTATGTTTATGAAAATTTGTGTGTTCTTTTGTCTTTGTTTGTGTTCATTTATGTTCGGTAAGTATTCGTGAATAATTCATAAGCAGTTCATTTTCTTAATGAACAAACAAGAAATTTCATTCGATAAATGTTTGTGTATAGTTCATGAACAATTTCATTTTATTAAAAAATAAACACAAACAAGTTTTAATAAACAAACACGAACAAATCATTTATTGATTTTGCTTCACATTTATTAGCATAACTACGACCATTTATACAATCCAATTTATTTTGTAGGATAATACATCATGACCATTTATATTATTGAAATTTTCTATCACCATTGATCTGAAAATAAACGATCAAGATTTTTCACAGCTTTATAGTTCTGTGACTATAAATAGTATTGCAAAGCCTATACCATCTAATACTATTACAATCCTTACAATATTATCATCTTATATTGTTAAATTTTTTCCTTCCTTTTCGCATATGAAGATTTCTAGTTTCTTATGGGTCATGTTGATGCTAGCTATGACAAATCTTATTATGCAAGTGCAAGTCGGTATGGCGTTAGAATGCAAGGCGGCAAACCTTTCTTCATGCTTCGTATCTATAATCCTTAAGAGACCACCATATCCAGAGTGTTGTAGGAGCCTGCATGAGCAAAGAGCATGCCTTTGTAGCTATGTGAAGGACCCCGATTATGGTCGTTATCTCCTTATGCCTGGCGCTAAAAAAGTGGCAAAAGCTTGTAGTATAAAAATCCCAAATCCTAATAATTGTTAATAGTGATAGATAAATGACAATCTATAGTAATACTAAATAAATATTAGATTTAATTACCTTAACCTATATGTTAAATTACCAAGTTATGAACAGTATCCAAGGGTGTTTTAGGAAGTTTAGGGCTATACGAATTGTAACGCTTGCTTCGTTTGTTTGTAGAGAAAGAGAAAGAGCGGTCACCATAGTCGGGTTGCCTCTTACTCAACAGTGGTTGTCATGTGTAGGTTGGTATGGTGGTGTTGGTTGCAGTTTATCATCTTTGTGGCAGCCTAGATCGGTAGGTTTTGTGTGTGTGAAGGCAATGTGGTTCTCACTTTCCTTTTGGACTTGATGATGGTGAGCTAAAACTCACTTGAGATTTGGTATTTCTCATGTTATTCCTACAAATATAGGGTTTATGTTGCTTAATTACATGTTTTTTTCAAGCTATTGGGTTTTTTTGGTGTTTTTAATTAAAAACCTAATTTTAAGTGGATGATCATCTCTACTATTAGGGTTGTTAGTGATGTATATTACAGTAGCTGTATACTTAGTGTTGTTTGCCATGGTCATTTGTAACACGTCGATCACGGTGGGTTGTCCACCTAAGACGTGTCGTTGGGTTAATTTTGTTGGCGTACGATTTTATCGTGTCGTTTTGTTATGTTAGCAATGGGATCCTTTGGACTTTTGGTTTGTTTGAGGTAGATTTTCGGGTTTCCTACGTTGAGTATAAACCCATTCAAGATATGTTGTTGAATCTACTTGTCATTTGTAGATGATAATGACTGCTATTCATCTGAGACATGTCATGCCAGTTGTACATAAAAAATGTTGCACGCGCGGTTGTGTAGCTCATAGGTATACATGTCACTGTTTACTTCGTTCCATTATTGAGACGCGTTTGAGGCTGATTATTTTGTACTCTAATTTGGATTATGTGATCAGCTCCTTAGGGAGTAGTGCCCCCAGACAAACAGACTTGTCAAACGACCGACGTGACTCCATACCCAGAGAACTAGTATTCTTCAGCCATTTTTTGTTTAATTAAGGTATCCATCGGTAGGCATGGCACGTCCTCTATATTGCAAACATAAGAGGTTGCCTATTCTAAGCCTTAACAAAATTGTTTGTGTTAAAAAAGTTGCTTTTAGTACAAGTGGACGACTTGCGTAATGTGTGAGTGTGAATAAACCTAGTTACAATAGTTTTTTTTGGTTTTGTCAGGTCACATCTTTAGAATCTAAGTTTGAAAGTTGCTAATTTTTTAACAAGTGGTGGATTACGTTTAGGCATTGCAATATTTTTTAAATTATGGAGGATTTAAATTTTATTTGATTGTTTCTAGTTAAGAAATGATTTCCTAATGGTTTATAGAGTGTTCAATATCACAACTACTAGACTTTGATTTTTTTTATTTGTCATGTTGTATTGTGATAACCTATGAAGCATGCCATGTCTAAAGTTTGTTAGCTATAAAAACAAAGTTAGTGTTAAAAAAGCTAAAGCCTGCTTGTTGAGGTGAGAGACTGTCCATAAACCACTATGAAACCAACTTCAAAGTAGAAACCACGATATAACTTTAAATCATCTATAAACTTAAAAAATCAGAGCGTTATGGTGGCTTGATTTTAAAATTTTTATATTAAAACGTTAATAAAAATAAGCATATCACAAAGGTGTATTTGAAATTTAAGAAAACATAAAGTTGTTATGAAAATAAGCGTTAATGAACCTAAAAACAAATATAAAAATAAAAGTAGAAATGTATTATAGTTGACATGGTATGAATCAATTTCTTTTATCCCAAAGCACATAAAATTAAACAAATCACAATGATACATATATAAAATTTGAAAATATACATTATTTCTAAAGTTATAAAAACAAAATGTATTTAAAGTTAATATGAATATTAAATTAATGGTAAACGTGAGGGTATAATAAAAATGGAGCTTCACATTATTGTGAACGGCCGAGCGGAATTTAATTCTACGCTAAAACTTTACTTCACCTAAGGGTGAGCAAATAAATGAATTAACCGAAAGAAACAATTAATCGATGGGTTAGTTAAAGTATAACTGATGGGTTAGTTAAAGCATAACATTGAACATTACGATTTGGTTTCGCTTTTAATATACGAATTAACCAAATTAACCGAACGAGCCAAAAAAAACTATTCAAAACCTCCATCTTCATCATCGTTGTTGTTGTAAAACAATATTAAATCTAAAAAGGATAAGAAAGATTGTAAGCTTAACACTTGTTCTATTGTTCTAAAGATGAGGAAATTTTGGTCATTATGTTAAATATGTCAACTTTTTGTGTCTAATATGTTTATTGTGTCGATAGTAGTTCATTGTGTCATATATATTATATTATTTGTTGTATGTATATATTATTGTGTTTTATGTTTTAGTTTATTTTGTGTTATTAAAGTTTTTTATAGATTATATAAACTTGTTATCTATAATTGTGTTTTTTATAGATTATATAAACTTGTTATCTACAATTAGAAGTATACAATTATATTATTTCATTAATATATTTTTCAAAACTCATAGTGTTTAAGATAGCACAATTTGTTATTTTTTTATAGATTATATAAACCGGTTATCTATCATTGTCTTTTACGATTAGAAGTGCACAACAATGTTATTTCATCATTATATTTTTTAAGATTTGTTATGTTTAAAATAGCACAATGACAATTAAAAAAAATACAATTAGATATTTTATCATTGTGTTTATATTTTATATCATTATGTGTTATTGTGTTTTTCACACTAGAAATAACAACGGTGTTATATCATCATTATATTTTTTTTGAATTCAATCATTTTAGAAAAACACACTATTATTTAGAAAAACACAATAACTAACAAAATGTTATAATAAACCACATTAAATACACAATGATGACTAGATATCATATGCGCTTAAAGCCATAAAAAGTTTATATCTTTTTATATAAAGATATTATAGTTGTTTTAAAGATACAAAATGCTCATTTTTATGTAAAAAATAATATTGTATATAAAATTTAAGAACATTTAAAAATGAGAAAAGTTGATAGAAGTTAACAAAAGGGGTATTTCTTAAAATACATTCTAACAAACATATTTCTTAGAATTCGATCTCAACCATTAATTAAAAAGATTAACAGTTAACATTACTTTTTTTCACCTTTTTATTTGAACCATTTCCTTATTATTATTGCTAAATAATGTTATTATTATCATCATCATATTATCAAATGTAATTGGGAGGGATACATGACACATTTCTAGGCCATCTACCATTCTCTTTTCCCGCACATTCTTGGGTTGTGGTTCTCATACATAAGCATTTTTAATATGGGTTGGATCTTTAAAATCAGTGATTCTCCTTTTACTTCTCCAACCCGCTTGCTTCTATCTTTTTGTGTTCTCTCCGATCCTTAGATCCCATCTTCGACATCTCTTATCATCCTCTACAAAGCCTAGCTTACTTTCTCAATAAAGATGATGTCAAATATTGAAGATGACAATTTTGGATGGCTTCAATTGCAATGGCAGATCAAGTTTTTCAAAGTTGTTCGATATGAAGATGTGCTCGCTATCAACAATAGTTCACTAAGTTGTTTCTTGATTCCGGTATATATGATCCTTGATTCGGCTTCAATCACAAACAAAGGTTTCAAGGAGGTACAATTCAAATGAAAACCAGGTTTGAACTTCTTCAAATCGTTAGATAATGTTGTCTTTGCATTTATTTATTTATTTTCAAACTGTAAAACCACATTAACTTTAAATACTTCATAAATTTAAAAACAAAGCATTGTGGTAGCTTAGTTTGAAAATTCTATATCAAAAGTATATAAGAATAAGCAAATCCCAACGGTATATTTGAAACTTAAGTAAACATTAAGTTATTATGAAATGAATATTAATGAACACGAAAAAAAGTATAAAAAATTAACCATGTATTATATTTAACCAACCTAGATTTTAAAATAATATATCATAACGTACATAAGAATAAACAAATCATCTATAACATCTAATAAAACAATGTTTTTTGCCACTTGTCGTTTTCTTAGATATTCACATAACAATTTTATCTCCAAAAGGGTATTATAGTAATTTAAATACTCATATAAATTTCTCTCTTATTAAAAATAAATTTTATTAATTGTTATGTTTCTCTCTCTTATCTAATTTTTTTAAAATCAAACTATGTTGTCTTAAAATAGGTTTTATGAAGAAAACTAAAAATAACATTTTTTAATTAAAATCTAAATAACAAAAACTATAGTTTTATATAATATGTAATTTCCTAAAACACTAAACATTTTTAAACAAAATTAGAAATAGGTTGAATATTTTAATACAGTCTTATTAAAACAACCAGAATAATTAAAAACCATATTTTTTAAAGAACAAGTTTTTTATTAAAAAAATAAAATTTATAAAAAAAATCTTAAAACAATGTTTAAAAATAAAACTATTTACATAAGAGAGTTAAAATTAGTATAATTTTGAACTATTCTATAAAAAATAAAATAAGCGTGAAACAATTGTAAACGTTATTATACTTACTTTCTCATTTCTCTATATTATTAATAATAATATTGAATACTAATAATATTGCTCATATCATTTTCAAATTAAAAAAATGTATAATTAAAAACCTATTTTTTATTAAAAACACACTTTTTAAAAACAAAAAATTTATAAAATATTGAATACAACGAAATCTTTTTTAGAAAATCATTTTTCTTATAACAATGTATTTAAAAATCATATTTTTTATAAAACAAAAGTTCAAGAAAAATACATTATTGTTTATTTATTTAAAGTAACTATATATACTTAATTATAATCATATTTTATCTTCAAGCATTATTTATAATGCATAAATTTTATTAATAATTATTTCATATTTTATTTATTCAATCCGTGTATTACATGGGACTAACCAAGTAATGGTATATTCTAAATTCGAAAATATATTATATTTTAGAAATTGTAAAAAAACAAAATATGTTTAACATTAAATATGAATATGATTCATAATAGATAATCATAAGCCAATAAAAAATATGGGGCTTCACATTCTACTGAACAAGCGGAGGAGCGGAACTTCAAAACATCGCTAAGAATTCATTTTATAGTTGCACCCATGGGGTCAGCAAATAGCCAAATTAACCAAAGGGTAACCAAGTCAACTGATTTAAGCGAATCAAATTAAACAAAACGAACAATTAACCGATGGCTTAATTAAGACAAAATTGATTAACTGAATATCATGATTCGGTTGCGATTTTGATGTACAAATTTATCAAATCGAGCATGTTAAAAAATCTTTTATTTTATGGAGGATTTTCTGTGGTGATTTGTAGTTTGGAACTTGTGACTTGTGTGGATATATGGAAGAAAAAAAGGTACCAAAAACGAAAATAGAATTACCAAATGCTAACCAAATTCTTTCGTTAATTGTGTAGGCACCGGACTAAATGAAACCTAAAAAAGTCTAGCGAAAAACATTGAAGAAAAAATGCTATACGGGAGGCTGACATGTTTTTATTTTTTTTCTTTTTCATCCCATGTTATTTTGTTTATAAGAAATCTATTGTTTTTTTCCTTTTATTATGCGTCAAACAAAACAATCACGACAACACTAAAAAAACAAGTAGAATTGTAAAATGTTCATGTAAGTATGTAACGTTTGCTTTGTAAATCTTACACCTTAGCGTAAACCTTCTCGGTAGAAAGAAAAAGGAAATTAAAAATAGGATCAAACCTCAACTTAACAACGACACTCTTCTTCCACTCCTTCAACCACCACTATAGTAGACTCGATCCATTTTTTTGCTTTGAGTCTCAAGCACGAAGCTAGATTTCAAGCTTGGAGATAGATATTTTATATATCATCTTTATTTTTATATTTATATTTTAATTAGTTTATATTCTTATTTTCCTGTATTCTATTTAGTTTGTATCTGATTTGCATTAGTTGCATTTTACAATCCAAATAAGAATTGAAAATAATAAAAAAAATTAATTTTTAAGAATTACATGAAAATATTATTAGTTTTATTATATTAATCAGAGTTGTATAACAGTTTAATAGAAATATAAAAACATATGTACCCTTTTATGTTAGTGTCTTTTATTCTTGGATTACAAGGTTCAAACGCCCAATATCTCTATGTGTGCATAATGCTAATCCAATCTCGTATGGGTACTTAGATGTAGCACAAAAATGATGAGAGTCAAGTTCATTTAATACCAAAAAATCAAAAAAAAAAAAAAAAAAATTAATGCAAAAAAGAAAATAAATAGTTATGTGGTGAAATATTGACTACATCTAATCAATATCAAATCAATTGTGATCTTGCATGATGAAACTTAGAGAAGTTCTTTATAGTTCCTGATATTAACCTAACATACATTACCTCATATGAAATGATAAGTCTTGAATTTAAGGGTTAAAAAAATATAACTAGCAAATTAGGTATTTTTAGTTAATAAAAATCTTATAAACTTTATTTACACATGATAATTGAAATTTACTACAGTAAAAATCTTAAAAACCTTAAAAACGTTTATGTCTCGGTGGGAGCATATGCAGAGGTGAACAAGCCGGTTTTTTTTTATACCTAAACTAGTTCAGGTTCAAAACTAAACCGTTTTTTTGTCACGGGGTCAAACCGGTTCGGGTTACAAATCGGTTTAGCTCACTGAATACTCAAAAATGTCAAACCGATTTGGACCGGTTATCGGTTTAACTGGTTTTTAATTTTTAAACTGATTTTGAGTGTGAGGCTACCAAATTGGTATACAAACCGGCAGTTCGGATCGGGTTGGGAACCGGTTTGAGCTAAACCAATTTCTTTTCAAACCGCTCCTGCTATTTTGACCGTTTTTTTAACCAGTTTTTTTGTACATCTCTAAACGCATGTCATTGATTATGGGGTCTCATCATTGAATATGTACGAAAGATGAGGGCTAAAAGGCACGTACGACTATTTATATAAGTGGGACCTAATGATACTATCTCTAGACTCTAACGTGAGAGTTGATACCCTTGGTAAATGTACAACATTGGATTGCATCTAGTATTTTTATCTTACTCAACACTTGTTTGATAAACTATTTGCATAAGTACTAACTCACCGACATTTTCAACCGAAGTGTATTAAGAATGTTTAACACATATCTCCAAGGTTGGTTAAGAAAGAAATTGAAGAAAATGAAACTAAGAACTAAGAAGTAACAACTTACAATATCAAGTTAATTTTCTGTCGCGATAACAGGATCAATTATTTATTAACACCCTCGCTCGGGGTGAGTTGTACACGTAATTTATTTAAATATTATTTGTATCTATTTCATTATTTTTTGAAACTATGATTAACACTATGAAAAGTGTGAACTGCTTGATGGTACATGCTGTATTGCTGCCTCTAGTTGGGCCACATGGCATAAGTTAACTTATATATAATTTTCAATTTCCGTCTTTTCTTTAGTTATATTCAAGTTTGATGATTAACACTTGTCATATTGGTTTTTACGTATATTATATACTAGGTTAGTAACTCGTGTATTACATTACGTTAGTACCTCGTGTATTCCATTAGGTTAGTACCTCGTGTATTACATGTGCGCATTGAATAAATAAAATATTAAATAACAAATAATAAAAATCTATAAATTATAAAACCATGTTTGAAAATAAAATATGATTATAATTACGTATAAATAGTCATTTTATGTATTTTTCTTAAACTTCTGTTTATAAAACAATTATGGTTTTTAAATATTTTGTTTTAAGAAAATAAATTTTCAATAAAAGTTCATTGTATTTTGTATGGCATAAAACTTTTGTTTTTAAAAAGTGTATTTTAATAAAAAAGTTTTTTATTAAATTATACATTTTCTAATTAATAAATGATATGAGTTATATTATTAGTATTCAATATTATTATTAATAATAGAGAGAAATGAGAAAGTAAGTATGATAATGATTACAATTGTGTTATAATAAGTCTTACAATTATGTCACGTCTTATATTAGTTTTTTTATTATTATAGATAGATTAGTAGACAGGTAGATAGATAAATAGTCTATAAATCCATATATTAAACGGATTATAATTAGTAATAAACATAAAGAATTACATTATGATATTTTAATATAATATATGATTAAAAATACATATACTTAATGGTTCAAGAAAATAAAACAATTATACTATTTCTTTTAAATCTCTTATCTAAATAATGTCATTTTTAAATATTCGTTTTAATATTTTTATTAAAAAATTAGTTTTTTTTATAAAAGTCTTGTTTATTAAAATTCTGGTTTGTAATTATTTTAGTTGTTTCAACAATGTTTTTTAGAAAATTTTACCTTTTTATAAAAGAATAATTTAAAATATTTTGTTTCATAAAGGTTTAGTGTTTTAGAAAAGTTCATATTATATTAATTTTTTTTATTATTTCTTTTTTTAATAAAAGGATGTGATTTTTAATTTACTTAATAAAATCTACTTTTAAAAAGATAGTTTGATTTTTAAAATTCTAGATGAGAGAGAAAAATGTAACAATTAATATAATTAATTTTTAATAAGAGAGAAAAATTACTTTAATATTTAAATTATTATAATATTCTTTTGGAGGAAAAACTAATGTGAAGATTTTTGAAAAAATGAGAAGTGGTAAAAAGATGGATCAAAAGAGTGACAAGTAGCAAACAAAAGCTTCTTTTATTAGATACAATAGATGTTTTAAAAGTAATGTAAAACATTAACCAAAAAATTGATGAGAAGAAAACTACTTGTATTTAATCAAATCGGTAAATTGTATATTTAAAAAATTTATATTTATATTGACAGTTTCAAAAACTATAGACAACAAAACAAATATATAAACAAGTATAGTTTGCACCATAAAATTCCTAAATAACACGCAAGTCTTAAAAGAAGCTCAAGCTCTCTCTCTCTCTCTCATGTCGAGTTCATATATATATCTATCTTTTATGTGAGTTTTCTTCTAACGGCGGTGTTAGGTTTCGTACTTAAGTAATGAAGATGATCAGATGGGCCGGTGGTCAGTCAATGATACAATTTTCGTTCAAAAAAAACCTATGCTCTTTCTAACCTTTAATGGTGTACATATCACCACTTTAATTTAACAAATATCATTTATTGTTTCTGCTTCACATTTAGTAGATAGTTATTACCGGGGTTCCTTTTGTAGGATAATACATTATGAGCATTTATATTATTGATTTTTTTTATCTACATTGATTAAAAATAAATGATTTAAGTTTTTTCACAACTTTAGTTTTAGTGGTTATAAATAGCATTGTAAAACTTGTTTCATCTAATACCATTACAATTCTTAGAATACTATCATCTTATACAATTTTTCCCTTCCTTTCGCAAATGAAGATTTCTAGTTTCTTATGGGTCATGTTGATGTTAGCTATGATAAATCTTATCATGCAAGTGCAAGTCGGTATGTCGATAGATTGTAACGCGGCCAACCTTTCTACATGTTTCGTCTCTATAGTCACTAAGACACCACCACATCCAGAGTGCTGCAAAAGTCTCCATGAACAAAGAGTGTGCCTTTGTAGCTATGTGAAGGACTCCGGTTATGGTCGTTATCTCCTCATGCCCGGTGCTAAAAAAGTTGCAGAAGATTGTAATATACAAATCCCAGATCCTAGTACATGTAAATAGTAATCAGATAAATAATGTGTAATTTAGGTAATACTTAATAAATATTAGACTTATTTATTCTTGCGGTTTTGTCGGGTCATATCTTTAAAAAAATTATATCATAACACATATAAAAATAACAAATGACAATGATATATTCTAATTTTAAGAATATATTAATTTTAAGAGTTATACAAGAAAAGAAAATATGTTTAAACAAAATATTGAATATGAATATTATGATAATGGGAAAACATGACCCAATAAATGAAAATTCTGGAGCTTCACACTTGTGAACGGGCGGAGAGGAAGTTCAAAACCACGCTAAGATTATATTGTATACTTAGGCTAAGGGTGAGCAAATAAAATTTTTTTAGTGGAAAGATGGATCAAATATAAAAGCTATCAAGAAGATAGACAAAAGTACAAAAACCAATGAAAATCACAAAAAAAAACAAAGATTACACTTAGATATGAAAAGAAATCCAATTAGCCTAGTCGAAAGCAACTTTGGAAGAACGATGATTTACTCATAAAAACAATAGAGATTTAATAGAGTTGATTATGTTCTCTAAAGTTTTTTTCATGAATCCTCTCATTTCTAGCCCTTCAAATCGCGCAAAATGTAATGTGGATAATAGTTTGGTTAAGGCATAACTGATTAACTGAATTAACCAAACCGTAATCGAGTTAATCCATAACCAAATCAAGTTAATCAAAACAAACAATTAACTGATGGTTTGGTTAGGGCATAGCTGAGAACATTACGATTTTGTTTTGATTTTGACGTACATATTAACCGAACCGAGCCAAAGAGAACTATCCTAGTCGTTCATATTGTCATCGTCATTATCGCTTCGTTTTCGTCAAAACTTATATATTTGATTGTGATAGTGTGTTATAGACGTGAAGCTCCACAAGCAGGATATGTATACTATTATATATAGAGTAATTTTCAAAAAAAAGAAAAACATTTATTTTTACAACTAATTTTTTTTTAATATTTATCTTAATTATACCAAACAACCTTTACGTAGATGATTAGTTTCATCTTTTTGGTCTTTTAGTCTAACATTCGCGTTATATTGTTGTCACATAAGGGTAGATGTGCAAAAAAAAACATTCATACAACATAATCAAAAAACAAATCGACATATTAGGAATGTATGATCACTAAAATGTTGAGAACGATAAATAATATCTCAAACAATTTTTATATATTTTTATAATCATGGTTTTAAAAAAGTAGTTCTAAGAAAATTTATTATATCATATGATTAAGTATCGATAAGAAACATAATATATAGAAATAACAAAATATTATTAATTAGTGAAACATTGAGACCAATAAATAAAACTTTTATATGTTTTTATCATCACTTTTTAAAAAAACTAATTCTATAAACATTTATTATATCATATGATTTAAATATCAATGATAGACTTAACACATAAAAATTGAATTACAAGCCACATGAAATTATTTAAAAATATAACTAATTAGTGTAACCTTATCTATTCATATTAATATGTTTGGTATGTGTTTTTTGTGTTTTTATAGGATTTGTTTTGGATGCAGGTTCAATAGTCTATTTTATTAATTTGGTTGTTAACACTTTCAATTTTTATTTTTATAACCAATGACATAACAAATAACTTAATTATGGTTACTAGATTTTAATAATCCTAATTTTTATTTATTGGTCGGGATTAATCCCAACTCAAGAAATATGTATATATACTCCCAACTTTGAGCTTATATTCCTCTAACAATCTGTTACTAACTGAGAGTCAACCCTATTATTTTTTTTGATAACGTAGACTGCTTATGTAGTCAAAACATTAAGTAGAAAGTTAAAATATACCATTAGGTTTGTCAATCTAAAACTATTGCACCCTGAAACCCGTCAATCTCCACATCTTATTTGAACCACTTGGCTCGTTGTAGGTAAATTTCAATTGTAGACGAAGGCTAGACATAAAAAAAATTAACCTTATGAATGCTAGGTGGTGCCAGAGTTGAAAAATAGCTCAAAGTTGGCCCTATGTCATCAAGAAAAACTAACGGGCGTTAACTCTCAGTTAGTAAGGGATCGTTGGAGGAAAATAATGTTAACGTTGAAGTGTTTGTAAACGTTTCTTGAACTGGGATGTATCACGTCCATTAGATGAAAGTTAGAATAACTAAAATCCAATAAGCCTATAATTATAATACATTTACTCTTGATTTGTATTTATTTTAGTCTATATTTAATTTGTATGTTTTTTTCATTACCTACATAATCATTATTGTGAACAAAATCAAGTGTAAATCAAACATAAATCTTCCTTGTAACACCCGTCCTCTCACACCAACAATATTGTCCGCTTTACCCACGGGGAACTCACGGATTTGCTTTTGGTTGTTTGGGTGAAAACTTCCCAGGGAGGTCACTCATCCCTGAATTGCTCCCACTTGAGCACGTTTAACTGTGAAGTTCACCTCTCATCTACAGTCAATACACCCAAAACGCGTTGTTGATGTTAGAGGCCATACATTTTTTATGAACAATAAATCTCTCTTGTTCATGGCCGATGTGGGATATATGTAGGGTGACACATCCTACTATAATAAAAAAGTATATTGTGATGACACATGACAACACTATAATCATTCTCACTAAAATTTTATCGTCTCTCTCTCCTATTAACAATTACACTAATTACTAATAATATTATTTAATACTTTTTTTATATTAATAAATTAAGAAAGATATCTATTTATCAATGTTATTTTCAAATAAATAACTTTTTTATAAAATAATAATTTTTTCTAAATTATAAAAGTTTTTTTTAAAAATAAGAATATTTTAAAATTGGTATCTTTAAAAAGTTAATTATTTAAAACCAAAAATAATTAAATTTGGGAGTTATAATAAGAAAATTATTAAAAATGACATTTTCATATGATTTGTTTTAGACCAAAATTTTATATATTTTTGAAAAAAAATAAAAAACAAAAAACAAAATTTTAAAAATTTGATATCATTATTTAATTAGTTATAGTAATTTCTCATATGTAAAGTGACTTATATTATATCTTAAAATATCATTTTATAATTAACAAATTTTACTATATTAATATTTTATCTATCCAACACGTGTAACACACATGTTTACTAAAGCTAGCATTTGATAATTATGTTACGAAACTGTTGTTGCCTATTAGTAATAAAAGAGAAAGTTAGGAGTGTTACTAGCTAAGTTAACAATGTGAATTATTATCAACTAGTGAGTAATAGTATAAATTTTTAGATTTTAATTTGTTTTCCAGAAAAGATAATATCCTGTATTTCAATCATTTTAAATTAAAAAAACTATTTCTACTAATTACGACCGATAAGATACTATTATCGCTAAGCAAAATTGATAAAGCAAAGTGTTCATAAAGTTCGTGTAAAACAAGACTCGAATTTTGTCACCCAACACTTTGAACACTATAAACGGAAGTTACGTATGGGATACAATGTCTCCTTGCTACTTTTAATATAGACTAAAAAGTCCTTCAAAATTTTGTTGAGGCATATAATGTATTTACAATTTACTAGGTAACGCCCCTTTAAATATTTTCTTGTGCTACAATGTAAATACAACTTAGTACGCTAGTTGTATTAAAAGGAAATCAGATTGCAAAAATGAAATTGAAATATTCTCAATCGTAAAATGGGGGCGGTATTAGTATTAAAAGTAATACCTTAGTAATATGAAAAGATCGAAATAGAAGGCAATTATATAACAAACTGTGCCGCTAGCTATTTTTGGGTAACAAATTTAAGTTTTTAAAAAATTTATATTTATAAGTCATGGGTTTGTAACTATGCTATGTTTTCTCATGTTTGTTCATTTTGTATGATATAGTTCTTAACGTGGGCTAACTTATAATGAAAATAATATTCCTAAAACCATAGGAAAAGTTATGTTAGATCCATACACATGTATTTTTATCCTCTTCATCCATATAAATATCAGCTTGTCTAAGAATTGATCTTCCTTCCAACAATATTTATAGAAAAAAATAATAACAATAATAATACTATTCATGAATTAGGATTTAGAATTACTCCTTTTGTGTTATTTGGAAATTAATTACATTAAAATTTTCACCAATAAAAACTAGTCTGGTTTTCTTTTCCCATAATATCTAATCTTAACTTATATATTTGTCACCAAATCATTTTTCCACGATATTTGTACAGTATTTTATTAATAATAATTTATCAAATAAGATATGAATCTCGAATTTGATGTAGATTATTAAAATTAAAAAAATCTAGACAAAAGTCAAAATAAGCATGAAGGCGAAACCACGTAAGATGCCTTATACACATGTCACACTATAATTGGCTTAAACTCGTGTCAAACTAATACCTCTTTTTTTCTGTTTTAACCCCTCAAGGTTAACTCAGTTTGTAAGATCACTCCTCAAGTTACAATAATCTGAAAAACACAACAAACACTTCAAACTAACATAGCTATTGTAATCCTTGAACTTTATTATTTTATGTAAGGAATAGTGTTAAATAATGCTTAATACGTAATTTATATTTCATTTATTTATAACTGCATATATAACAATAACATAGTTTAGTAGCACAATTAGTTTTCAACATAAATACCATGTCATTCATTTTTACATCCTTAAATAAAATTAGAATGTGAACCTGTTGTATTGTCGTTATCGGCCATCATAGCAAACAATAAAAATCCGACTGAACCAACCACATTGATATACGAATTTAAGTAATTCTATGAAACCTAAAACTCAAAAGATTCATGATTGATAAACAACCAACTAAGTTCGCAGTTGCAAACATCTTGCTGAAAAACCAAAAATGATTGTTTAAATAAATATCACACTTAGGTTTATTACTACTATATGTTGTCAATTGCAAAAAGGAGAAGAAATTATTCATGTGTGCACTAAAAGATGTTAAATTAGTAACCGACCAAAACTTTTAATGCATATTATAATACTACTTTTATTAATAGCTAATAAAATCATTATTCTTTATTTTATAATTAAATTATAATTGTTTTATTTTCATTTGAAATCAAATTATCATTTCCTCATTCGAAGGGAGTTCTTTTGTTCAAATTTAAAAATTTTAAGTTTTAATACTATATGATTGTTTATATGCAAAATATTATTTTTTATTTTTTTCTAAAAAACTTCTTTAAGAAATATATGATGACTTATTTCAAAAAAATATTTTAATTTTTTTTATTCAACACATATAATATACGAGTTTCAAACCTAGTAAATACATAAAATATTACCCTAATTTACTCATATATCAACTTACTAATCATCTTAAGTGGTACATCAAAAAAATTTCAAGTGCACACGCGATCGTAATATATTTTTTCTAATTTGCCTTAAATATTGCACCGTTGATAATTAAAAAGTCAAAATATAAAAGAATGTTTTCATGTCCATAATAACAACACACCAATATAGTGATAACGGCATAATTAGTAAATCATAGTTTTCGTCGAACATATGATCTTCAATAGATTATGACATGAAACCAGTGAAATCTAGCATGATACTTGCGACCTTTGTCAAAAAAACAGAACCAACGCCTATCACTATACCCCTGACACTTGAAGTTTAAACACCATTCCATAAAAAAGTCGATCGATCGATCGAAAGATAAACAGATTTTTTATAATCGGTCTTTTGATAATATTAACCAAGGTTCAAAACTCAAAAGGGCTCGAATGTAAAAGTCATGATTTCAAGGGGATTCACTAAAACTTGTACAAAACATCCTAAATAGCGTTCATTATATGGATTCAAACAGTGTGACAAAGGTTGGTGCATCGTAACTTCCGTCGAATGTATAAACCCTAAGGTTCGTGCCCAAATTTCGATCAGTTATTCACCGATTCATCTCTGTAAGCTCTCATTTCATTTCATGTTGTGTTGATTTGTTGATGTGTTCATCTGCGTCTTTGATGGGTTTGATTGTTTATTGTTTTTGAAATCAGTTACGATGTTTGAAATTGGTTATCATGTTACCCGATCTGTGACAATTTCTTAAATTGACGTGTTTAATTCTGTTGTTAAGTTGGTATTTAGGTTGTCTGTGTTTAATTCTGATGTTTTGATTCATGGATCTGGAATATGAATGTGTGTATGCATTTGACGTGTGGTTAGAGCTCGATCGATTGTGATTGAGCTGATGAAGCTTTGAAGATTTTTGATTTTTTGTGGTTGTTTGTATATGTGCCTCAATGTTTGCATTTTGATGATGCGAGAGGATTTAGAGTTTTATTGGTTTGAAAAGCTTGAATATTGGATGATAATGCGAGTTAATTGAAATAAACTGAAGTAAATTAATGTTCAAGAAACTATACTTTGTTAAATCTTTTCGCTTTGAGGGGCTGCATATGTTTCTCTCGAGTCTAGCAAGCATGGTTTTGTTGAACCTATGTGGATATATGGATGTTGTCTAGATTCTGTGAGCAAAATTCATCCCAAATGGAAAATATCCGTACGAAATGGTTGGGGAGTTACTTAAGTTATCTGTATGATGCTGCAGTTAATTTCACAATGTGTATCTATGAATGACAACATGTATGATGCTGGAGTTTGAAATAACTGTGGATTCTAGATGTTCGTGAAGATGCATGAATGTATTTTAAATATGGGAATCTGTTGCTTTAATTTTTATGCAAATGAAGGTTTCTACCATGTTTGATACCTTACTTGCTTATTTAGTCCGTTTTCCATGGAGAATTTTATAACTTTGCCTAATTATACCACATTGTGTGATTATAGTTGTGTGCTTGTTACTTATAGTTGCTTTCTTTTCCAAATGATTTGAAACAGCTGGTTTGCAGTTCTGATTTATTAAAATGGGAGGTGGTTTTAGAGTGCTGCATCTGGTCAGACCATTTCTTTCATTTCTGCCAGAAGTTCAAAGTGCAGACAGAAAGGTTCCCTTCAGAGAAAAGGTCATATACACTGTGATCTCGCTTTTCATCTTTCTGGTTTGCAGTCAGCTTCCCCTTTATGGCATTCATTCAACAACCGGTGCAGACCCTTTCTACTGGATGCGTGTGATTCTAGCTTCAAACCGTGGGACCGTCATGGAACTTGGTATCACCCCCATTGTGACTTCTGGACTGGTTATGCAGCTGTTAGCTGGATCAAAAATCATTGAAGTTGACAATAATGTTCGTGAGGATCGTGCACTTTTGTAAGCAACTAAGCCTCATCTTTTGTATGGAATATAATCATTTATCATTCTTGCATCTTTTTTTATTAATCTCTGTTTAAACTTGTGATCTTCCAGGAATGGTGCTCAGAAGTTGTTGGGTATCTTGATTGCTGTTGGTGAGGCAGTTGCCTATGTTCTATCAGGAATGTACGGTAGTGTTGGTCAACTTGGTGTTGGAAATGCAATTCTTATAATCATTCAACTATGTTTTGCTGGGATTATTGTCATATGTTTGGATGAACTTCTCCAAAAGGGATATGGTTTAGGCTCTGGAATCTCATTGTTCATAGCTACCAATATCTGGTAAGCCAATAGTCCATCGCCCTTTGTACATATGCATATGCTTACTTCTACTATTTCCTAACTCATTTCTTGATTAATCATGCAGTGAAAGCATTATCTGGAAAGCATTCAGCCCTACAACAATTAACAGCGGGCGGGGTGCTGAGTTTGAGGGTGCAGTCATTGCATTATTTCATCTTTTAATCACCAGGTCCGATAAAGTTAGAGCACTACGCGAAGCATTTTACCGACAAAATCTGCCAAATGTCACTAATTTGCTAGCGACTGTTTTGATCTTCCTCATTGTTATCTACTTTCAAGGCTTTCGTGTTGTTTTGCCTGTGCGATCTAAGAATGCTCGTGGACAACAAGGATCATACCCTATTAAGCTGTTTTATACTTCCAACATGCCTATTATTCTTCAGTCTGCACTCGTATCCAACCTTTATTTCATCTCTCAGGTATCCAAATATACTATTCAATAGTGTATTTTTTTCTTCAATCTCTCAGCAACTAAATTTTCCCCTTTTTTGAAAAAAAATCCAGTTGCTCCACAGAAAGTACAGTGGGAACTTCTTGGTTAATTTGTTGGGAAAGTGGAAGGAGTCTGAATACTCGGGTCAATCGGTCCCAGTTGGTGGGCTTGCTTACTATGTTACTGCACCTTCCAGGTATGAAGATCCACCTCCTGTTTTGATTGTTGGGTCAATGGGTGGCTTTGATTACGGGTCAAAATATACCTTGGGTTGACCTGAAGCACTTTTTGTCTGAAAACTTGAATTAATTGTTTGTTTGGTCAATATCAGCTTGGCGGACATGGCGGCCAATCCCTTCCATGCTCTTTTCTACCTGGTGTTCATGCTAACAGCATGTGCACTCTTTTCTAAAACTTGGATTGAAGTATCTGGATCTTCTGCAAGAGATGTAGCCAAGCAACTAAAGGTAATTGTAATGTTATTGGCATACATTTATTAACAAACTTTTAATCGAACCTTCTAGGGAGTGGTATAATGGTAAGCGCCCGAGTCCTTTAACAGAGGTCTTTGGTTCACATCCAGCTTAAACTTCACCTCTAACCCTCTTGGAGGCCACCTGCTTATCACAAACTATGTTTTACCGGATATCATTGGTTAGGCGAGGGTTCTTGCAGTCACCATAAAAAAACACACTTGTGATTGTTTTTTGGTAAACGTGCAGGAGCAACAAATGGTAATGCCAGGTCATCGGGACTCGAATCTTCAGAAGGAACTGAACAGGTACATCCCGACAGCAGCTGCATTTGGAGGAATGTGCATTGGTGCATTGACGGTTTTGGCTGATTTCATGGGAGCCATTGGATCTGGTACTGGAATATTACTAGCAGTTACAATCATATATCAGTACTTTGAGACATTTGAGAAGGAGAAAGCCAGCGAGCTCGGTTTATTCGGGTTTTAACTTCATGTTACTTTATGTTAGAGTATCGGTTTAGCATCCACCTTTTTTTCATTTTAGGGAGATTACTTGTCTAAGGTAGTGCCAGTTTGAACCCAAACAGTTCTTTTTCCGGATGTGATTCCTGTGGTTTTTTTTCTTTTATACTCGCAACAGGTTTTTTTCTTTACATTGGCAAAATTGGACGATATAAGGTCTTCGGGTTGGTTCGAGTCAATGTGTTGACTCAGTATGAAACGATTTACTGGTGGCAGAAGTAAGTGGTAAACGATGGTCCTTAAACACGTGGTGAAGAACCTTAAAATGTAAAGATTCAAACATGGGATAAACACCTTTAATAACAACAAAAACTAAGATCGTAGGGTTAGTGTTTTGTCTCACTATGATGATTATTTATTAAGCTTGTTTTGACGTCACATCCTAATCTCATGAACCAGAAAGTGTCTTGGTAAATAAATTTGTTTGTTATGAGAAGCTTGCCTAACTAGTAGAGGAAATTGGAAAAAGCATTTTATTAGAAGGATTTAACTTTTAAGGAGCGTTTAGTTAGAAGAATAGAATAGAATGGAATGGAATTGAGAAACTAGTATAATTTTCAAGTAAAGTTATGTTTGGGTGGTTAATAAAATGTAAAACCCAAAGAAATGTTTCACTTCAATTGCTTTGGTTGTGGGATTTCAAATTTCTTCTTTAGATGGAAGGATTTTGAAATCCCACAACCAAAGGAATTGAGGTTAAACATTCCCTTGAGTTTTATATTTTATTATCCACTTAAACATAATTTTACTTGAAAATTATACTAGTTTTTCAATTTCATTCCATTCGATTCCATTCTTCCAACCAAATGCTCTCTTAGGTTTAAATCTTAGACAATGTGTAAAGAGTGCAGCAGGTTAGACAAGATATGATAAATCACGAACATGATAAGCATTAATAACTAACCGTGACATTTTTTTCTTCTAAACATGATCACAAACCTATTTAAAAATAGGTTACGTGATAAGACTTACCAAGTCACATGATAAAAGTTGCATATTTAGTAAACTTAAATTGCCAAAATCTTATTTGGTGGCGACTGGCTAGTGATTGCATTTGTTAATTGATTCATTAATCTTTCTAATTGGTTTATCTATCCCTTGAATTTCTACTTCATTCCTTTAGTTCATGCATAACGATGGGATAATCTTAATTATTCTAATTTATTGTATTCAATGAAGAGGAATCATAGTTAGATGACCAATAACTCAAAAAAAAAAACGTTAGAGTCTTAAGATCGCTTTCGAAACTATCTGGGGTTCGCACCAAATATTTCATAAGATAAAAGTCAGATTTAGGAATGAAGTATGATTTGTGTGTTTGAAAATGTGAACTAGCAGAATGAAGAAGATGATAAAAAAATGTTCCATTTGTTTTGCAGGGAAATCACCAAAAAACTACCGTTCAGGAGTTATACTATTTAAATTGAATTATGCTTAAACTTATGTTATTTTCACCCAGAATTTCACATGTGAAATTTCAAATAAATTAATTTCAGATAAATTAATTTCTAATGCAATTTTAGTGAAACAATTTTTACCACATTTTTTCCCCAAGTTCACATGGCAACTCGACCCCTTGGAAGTTTTCAATATCAAAGATCATAATAATCTTAAACAAACATATACTTCGCACCTCTTGACTTGTTGAATATTATGATCATATTGATTATTAGACAATTCAATTATACTAAAATTTGATGTTAGAACCTTCTTAAAGTAGAAACCCCAAAGCAAACAAGTCACACGTGAAGTTCGAGTGGAAAAGTTGCGTAATCTTTAGATGTATTTTATTTAGAATGAAAACTGCCAAGCGGTAGTTTCATCCCCGTCTCCTACAATTGAATTGCATTCTTCTTTGGTCCTCACTCTGATTTCTTCTTCTAGTTCATAAAAAACACACAAAATTCATACGTTGATTGTAATCAACATATGAGATGTATCCAATGAAATATTCAGCTGAACTATCGAATCATTTCAATCTGAAAGTGACACAAAACTCTCAGTTTATCCGGTTTGTTTATTTCAGTTATCTAGAATATATGAATGAGGCAATAACATCAATGAGACAATAACATCTGGTTCATCTTTTGTCTTTCATACATAATATATTAGAGTGTTCTCTCCTTGTTTTAATCACCATCGAAACTGAATGATGTCAACCTCTTTGGCTCTTTGCACACATTATTACTATACTATTGTTGCTTTCTACCCTCCTGAACAGTACGAAAATCACAACACCATACTGCAAAAAAAAGTTGGTCTTGAAAAGCAACAAAAGGCATCCCTTTTTTTAATCACTTTGCTCATGTTATATCTATCACTTGAACTGAAAAAATGAAAAAAAGGACCAAGTACATAAGAAGATCAATAGCTTTCTTGTCCCCCATTTCAAATTGTAACTTCCCCCATTGATGGGACAAAATTGTTTAAAGCAACCAAAAGAAGACCAACCATTTGAATAACCACATTAAATTAATAAATATATCACTTTGTGCATACAAGCCAACTATTACAACCACTAGGATAGTCTATATCATACACGATACAAATGATTTTACTACAAATATAATCATTTATATATTTATATCATATAGATAGACACATAAACATACTCATCAACCGATCAAAACCAAGTACCTTCTATCGTTTCTGTGAGGCCAACGGTAAGGAGGACGCCCAAACAACCGTCAAAGGCCATTTTGTACCGCAAAAAAAAAAAAAACCAAGTTTAGGTATCTAGGATTGTTCTTTCGAAATGACAGGGATCTTGAGTGCAAACATGTCATTGAACAATCCAGAAGACGCAAAAGTGAAACGTTGAAGGTAGTAAAGATGAGAGACAACATGCATTTCGGATAAAATAAGGTATATACATAGGAGGCAAATTAAGACACATGTAAGGAGTGTGAAAACCCTTAGATTAGAGGGTATGAGGATCATAGGCAAACTAAGACTGACATAATATGAGTTGATTAGCCATGATTTCTTAGACTTGGCTTTTTGAGAACTTGATTATAAGATTTCTTAGAGATGTCGGATAAAGGTTAAAGATTTTTAACGTACTGTATATATTTGATTTTGTTGGGACTTTGTATCTTGGTTTATATACTACATAGGATGTCTTTAGCCATAAGTGTTGATGCTAGTTACTTTTAGATGTGTCTCTGGTCTTAGCTGACAATATTAGATGTTTTCAGGAATACATTTAGTTATAAGTGTCAGTGTTAACTACTTTTTAAATTTGTCTATAGTTTAAGATACGCCTTTAGTGGTATATTGTCTATAGTTTAAGATATGCCTTTAGTGGTATAAATTATGTTATGGTATTTGTTATGACATTATGATTTTTTTTAGTGTTATGGTGTTAGTATTACGTGTAAGTTTCACATTATGTTTAAAATAAAAAGAAAGAAATAAGAGGTTTTGTTGATTTAAAGATCGTGTTTTTTTTCTTTTAAACTTGCTCAAATAGTATCAAGTTTGAATTGCTGAGGCGGAATCAAAGCTACTCTATGCTAATCATGATCAAACAATGATATACAATACGAATCAAATCAAATTAACATGTTGTAAATAAATGGGGTCTAATTGATTTTACTATGAAAATGTATGTTTACGAGATATGAAAATGAAAGCACACTACAAAATACAAATGAACGAAGCTATTTGCACAAAGTGAAAAACAAACAAAACTAAAGTTTTAGCACATGCGAAAGTTCTCGCATTCTTCATAGTTCTCGTATTCACAGTTCTCGCTTTCTTTAAAGTTTTTGTAACATCGACAACACTTCAATAGTTTTCCCATTTAGCAACCCAAAAAATAGTTTTCGCTTAATTTAGTAGTGATTGCGTCTGCCTTAGTTTTTTCTTTTGATATTTGATTTCTTGAGCCTTTATTATTAAGGGATTTTTACATATTTTTTCTCTTTTTAAAATCATAAATTATATATTTTTCCAAGACATAAAATCAATCACATATTTCACCTTTCTAATACATATATATTGCATATTTATCTATTTCACTAAAATTAAAATATCAAATGACTATTTTATCTTGTTAATACTAAGAGTTTTTTTACGTATTATGTTTTGTTATTATTATTGTTTAAAAAATTGTGTTTTATATTTGGATATATAACTTTGATTATCGATGATTATTATTTTAAAATGAAGTCTTAACCTTTTGTATTTTGAGTTGTTCTTTTGTTATTTTTATTTATATAAAAAACTCGAACTTAAGAAAATCTGTGATTGATGTTCTTAAGAAGAAACATGGGTAAAATTAACTTATTAAAAATATAAATACAACAATCATTTAATTTAATAAAATAAGTAAATATGTAGTATATATATGTTTTAAAAATAAAACATATGTAATTAATCTTTTTAGCTTGGGCAAATATATAATTCATAAATTTAGAAGGAAAAATACATGAATACCTCATTTTTTAGTTCAAAGTTGGAAAGTGGGGATTGAGTCTTCGAGATGGAATTTACGTACGATAAGTTCAACAAAAGAATCAATTTTTGTGGAAGTGAACAAGTATAAATTTTTAATGTAGTTATAAAGGAATATCATTAACTATATCATAAGCTTTTTTAAGCATGCTTAAATGTATTCTTTGAGTTTTATAAACTAAACACAAGGTTGTTTTAAGTGAAAACGTTGGAATCAACGTTAAAATGCCATTGGTCCATTTTGAAAATGGGGACTTAGAGCTATTCATGAATCGAACCGAACCGAACGTAGTTTCGCTCGAATTCGGTTCGGTTCGAATTTACATATTCGAGCCCAAACTTCATGCTTGAACTCGGTTTTATTTTAATCAAGCGCTCGATTTTTGGTCGATTTCGCTCGATTTCCTGATACAATTTATAACAAACATAATAATTCATTCAAGTTCCAACTCAAAGTCACAAAGTAACAAATAAAACAAATCTAACCTCAAAATACCTCGATTGAGAACAAGGTCTTGAAATGCAGGTCAGAGGCAACTCCGGTTGCAGGTGCAACGTTTGCCGGTCGCAACTAAGTAAGGTCTTCAGGTTCGAGGGGTGTCGATCGGCCGTTGTTCCGGCTCGCAGGGGCCGTGCCGCTAGTCAACGACCGCATGGGAAGGGCTGGATGGTGGGTTCAGGTCTTCCGGAATATCAAGAGGCTGCTGAGTGTTGTGTGACTTTGTGACTTGTGAGGTTTGTTTTAGTGTATTAAAGGATTAGAGTTTTAAGGGTTGTAAGTTGTTTGATTTTTTTACTATAAAGTTAAAATATTTGTAAATGATAAATAACTAAATAAAATAATATATATATATATAAGATAAAACTAAACTAAAAAATATTTCGAGCGAAACCGAGCGAGCGTACTTTTGTTCATGCTTGGTTCGTTTTGAAACCGAACCGAGCCGCTCGGTTCATTTATAATCGAACGGAAAATCGAACGAATAAAATTCCGAACATTTTTCGAACGAGCTCAATGGAATGTCGATCGTCGGGCTATTTGAACATCCCTAAGTAGGGTGCTACATTTTACTAAAAAAATTATTTATGAGAAGGTGGAAATTATGCTTACAACTTCTCACTTATAAGATCATGATCTCGTATTCTATTCTCACTCATATACATATAAAATAAAGAAAATGAAAAAATAAGAGAAAGAAGGAGAAAAAAAGTTGACTCCCCCAGGATTACGTACAAGATAAATGCCGAATGATAAGAACATTCAACTTTTGAAGTTTATAACTTGTATATCTCAGTTTATTTAATCACCCAGATTAAATAAAAGGTTATAAGTTGAACCAGATGGTTTCTCACATAATCTGGATTTCCAACTGATGATGGTTTCAGATTCGAAACTGATAAAAACGGACTAATGTGCGAACTTCTCTTTAGAGAAATATCAACCTAATGTTTCAAGGTTACACACAAGTAATAGAGAAAATTGGATTAGTCATGTTCTGTCAGTAATCTAATTAACCATTTAAAAAATAATTATTTTGATTATATATTTAATTAATATATATTTTAGTATCTTGGATCTTATGTAACGTTCTTGAGAAGAAGAAAAAGATAGAAAGAGAACAAAACAAATTTTAAAATGATTTTAAGGATAATAAGGTGGAAAGTGCAAGAAAAGAGGAGTTTAAGTAATAAAAACAATAAAATAAGAGGGAGTAATGATAGATTTGAAGGATTGTTAAGGAAGCATGTCTTATGTCCTTAAAGATAATAAATAAATAAATATAAATTATAAATAAATAAATATAAATTATAAATAAATAAATAATTAAATAAATAAAACTCATTTTTCTTTTCTCTTTCCTCTTTCACGCGTGGGAGCCACTCGCCGACCTTTGCGACTCTTGTCCCTCACCCTTGTCGCCTTGTCTCTTTTTCTCTATCCATTTATTTTCATAAATAATAATATTTACTTTTATCTTATTTATAAATAGTTAATTGTTATTTTTGTTCAAAAAGTTTTTTTCTGTAAGTTAAATAATTTTTATAATAATTTAAATGCTCATAACTTAACAAACATAATTAAGTAAACTTGATATGAATAATTATTTTTTTAAAAGTCAGGAAACTAGAAAAGAGAAAAAAAGCCTTTTGTATGAAAATTACAAAACAGATAAAATCAAAGGAGAAAACTAACAATAAACCATATTATAAATATAAACATTTACAAGATCATATGTTAAATTTCATATGAACCAATACATACATATTCTAGTTTGAAGAGAAAATATAAAATATTTATGTACATTATGTACTACAGATTTGTATTTAAAACGTGTAATTCGTAAAATATTTTAAATATATTAAATAAAGTGTCCTCCCAAGAGTAAAACATTATCCTATTTTTCTGATCTTATTAAATGTACAATTTGTTTTTATAGTGTTTTTCGTTATTGTAAAAATAGTTTATATGTTATTCATGCTAATTAAAATTCAAATACATGTCCATATATGTAAGATTGTTATAGTACCATCATTAATTGTTACTTTATAAAATTTAATTGAATTTAATGTATAAAATTGGGATTATAGGGTTTTTGTTATTTTATAGACATATGATGTATATATGATTTACAAGTTATGTAAGTTGAGTTTGTATTAAATAGTTAATTTCGGTTTTACATTTTGAGGTGGTAAAAAATAACTATTTTTTTAAAAATATTAAACACATAAATTTAAATTCAAAAGTTTCATAACTTGTTTCAATCTTAGTTTAAAAATTCATCAATTGTTTCAACCTAAATTTAAACTAATAAAATTATTGAATTAAAACTAAAACAACTTTAAAACTTTTAAAGGTAAATAAATATCTTTAATATTTTAAAACAATTACTTTAATCAAGCCTTAAGATAAAAAAAATAACTAAAAAAATATCGTTCAAGACATTTTTTAAATATAATAAATATTAGAACAAATATAACTAATGGTTCATGTATATCTTTTAATTGTACTAATAGTAAGTAATATCATAATATAAACTTGCAAGTGGACAACACATGATTATTGTGTGACAGAACATGAAAAACAAAATTCTTTAACATAAATTTAAATACATATTTTCCAAAAACAAAAAAAGTGTAGAATCCTACAATTATTCAATTACCTTACACCGTATAACCACCTTCCACCTGTACACCACCATCACCACCACCTCCGCCACCGTTCCACCGTCATCACCGCCGTCATCACCGCCGTCATCACCGCCGTCATCACCGCCGTCATCACCGCCGTAAGGGTGGCACATACACCTGACTTTGCACCACCGTCTCCCCTATCTTAAACCCCGGAACCACCGTAAACGCCACCCGCAGCTCGCCGTCGCCGCCGCCGGAAAACGCCTCTTCCGTCACACTCTCCATAAACACCTCCGAGAACCTACACCCTTTCCCCACCTGAAACACCGTCACCTCCGCCTCAATCGCCGCGGCGAAACACCGCAGCACCCACACGCGCCGCCCCATCTCCGCAAACGCCGTGAAGAACGCCGTCTCCGGCAACTGCCACGTGTTCAACGTCTTCCGTTGACTCAAGTTACCGTACAACGAAGCTTCCATTTTCGGATGCACTAATCTCATATACTTTGTTCTCGTGAACTTTGCGAATGATGATCTTGGGTTCTCCTTCAACAACTCTGTTGTCGTCGTCAGTGGTTTGACCGCTTTAAAGTGATTAAACCACTGACGACGATCTTCGACGTCTTCTACATCGTCGAAACGGTCTAACATTTCCCGAGTTACGTATGACTCGATAGCGAAACATTTGTAACTCGGTTTGGGGAAGACGACGTTGGGATCGATTGCTCTCACCGCAGCATCGATATCCCAATGCGCAGTGATCATGTCCCGAACTAGAAGCTTCACGAAGCTTCTAACGGAACGAATAGCGTAATGCAACACATGGATGAAGTTCGTTGGCGTTAGATCGGATAAGTTTACATTATCCACCAGCGGGTGTGTCAAACACCCGCTGGAATTCAATTTCGCTTCGATTGATTGATTGGCGGAATTAATGTCGGATAGTTTTTTCTTAAGGGAACAAATCTCGAGATCTTTTGATTTGATCTCGCGTTCCATTTTATTCATGGTTATCTCATACATTTTCATGAGACTCTGCTGCTCCTTTATTTCAGAGAGCAGCAGAGTCACATGCGGAGGTGAAGAATCAATCTGATTCTTCACAAAGCTTCGTTTCATCTCTGATATCGCTTTGAGCTCATCTACTACCCCTTGATCGGCACATTGGACTGCATCTCTATTGTAGGGGAACTGAGCTGCTTGCAGCTCAGCATAGGCCGCCTTCAGGGATGAAATGGTGGCGAATAGCTTGGCGATGAAAGCGTCCATCGCGGCTCTGTTGCGATGGTCGGGGTCATCTGCCAGGTGTTTGGTGAAATGTCTGTGTGAGTTTGCGGTGGAATCGGAGTGTTTGGGCTTGTGGTCGAGGGGGAGGAGGAGGCAAAAGCCATTGTTGGTGAGGGATTTGGAGGATTTCTTGAAGGGATGACTTTGTGGAGTGTTTTTGAGAGCTTGCTGCGGGATGTGGAGGTGGTTTTAATGGAGTCCATATGGAATTGATGAAGAAAGAAAAATTGTGAGGGTGAGCATGAAGAAGAAGATGAAGATGAAAAGGAAAATGAGAGAAAACAAGTTTAAAGCGCGTGAAGTGAGGGGGAGAATTTTTTAAATTGGATGAAGAGTGTGAGAGTGAATACTTTTTTAATCATATTGGTTGTTTGTTCTTTATTATTTTTGTAACAGCTTGTTTTTTTTTCTTTATTTACTTTATGTTCTTTTACAATACAAATTCCTTTTCTTTTCTTAAATTTTTATATTTAATCATCCTTCATTTGAAGATGAAAGATGGAATTGTGTGTAGTCTCACGCCTTGTTGAAGATTTATATGAAAAAAATCTCATTTACAATTGGTTTGTTTTTAATAAGTCGAACTAGTTTGTGGCTTGTTTTTTTTTTTTTTTTTTAACTTTTTCAAGTAATAACCAAAACAATGAGATGTTATCTTAAGTTTACATTTCACTATTAGCTTAATACTCAAATAGATTATAACATTATCACATTCTTAGACTTTTTTATTTAAAATTATAGCTATAAAAACATGGAAGGTGCTAATATCTTTTAAGCAATTTCTTATTATTTAAGATATGATTGGTTCAATTAACTTATGTTAGTTGGAGTGAAAATGAGTGAAAGGTTGTATATCAAGCTTTCTAACTTGTGTAAGTGGAAAGAAAAGGGTTAATTATATTATTAGAGTAACTACGAAGTTTAAGACATTATCCATAATTTTACGTACTTATTAGTTATTACTAGCTCTAATTTCCTACAAATTATATTATACATCACACTTTTTCTATCAAAAATTATGAGAAAAGATTAATAATATACCTTTAAAAACCTATAGTGTAAGGGTACTCAATTCATATTTCATGGTGGGGTTTTAGAAAAGCATTAATTAGTATATCTGCCCATTTTCATTAGGAATTGATGGCAATAATACGACACCTATGATGACTAGAATACTTAAACCATACAAGTCTTATGTTTATTTTTGCTTTTTATCCAAATAACACTCATTCACTCTCCAACTACTTCTGTCGTTCCAGACAACCGCTTTACATATGAATGCACGTTCATGTGCTCTGCAAATCCATTATTGTTTTGATCACATATATATTGCTTTTAATGTCAAAAAGTTACATATTCTTTTAAATATTTTCTTGAGTTAGCTTCTTTTGTTTCAATATTTATACCTCATTAACCTAATATACGTTAAAACGGTCATCACAATTCACAATGTATGAGTGTGACATTTGTTTTTGTCTTTGATTTTTCAATGGTAATAACAACGGTTTTAAGATAACATGTCATGTTTTACACTCGATCCATCAAATCTTCACAAAGCTTAGAAGTTAGAACATATATAACTAATATAAACTTGTTTCTATTTACAATGAGAAAGTCTAGCGCATTATTTTGGAACATAAATACCCAACTTGAAACGGTATGCAAGTTGATTGAGAGCCATTAAAAAAAACAAAAAACTATACCCAATTATAGAAAATTCTATTCTCATTGTAGAAAACCATCATTTTAAGTCGGATGTTCTCATAAAAACTAATTATTTTGAGTTTAGAGACTATGCATAGCTTGTAATTATGGAGCATAAGTATTTCAAAAGAACCCATAGCGATATATGATAAAAAAAATTGGAAATAATAAATTTAGTGGTAACATACTAGCATTTGACACAATAGTATTCAAATGTGTAATAGATGTTTCTACTTTTAAGATTGAGTCTTTAAATATTTCTATAGTAGTGGATCTATGACTAAATTACATGTCGTTCAAAAAAGTAACTTAATAAATGCTACAAAGATTTAAATATATATCTTCTTTTTAAATAGAGTTTGAAACTACCTTCAATACCCGGGTGAATCTTCTCGAGATAGGATTTCAATCATCCATACTGATTTTGACACTTTAAGTCTGACTTAACCAAGAACACCATCAATGAGGAAAACCCCACTATAAGAAAAAACCTTTTAAGTCAGATTTTGAACGTAAAACCTAAAAGATCAACGTTCTAACCATAATTCCATGTTATTGTACTGGATGACCATAGTAAATATAATTTTTAAGTGAATACATACAATTTCAAGATTTAATTTCAAAACATGATAATTAATGAAAGTGCTTTATCTATGAAATTAGGTTTTATTTATTTAAAGTAATACCAAAAATTAGAAAATTGGAAACCAAACCAATGAGAATAATAGTTAAATAAAGAATATGAATACCAGTTTAATAGTTTGAAATAAATATAAAAAAGACGTAATTATGTTCAACACAAGTCATTGTCATGCGCGTCGTTTAAATTATTCCTTCCACTCCTTTTGTTTTTCAAATTTATTTTAATAAACTTATTAATCTTCTTTTATCTTTTGTTGCGGTTAACAATGATTTTTATCTCATTCTTTATGTTTTTTATTGAGCGTTTTATTATATATTATCTAATATCTGGTACTATTATGTTATGTTTCTCTTATGACTATTATAATTTAATCATAGTACATGTATATTAAAATTACATCAATATCATAATATGTGTGTGTGACGTAACATCAAAGTTATAATCAAAATCCAATAGTAAGTTAACGAACACAAAATGTTACTTTGTTATAATTCTACTACCTATCTAACCATTAACGAATGCACACCATCAATTCTACCTTCCCTATGTAGAATATGACTAACCAAAAAACATATTCTTTTTTCTTTTGTCTCGTATTACCTTCGTTTAAGTTGCGTGTATTAATTTCTCAACCGGCTCTTTCTAAAATTAAAACAGGTAAATGGACAACAAAACGACACGCAACCTCTGTTTGGTTCGATTCAGGAGCTATCACCACCATCGTAAATTGATTGTATAGTTTAAAAAAAGAAACGTCACACTTCTATTTGTAGATACACTTAGGATCGAAGCTTTTATGGAATATGGGAATTGTAATGAATCAAACCAAAAAATATACAAATCATTAAGTATACACTTAAATACAAGATGCATGTCATGTATATTTTTAATTCTACTATAAAAGTTAAACTAAAATCATGAAGAAAGTTGAAGATATATAGTAGATTGTGAAAATATTTTGTAGGACAACTCACGTGCTCTCCAAATATGTAACATCAATAAAGACCCTACGTTGACATAGTAAATTGTTCTTATATAGGTCTCAAGGTTGGGTTTACATAATGGGTCCTAGCCAAGATTGCCATAAGATATGGGTTGATATTAAAATAAGCTTAAGTTGAGGGATCTTTTTTGGCAAGTTTCAAAGTGAAAAAGATATGTGACAAGTGGATATTTGGGTGTGTATCATAGAAAAGTTGAAAGGATTAAGAGCCTTTAAAGGGAGACTCATGATCACTAATTCTTTTATTTGTACTAAATTAAGTAAAGTGAACTAAACATCAAGTAGAAGTGATTAGAGGGTAATAATCTTTTCTCAAATTTTGTTTTATAGAAATGTGATTTTAACTTGTAGTTGGTAAAATTGATGTTATACCAGCTTTAATGTTCCGAATAGCTTAGAAGTTTATTATACAATGTTTAGATAATATTAGATATACTAATGTAGTTTTCCATATGTGTATTAGACTATTAGAGCGTCTGATAGAAACGCGTTAAGAATAACTCAAAATGGATCTTTTAGGGGTTGTTTAGCAACTTTTGAATGATTAAATGCTGAACCAATAAAATGTATGAATCATTAAGTGTTGAACCATTAAGAGGTATGAACCATTAAAAACTAGTATATCGTTTAACTATTCAAAAGCAAATGTCTAACAAATTTAGATAATATGTATTAACCATTCAGCATTAGACCTCTTAACCATTCGACATCAGTATAATGTTTAACCATTCATAGGTAAATGTTTTAACCATTCAGACATGTGTTCGCGAAACAAATATTTTGAATCACTGATTATTAAACAATTCAGATATCTGAATTATTAAGAGACTGATTAAGAAGCTATCAAACAACTCTTAGCAATAATGTTTGAGATGTCATGTTTAATAAGACCGATGAAAGTCTCTTAGAAGATTTAATCGATTGTTGGCAATTGGATGTGACAACCTTGAGAAATCACCAACGGGAGTCCAATTGATTATCACTATTTAGGAATCCTTCGATACATCCTAGAAAGATCTGTATATATCTGTATATTTATCCAACTTATCTCTCCGGGAAAAGAAGTTCACGACCCGTTGCCTTCTCAATTCGATGGAATTATTTGTTTTTAAAGGACCCGAAATGGTCGTGAAGAGCAAATGTTTTTTTCATTAGCCAACCACGGTATGTAGAGAATAGGCATCGACTAACTCTACGTAATTTTAACATTCAATGTGTATCTTAATGTCTTTTGAGACCGGATTTAACTATAATTATATATGTAATTAAATATAAGTAATTTATATATGTATTTTATAGTTATATATAAAATTTAACTATATTTGTATATCCAACATACTAATTTATGGTTTAACACCCCGTTTTACCCATTAAAATTAAAAAAAAAATCTAAAACCGGTCCAAAGCGGTCCGGTTTCCCGGTCCGACCAACGGTTCGGGACGAACTGGCCGGTTCGACCATTAAAAAACGAATCATACCAGACCGGACTGGACACCGGACCAATTTCCGATCGAACCGGCCGGTCCGATCCGGTTTCAAAAACACTGGTTGTGATAGGTGAAAGTATTGTAATAATGATATTAAAATTTTAAATGTAAATAACAGACATATTAATTTTAAAAATAAATTTTAAATAAGCAAATAGTTTCCGGTCCGATCCGGTTTCAAAAATACTGATTGTGATAGGTGAAGGTATTGTAATAATGATATTAAAATTTTAAATGTAAATAATAGACATATTAATTTTAAAAATAAATTTTAAATAAGCAAATAGTTATAGTTTAACTTATGTATAAATTATTTAATAATATGAGAGAAGTGGAGAAAAGAACGATACATACACAAAATTGTAACACGCCTTATTAGGTATAGATAAAGATGACATTTAAACTCAAAACTAATAAGGATACCTAAGACCCGATATATTTTGGACGAGTATAGGGTTGCGCAAATGGGTGTGGGACCAAGTATATAATTAGTTTCTTTAGTATGAGATGAGTTACCCATTTACCCGACTCGTATATCCGATTAATCATAGATGTTTACCCGATATATACCCAATATAAGTTTTTATTTTAATAATATTATATATCCTTCAAAATATTTTAGTTATATAATACTAACCCCAAATTCTTTAATTCTAATTTCTCTGCCATTCGATCATTCTCATAATCTTCTACTAATTACAATTAGACTGTATGTTTCTCTTTGTAACCCTAACCATGGTAGAATAAAGTCAAAGAGAAAAACAAATAGATTTAAAGGTCGTTTGGTGCCTCTTAATGGTTTAAATGTTTGAATGATTCAACACTTAATGGTTCAGACTAGGGGTGTGCATAGTCGGTTTGGTTTGGTTTTTGCCTAAAACCAAAACCAAAAATCGATATTTTGGTTTCTAGGTTTTTCAAACTGTTCCGTTTCAGTTTTTCGGTTTTTGGTTTTCGGTTTTACTTTTTTTGGTTTTGTTTTTAGGCTTCAAGTTTTTTTTAATTGGTCCAAAGTAATGTATTTAAACTAGAAACTTTAAACTTACATCACTTTGTTTATCATAAACATAATCTACATATTCTTATAAATTACTTAACATTAAATAAAGTTGCAACTAATAAAACACAATAACAAAAAATTCAATAAAACAATTTAATCTACCAAACAAAAAAGTTTAAAGATTATTCTTAAAACCTAAATGATCTATCTATTTTAGATAGCATAGGTTAATAAGTAATTCATACGCTAGTCATGTTTATAAATATATGAATACACCTTTAACTTTACAAGTTCGGTTCTATGGTTTCGGTTCGGTTTTTTCGGTTTCTTTTACAAGCAAAACTGAAACCTAACCGAAAATATCGGTTTTTACAAAATCATCAAACCAAACCGTCGGTTTTTTATTAGTTTCGGTTTTTTCGGTTTTGTTGCGTCGGTTATCTCGGTTGCGGTTCGGTTATTCCGGTCTCTTGCTCACCCTCTAGTTCAGACTGTTTGTTTCGCAAGCACATATCTAAATGGTTAAGACATTTACCTTTGAATTATTAAGCATTACATTGATGTTGAATGGTTAAAAGATATAATGCTGAATGGTTAAAACTTTTTATCTGAATTGATCAGACATTTGCCTTTGAATAGTTAAACGATATACTAGCTCTTAATGGTTCAGACCTTTTATTGGTCCATCACTTAATCATTCAAAAGTTGTCAAACAGTCTCTTAGCCAAAGAGAGATAACGACAAAGAGGTTTGTCAAAATGTCGAAAAGACACCCAACGAATTTACCTACCGGTTTTTTTATGAAATGAACAAATATGTCTGACTACCTATATGTGTGCTTGATACCCGACGTGTAAATATTCTATACAAATTTACCTACCAGTATTTTTATGAAATTAACACACTTCTCTAATTGGATATAGATACATGCAAAAACCTTATTACGAGCCAGAAACCCCCCCCCCCCCCCCCCCCCAAAACTCTCATTTTTTTATCAGTAATGTTAAGATTTCTTCTCAGTAATGTAAAATTTCATTCCGTTAGTATACATTTTTTTTAATAAATATAGACTTTTAGTGTGATTCAAACTCTGTCAATATATACAAATCCTTGATGTGTGGGGTTGAAGATAAACCTTATTCAATTGTTTTAAGCTTATACACGTAGCTAAGTAATGAGACATGCCCTCAGCCTCATTTACCTAGGGCTCGTGAAACATACGTAATTATATGATATTGAGTCGATGAGCGTAACATGACAGGATATTTGTTTGTAAACACATATATAAGTTTTAATTTTTGAAAGCTGGATAAGTGCCTAAAATAGTAAAATAATCAAGGCTGTGAATAATTTCTTGTTAAGCCTCACCTTTAAGCAATCAAAAGGCAGTAAAATGATTATGTAGAATGCAGCAATAGCAAACTAAACTATTTGCATTCATGTGACCAGGAGACCTAGTAAATAACAAAATCCAAAATTGACGAAATAAATTTTACACTATTATTTTCTGATAGAAGAGATTAATCAAGTGTTCTAATAAAGAGACACCCACCCAGATATATCGACACCTCCTATACGACTGAAAACGAGAGGGTGCCAGAGAGCTATACGTGGCGTATAAGGTCGAATACACTGAAAACGAGGAAAATTTAAGAGACTGACAGAGAGCTATACGCCCCATATAGCCCTATACGACCCCCACCCCCCAATACGACACATATAGGGTTATACGACGCATATAACGAATTTCGACACTGACTACGAGAAAAAAATTCAGGGGGCTGTCAGAGGGCTATACAACACATATAACACTATACACCCCCCTATACGACACTTATGTGGCTATACGACACGTATAGAAATTTTAGAATGTTGATTTAAAATAATAGGGTGTCTATTTAACGGCTCCCTTAATTAATAAACTAAAAGTTATCTCACTCATTTCCCAATGATGACTCTAAACTTTTTGCTAGTTGAAATCTAATTCTATGTAAAAAGATAATAATTAAATTAACTAACTGAAAATTTGACTAACACATAGGCAGTGAAAATATCATAGTATTTACTTTATACTAGCTCTAACGACTACTCTAATCAATAATACATAAACCATTTTCTTTTTACTTTATTCTCATTACTTAATTGTAATTCACTACCTACTTCTGTGTTCATGATAGAAGTTTTAGGTTCCTAAAGTTCTAATTGCGCACTGATCAAGTGAAGATTACTCTAAATAACCATGATAAGCAACCACAAAAACTAATATTTATGTAAATTGAATCCGAGACATTTTGGTTTATACTGTTAAATGTCATCATTTAATTAGGGTTTATCCGATTGGAAAATAGAAGTGAATGGGAAGAAGTAGTCCATTAAGACTAGCAACACCAGAAGATCTAAAATTAGGTTTTAACCACTTGATGTGTATTCGAAGATACATTCGCTTGTCAAGTTATTCAAACCCGCATCAACGGGGCCAAATATTTCTATATCTCACTTGTTTTGTGGGTTGTAAACCGTTTGTCCATGTTAAAAGTTAGCTGAATAATAAAAAAACATTAAGTACGTTGTACCTATGAATGCTTTATTATGATATTGAATCTGAAAGAAGCAACTAAATGCATAAGTTATTCATTAACTTTGTGTGAGTAACTTTACAAACTTATGCATAATTTTATAACAATTCAAATTAAGTCCCATTTTATTTGTCAATAACTTTTATTGAATGTATTACATTTCATGACTATTTAAGGTGTTTTTTATATCTTGTAGAAATTAATTAAATTTATTAAATAGTTAGTCTATAATAAATCAACCACTTATGAAATACAACTAAGTTTAAACCACACGACATTACGACGAGTTTTTTCTATTTAAACCCTATGACATGACGAATTAGTTTCGAAAAACCTTTAAAGCTAATTGTCGGCTCAGAACTTTAATGAAACCGAAAAGAGTGCTATGTGGCGGGTTAACTTCCGTTATAAGTATCGAAGTATAAAAGTTAATGTTGTAATAAAAAAATCAATTAACCAAAAAAGAAAAGCAAGACTTTGCATTTTAGAAATAATTATGGCTCAAAAGTAGAAAATTTAAGATTGTAAAATAGATTTGTATGGTTTGGACGTTAATATATTTTGTTATGATAAAAAAAAACTGTAGGATATTAAAATTTTCAATCTTTGCTTCAAAAGGAAAATTAATAATAATAATAATAATAATAATAGTAGTAGTAGTAGTAATAATAATAATAAAATGCCTAAAAAAATGTTAAAAAAATTATTAATAACTGGATTTGGATTAATATTTAAATGTAAGAAATGTAAAGAGTAAAATAGTAACTTGAACATGATGATATAGTCATTTCATATAACTAATAACTCTAACATTACCTAAACAGATTAGTCACCAACTTTGAAAGCAAAAAGTGTCCAAAGAGGGACTAAATCACAAATATATCATGCCCAAAGATCAAATCCTAAATTAAGCCAAAAACACTTTACTCAAAATAATATACATCTATCTTGAGATGTGAATGGACCATAAAGAAAACCCTAAGTTTTTGAAATCTGGAATAAAAGCCTATTCATTTGTATACTAACTTTATCTTTGTTGACTATCCCAATACCAAATATAATAGAAGTTTGTGTCCATTCAAATGGAGTTGCATCATTGATGGGATTGTCAATTGTGACCTTCCATACTTTTATTATTGTGTAGCATAAACAATGGTGATTATATAGTATATATGATTGTTGCTTTGTGGGGCCATCATATTAGTTTTATTATAATACTAAAAAAGAACAAACAAACATATATAATAGGATTAGAGATGATTGTTGCATGCTTACCCTTACAAGACAAGAGTAATCTACAAATCATCATCAATGACACTTATATAGTAGTCTTACCAAACATTAAGGGTCATAAATACCTTAACTTTTTTAGCATGTTGTCTATTAGACGAAGGTCATCCTTCATTACACCAATCATGACCATTCTACCTTAGCTAATACATATCAAATAAATCGAACGTTTCATTTGCGTATCAAGACAGAAATCTGAACACAAATCAAATCGTTGATAAATAAAAGGGTAATATCTTAATGCGTACTAGAGTAACATAATTGTTTATGTTACTTCATGTTTTAAAAAAATTATCAAACATAATATGAATTTTGTACGTTTCACGCGCGACAAATCTTTATTTATTTTCTATGAAAGTATATATTTAATACAAGCCATGTGATTGACCATCAAATCATACCATACAATATTTAAATCCAGATTTCATTAAACATATTGGATGTTATAGTTTTACCCAAGATAATGGAAATATGTCGACTAAAGTACGAAAAATACGTAACTTAATATATGTTAATTTGTTTGGTACATTTCTTAGGTTTTAGTATGTTCGGGTCATGGGTAGACTTAAGATAGTGAGAATATATTTTAGCTAACATCTCAATTTTATTTTTTGTGTATAATATGAATATACTGAAAACGTGAGCGACAATTAAAATTTTTTAGCACTGACACTTATAGAAATTTTGTGACCACCGACATTAAAATAAATTAATTTCATTCTTTTAAGTTTACAAATATGAACTTTAATTAGAAAATATATAAAAAAACAAAGCATTAAAGTCTTTAAATTAGCATTAAACATGTTTTCTATATCGCTAATGCCCATTAAAACCTAAAACTCGTCTCAACTATATATGTAAACGAATAGAACGAACACAAAGAATGCATTATTCCTGTTTGTTCACTAAGATAATAAACTTGATTATGAACCATTCACGAATACTTATATAATGATATCTCTTGTTCATGTCTATTAATTAAAGAAAAACTGTTCACGAATACTTATCTTATGAGATATTTTGTTTGTGCATGTTTATTAAAGAAATGAATACGTACATGAATGGTTTACGAATACTTACCAAACATAAATGAATATAAACAAAGTTAATGAACACAAATATATACAAACATTACACGCATAATCCGTAAAAAATAATAGTAGTTAAAACAATCATCCAAACATACTTGAGATAATAAATATAAATATAATTAACACAAAAGTTAAGAAGTTTATCAACCTTTAACACAAACCGAGAAATAGTTATATAAGAGATGTTGGAGAAAAATGTAATATAGCTAGGGCACATATTTTTTTAAAATAGAAAACCAATGAACTAAAGATGTTATATATAAAATCTTTAAATGAACAAACATGATGACATAAACGAACACATGATCAAACTTTCATAAACATAAATGAATTGACACAACCTTTGTTTATGTTCATTCATGAACACAATAATCTTATTTGTGTTTGTTTATTTATCAAACGAATAAACTTTTCACCAATGATCTCTTGCCCAAGTGGTCATGTGGGAGGCTTTTGTCTTTTTTGGAGGTCCAAGGTTCAAACATTAACATAAATAAATATTACTAACTTGATAATACTAACAACTAATTTACGGTTAAAAAAACAACAATAACAAAAACTATTGACATGCATTACCAATTGCTAATGTGCTTGCGTCTACTTTCGTTTCATCTTTGAAGAAAATTGAAGGTGTTTTCCGGTAAGTCTAAAAGCAAGAAAATCAATATACGTGTTAAAAATATGAATTAAAAAAAGTACATGAAAACTGATAAAGAAAACTCAGCGTTGTGTCTTATAACTACAATTTGAAAGGCATCAAAATATGTAATTTTAACTAATTTATGTTATAAACTTTGGTCACTGATACTACAGTTTTTAAAACTTTACAAGCCCACGCTGCTTGCTGGTTCGCGGCTAACACCAAACTCGATTGTTAATACATGTCACGCTGCTCATCAATTCAAAAGTAATGTATTTTTAGTGTCAACACTTGTTTTGGTGAAAATTATGACAGATTGTCGATGGAAACACGACTAATGTATATTAAGTGTCAACACTTGTTTTGGTGAATTTTTTTTTGAAAAGCCTGGTGGTTTATTCGTAAAACCATTGACGGATTAGTAACGGATTGGCCGTTAGAAATTAATTCCCTGTTGGTTTTAGGGTGTTACAATTTATGATATAATGTTACTAAATTGATCAGTTATAATTATGTGTATGTGTGCTTGTGTTTGAGCTAATTTGATTTAATAAATTAGTTAGAAGAAAGCAACAAACTGCTAATTTATCAAACACAACCTAAAACCAACCAACCGGGTGATTTCTTGTAAAACATTAAAATAGGAGACATGAAACTCTATCTTCATCGTATAATATGGGGCAGAACACATACAAACATTAGATGATTTTGGAAAACGATGCAAACCATGTAACAAAGGTTAAACGTTAAAGAACCGAAAGTCTTATTTTGGTGATTTCTTGTTTGTTTTGAGTGGTGAAAAAGATGAAATCCTTAGCTAAATACACATTGTTTGTTTTAGAAACGAAGATGATCATTGATCGGGTGGACAAGTGGCCCGACAGTGACCCATAATTATTAAAAAACTAATAATGTCTTGTTTTACAAATTAAATAATCAACCTTTATCTCAAATATCATTTTTAAAATTAACTAAAGAAAATCCGGTTTCTAGAGCAGTAGAAACCATTCATTGGCAAAAAAATAGGTAGAGAACCATGGGAGCGGTTGATGGATCTCAAGGTTCAAACATAAGTCAAAATAAGTTACGTTAAAGTGCTTAGTACGCATTACTAAGAAACATGTATAGAACAACATGAAAAGAACAATGTGTTTTGATTAAGATAAAACATATCATTCGATAAAGGGTCACATAATTGTCGTTTAAAGGGAAAAAAAAAGAACAACGGAGGCGTTGCTTGATCATAGGTTGTACAAGGAAGTTACTCAAAGTTAAAAGTTGCCTTGTTATACTCGGTTTTGATGAGTATGTATGTTTGTTTTCTTTACAATAGTCTTTAATTACAATTTAACAAAAGTCTTTAGTTATTAAAATCTAAAATAATATGATGTCAAACTATGAATGTATATAATATGGGCTAATTTATACGAGTCAAGTAGTCAACTAACAAGTTATTGAATACAAACCAACTCGAGTTTTTAGTTAGCCAAACTTAAAAGAACCGGAGAGCGAACTACGGGTCAACAAACTTATATAAGAGTTACGAATAAAATAAGTTAAATAATAAAACAAGAAAATCATAATCTCAAGAAGAAAATACTTGATAAAAGTTTCAATAACTAACTCAAAAAGGACAAACCCTAGGGCCTAGGCATGCACAAATCGGGTTTGGGCCGGACCCGGAACCGGGTTCAAACCGGGTTCAAACCGGGTTCGGTCCAGTCGGGTTTTCTTGTATCTGGGTATTGGTGAACCCGGGTACGGGTCCGGGTCGGGTTCACTTGCAGGAAAACCCTACCCGCCATACCCGGGTAGGGTCGGGTCGGGTCCGGAACCGGGTCCAATACCGGGTTTAGTTTATTTTTTCTAATTTTTTCTTTTTCTTTTTCTATGTCCAATACCGGGTTCAATATCAGGTCCAATACCGGGTTCACTTCGGGTTTAGACCGGGTCGGGTAGGGTCGGGTTTAGAAATTCAAAAAAATCCCAAACCGGGTTGAAACCGCCGGTTTATTCCGGGTACACCCGGTACCAGGTTGTACCCGGACCTGGGTCCGGGTCGGATCCGTACCCGGTTTTTTTGTGCAAGTCTGCTAGGGCCTAGGCTAGATTGCTAGAACTCAGTTCACTGCCAAAGGCCCAAATGTATGAAATGAACAGTGGGCCGGGCTTGTGTTGGGTACTATAGGCTTGATAGTTTTGAGCCTGCTGCAATGTTAATAGGCTTCAAAAAATATAACTATTATGTTAAAACTTAGAAGTGTTACATTTTAAAAGGATCACCATTCAGCAATAGATGTTTTTGGGCATCCATAAGGGTTTACGAGGCTGTCCGTCATGGACAAGTCGATTGGAGGTCCCGACCTTGGGTGAATCCGTGGATCGAATCTATTGTGAAGTATGGCACTAGATCGATTTGTTATCTTTTTCATACGTTACAAAATTAAAAGTTAGAATTGAAACATTATTTATTTTTCTTTAGGTTTCAAACATGTTATTTTGTCGAAACCACACGAACCATCTGTGTAATTAGCTTTATAAAATATTTAACTTAAAGGATAAATGAATTTATTAAAAATGTTAGTATCATAGTATATTGTATTTTCACTTTTGTGCGGCACTCTACTCGTATCTCATATACTCAGCAAACAATACTCATTATCAAGGGTTTAATTTCTTATTTAAATTGGTATAAAAGACATTTTAGCATGTTACTTATCTAGTAAGTTGCTGATCTAAGCTCCAATGAGAATAATGAAAAGAGTCTCACTTGGAATTGATGTAAATATTTATATTTGAAGTATTTCAATTAGACCATCCAAACAAGACATATATGTATATGTTACAAAGATGTCAACCATCACTAAAAAAGCTAAAATTGTTTTGTGTTTAAGGTCTGACTATTTGAAAATTGAGTTAAGTGATGTATGATTATGTTTTATTTCAACAGCAAACACACGTCTACTTAATCCTACTTCTAAATCAACATAATTGTCTAATAATTGTCTATAATGGGACTTGAACCCTTAACTTAATACGAATCACTATTGTATACACATAAGATACCATTGGGTTATAAGACGTTGGTTATGTATGGTTATGTATGGTTATTAGGTATTAGGTAACAATCTAAACAACTAAGGACTCCGTTAAATGTTGTTTTTTTTCTTTTGTAGTGGGTTATTCTTTTTGTTCCAAAACTCGCATTCCTAGTTAATTAACCTTACGTTAATATATATAGTTCAAGATTAAAGTAGCTAGATGGAAATGATCGCATATCAAATAATTAACATTATTAAATAAAGTTGCCACCCCTGAAAATGAAGTTGTATTATATTTCATGTCGTATCAGAAATTACCGTCTTGAAGTAAACATACTGTCAAGAAATCTTTAATTTTGACGTTCATTATTAACCAGAAACAAAAACTACAAACCTAGAAATAAAAACTACAATAGAACCAAAACATACTTCTCATTCACGACAACGACAAAGATGAAGAAGGAATGATGAACACCAAATCTAGTTGGCCCAATTATTGGCCAACTAGGACCGATTTGGGCCGATTAATCTCAATTTCTGACCTATTTGACCGATTAGCGTTATTGTTGCCAATTAGCAAAATCAAAGCGGGAAATTTCCGATTACGAATTAGTCAGGTGATTAATTTGCTGACTGATCCTATATTAACAACACTGCAATTCACACATGATTTAAAGAAGACTTGACATAATTATTATAAACATAATTAACACAAAATTAATAAGTTTGTTTAGGTTTTTATATTTTTATAAATTAAGACCTAATAAAATAGAAGTATAAAATATAAGATCTTTAATAAACAAACACAAACGAACACATTAATGAACATTCACCATCATCAGTGACCCATCGTGATATTTTGATTCTAACAAACCATGAAAACATGTGACCAAATAAACAATCTGTTGACCCGTATCAAACTCCATAACTCGTAATCGTGACCTGATACAAAGCTCCAACTTTAAACAATCAAACAACATTATATTGTCTGGTAATAATAATAGACCGTTAAGATGAAAAAAGAATAACTTGAAACGTTAAGTCTTATGATGCAACATCACGATGGTTCACTGATGATGCAATATCGTGATGGTGCACTGGTGATGCAGGTCAAGCTACAGGTAAGCTGAATACAAACTCTCAGCGGGGATTATCGAAACAAGTTGGCACAACGCAAATTAGTAGTTGGTATTGGCTTGACCTGAACTTGATCTCTGAACCCTGCAACATGATAACTGTAGGTGCAATAGAATTGACAAAACCCGATGTACAAAACTCCCACACACAACGCACGTAGAGTCTAATGGAGGTGTTATGCCGCTATATGACAATACATGCATCCTTAAAGAATCCTTGCTGATAAAGAATCACAAATAATGAAATGCTAAATAAAACTAAAACCAAGAGAAAAAGAAGACCAATAAAGGTAGGTAAAACTCTATCAAGATTTACATCAAAAGGACCAAAGTATCCACAATGTACCTACCAACAATTAACCCATATTCCAATCTTCCAATAAGCAAAGAACAAAACAAACTCCATTGTAAACCTATTTCCAAAAAGTTAAAAAAAGAAGACTTTTTTACCCCCTTGCTTTCTGAATCAGAATGTACAAACTCTGCCCTTCAATCTTGACTCCAATAAAAGTCAACCAAGCAGAGAAATGAAGATGAATAAGTAGCTCAAGAAGAGCCCCCAGAATCAGAATCTTCTGAGATGTCTCCAAGATTCTCAAGCATGTTTATAACTTCTACTGTATCATCCAAGTAATACTCGGCTCTACTCGGTTTCTGACCAACCGTACACGCGAACACCGACTTATTATTCAAGATTACACCTGCCTTTATTGCATCGCCGATCATCACAAACATATCTTCGTCACTTCTATCATCTCCAACACACAGTACAAAATCCGCCCGTCTTTCATCTCTGAACATTGATGCAAATATCTTCTCCGCGACTAGACCTTTAGTCACACCCTACAAATTCCCACCAATCTTTCAGCAAAAAGCATACATTTTGAATGCAGGAATGTAAATATATCAATCAATGTTCAACCATCATACCTGTGGCTTGACTTCTACAATGTATTGACCACTTTTGACTACAACAGGTTCGTTTGCGAGCACGCTTTCAAGATGGTCTAGCATTTCTTTGGCCTGAGCTGAACCAAAACTTGGATCAGCATCTTGAAAGTGCCAAACGAGCGCACTTTCTTTCATTTCAATGGATGAACCGTCGGTTGCTTCTGTGTATAGTTTCATTACAGGCTCAGCCATTTGCATCCATCCAAAACTTGCATTTTGAGCAGATGTTTCCCATTCTTTATCAGCCGCCCACCTGGTATTATCACAGTTACTATTCAGTATTCGCGAGTTCACACGCTTGCAGAACCAATTGGGCATTTTGCATAGAGTAGCAAGATACTATGCAATGGTTTCTAATTCTATAAAACCAACTAAAAATTTCATAAAAATAGCAAAAAGATCAATATTTTTCAGTGAAATTGCCTGCTAAATGAGTGATCTGTTAAAAAGTTGCCATCTTTTTTTTATAAAAGATAAAAGCTTGTCGCTATTTGTACAAATAAAAACTTAAAAGATTGTTGCTGTCTAAAGATTCTTGATAGTTTATTGTTAGAAGCCCGAAAGAAAGTTATACCTCATAAAGTAACCATGTTCAGCAGCAATGCCTAATTTCTCACAAGGGGAAAACCATTTGGAAAGATCTTCTTTACCTCGTCCACTGACAACAAACACCATGTTCTTGGGGTCGTTACACAATCTGTTGATAATTGACATAACCTCTTTACTCGGACATTTGTTGATTGATGATTGGGGCATGATGGTGCCATCATAGTCCAACAAGATGGCACGGTTTTGAGCACGACCATAAGCATCCATAATAGCATTTGTGGACAACTTTCTGAACATTGGGTCGAGGGCTACAACTCTGAACCCAAAACCTAATCCTATGCCCCAACACCGTCTTCTAAAGTGGTCAGCGCAAGTTCTTTCCAAATCTTGGAAAAAGCTTCGTGACCAATAACCAACATCATGGCTGCTGACATACTTATAATGTTTCTCATGGCGCATTTCTTTTTCTGAATCGGGAACGGATATAGCTTCGTACATGGCTTCTGCTGTTGCATCCACATTCCACGGGTTGACCCGTATTGCACCACTTAAAGAAGGTGAACAACCCACGAATTCAGAGACCACCAACATGCTTTTTTGAGGTGAATTCGATAAATCGGACCCTCTAATACCTTGTCGGCATACAACATATTCATATGGAGTTAAGTTCATACCATCTCTTACAGCAGTAACAATAGCAGCTTCTGAAATGGTGTAATATGCAGCTTTTTCGGCTAAGGTAAGCGGTTTATCAATAAGTACTATAGGCGTGTAGCCCGGAAGTCCCAGTTCTTGATTAATTCTTGATACATCACTTCTTATCTCCGCCTCGATCTCCTCCACATCCCGCCCTTTCCCACGTGCAGGATTCAAGATTTGGATCAAAACCGCCTGCCCGTTCCAACCACGATGCGATTTGAGCATCTGTTCCATTGCTAAAACCTTAAGATTCACACCCTTAAATGTATCCAAATCATCAACACCGATAAGCACCGTTTTCCCTTGAAACTCTTGTTCAAGCTCATGAACCCTAGATTGTTTTTCCGACTGCTTCAACACCGCTTCCATTTGCCCCATGTGGATCCCACTTGGCATAATCTTTATCCCGATGGTTCTCCCGTAGTATTCCAACCCAATGTACCCCCTTTTCGATTCGTACTCCAAACCAAGCATTCTACTACAACAAGACAGAAAATGCCGTGCATAATCAAACGTATGGAACCCTAAAAGATCGACATTCAGAAGCGCCTTCAAGATCTTTTCTCTAACAGGCAAAGTCCTATAGATTTCCGATGAGGGAAAAGGGCTATGAAGAAAGAACCCCATTCTCAGCCTGTTAAAATGTCTCCTCAAGAATGTCGGAAGCACCATCAGATGATAATCATGAATCCAAACATAATCATCATCGGGATTTATCACCTCGATCACTTTCTGCGAGAAAATCTTGTTTGCAGCCACGTAAGCTTCCCACAAAGACCGATCAAACCGACCACCAAGGCTAGCCGAAAATGGCAGCCTGTAGTGAAACAAAGGCCACAAATGCTGCTTACAGAACCCATGATAATACTTATCCAAAATCGCCGATGGGATAAACGCGGGCACGCATTTGAATCTCTCGAGCAGTATCTGCGAGACGTCTTCTTGTTCACTCGAGTCCACCTCGGCCCTAAGCGAACCGACATAAATGACCTCCATTTCCTCTGGTAAACCATCTTTAATGTGCTTATACAACGAATTCTCATCCCAACTGAAGCTCCATGATGCTTCTCCCGTCTTCTCATCGACCCGGCGAACCGCCTTAATCGGCAGCTGGTTCGCCACGACGATTAGCCTGTCGGCGACAACGGTGGAAGGCGCCTCGGACGAGACGCTGCGAGCTTGATCATCATCAAGCTCTGATAACACCCCGGGGACCGTCATCGTCCTCGAAAACATCTTCCTCCTAGGTTCCTCCATAGCAGGAAAATTCCCATTCGCTAGATCTAACAAATTAGCATACGATCTCGAAATCATTTCAATCAATCAAACCCCAAATTCCGATCGAAACAGAGTTCCCACTAACCAACGATCTGAAATCAAACAAACAAAGCAACACCCATCAACAATCATCAACAAATTCACACGAATTCGGAACAAATTACACACAGATCGAAGAAAAAAACCTAATAGAACTACAGAACCCTAAGAAACCCAAAACCCAAGTCAAAATCACCACAACCCAGTCAACAACAAACACAACACAACGCATGAATTCAACTCGAATCGAACAAATTACAAACCCCACATCGAAAAACCCCTAATTCACACAACCAACATGTAACAACAAACAAGATAACCACCAAACGTGAATCAAAGATTCAAGAAAACGAACCTGTGGTGAAGATTAGGATGAAAAGACGTTAGAGAAGAGAATCAAGATTGAAATTGAAGAGTGGGTCAGAACAAAATCTAGGGTTTGATCCTATATCTGTGATGGATCTTGAAGATGTTGTTGTGTGTAAAGCTGTTGTAGAAGAGAAAGTGGTGATATAATAATAATAACAATAATAATAATAATATTATTATTATTATTATTGTTATTGTGTATGTATAGATGATGATAATAATAATATTAAGGGGAAATGAAATGAAATAAAAATATAAAATGAAAGGGGATAAGGTCGGCCAGCAAAGAAAGTAGGGATGCCAACTGGAAAATAAGCATCACGCGCTTGTAATGACAGGGGGACGTGTCAGTGCTCTTGGTCTTCACGTGTTCACATATCTTATTAATAATAATATTAATAATAATAATAATAATAATAATAATAATAATATAATAATATTATTATTATTATTATTATTATTATTATTATCATTATTATTATTATTATTATTATTATTATTATATTATTATTATTATTTATGACGTAATATGGGTTTGGAATGCTGAATTTTAAGAAGATGTCGAGATCAGCAAAAAGAAAAAGATAATGAGATACGAATTCGATTCGGAAAAGGATGTTTATCCGCTGTGAATGTTCATCACATATTATTGGTTTTGCGTGTTTTTGTTTTTTTTTAAAAAGGGATCAAGAATTCAAGATGAGTTATTGTTGATAAAATAAAATAAAAAATTCTAAGTTGGTTGAGTATTTTAATGAAGTCAATTTTTAAGAAAGTATTTTGGTGGTAATGTGTTTGTGATCAAGTATTGTGGGTTTACCTCTTGTGAAATACAGATGTATTGATTTTAGAATAGAGAAACAAATGTGTGTGTTCTGATAAAGAAGAATCAAAATAACATCGGTCGAAGTTTTTTTGTTATTATAGTGTTTCAACTTTTATTAAGTATTTTAGTTTTATTAAACTTTTTTATAAATGTTAAAAAGGTTATATGGAGTGAGGTTATTATAACATACTAGGTTACAACCTCGTGTGTTACACGCGTTAAAATAAAAAAATATATAGTAGATTATATATGTATATATATATAGTCTAATATATATTATAAATAGCATCAATAAAATTATAATATATTATTAGTATAGATAGCAAACATATTTAATTTATAAACAATACTATAAAAAGAAAAAAAAATTATTATTCATAAATATCCATATATTTTTTTATGTATATTTTAAAGTATTGTAATTTTAATAATGATTAGCTACATATTAATTTGTACTTTAATAAAAGTTAAGTCTTATTAAAGTATTTTTGATAAAATTTATTTCTATAAAGAAATTATGATTAATATAATATTAAATAAGTATTTATTAAATAAATATTTTTAAAGTCAAGATTTTTATTAAAAATAGAACATTTATTGTGATGAAAACACGTATAGAATCATAGATATAGCTTAGATGAAGATAATACGGAGGTGCTAGATATAATCATAGGATTCATAATTTTTTTTGCTTTATTAGTATCGATGTGAAGTTTGGGTAATATTTAGAACATAAAATAGTGTGTGCGAAACGTATGAAGTAAATGATTGAAATTATAAGGCAAAGATACTACATGCGTGATAATTCTATATTTCCGTGATATATTCATCCCCAACGCTTCTTTTTACGTAATAATTTTCTACACATAACACATATTTAGTTATATTTAAACTTAATTATTATTTACTGAATGTGTTTTCTTCATTATTATCTGCACTTTAAGTTATTTGAAAAACAAAATTTGTCACTTGTTTGATAACTAAGATTCATATACTGCGTTACTAATTTTAAAATTTTAAATATCTGTAAGAAAATTCCTAAGACTGGAACATTCAGTCAAAATTAGTGATCTTAAAGGGACGAATAAATAAAACCTAAGATAAACTTTAGTAAAACATTTGGATAACGTAGTTTGACTACTATACATAACATATAAATGGAACGAATGAGTTTTAGATCAACTGATTTAGTATGAGACATCTTATTATTTTTAAAGTGAATGTAATAGGTTGGAGTCTTATTAGGGGTAATATGTTTCAAGTATGCCAAGAGTTTTATCACAATGAGTCTTTGCATAGTGGGTTTCTCTTGAAATGATGAGCGAGTCGGGTCACCAACGCTATCTGTGTTCACGGGCGTGGATGGTTTTTTGCCAATAGATCTACCCGGATGACCGGCTTAAATATTATTCATTGGCTATGTTTTTAAAAATGTACTTTCCATAATTGATTACCGGTTATCCAAATCATGTATTGTGTAAAATAATATGAATTTGGGATGACTAAATACTAATGATTGATTAGTACTATATCTTAAAAGCAAATGAGGGTGGCTATCCTTCTTAACTTTACATATTTGTATTTTCACCCAACAGCTCATATAAAAACTTTATGAAATGTAATTTTATCATTTCGAGTTTATAAGGTTTCAAGATATCTCTATGCAAATTTTGCCTAAAGAATAATAAATTTTTACGTTTGTATTTTTATATACATGTTATTATAAATTCGAGTCCGTCTGTGTATATAAATTTTGTTAAAAAACGAGTGGGTCATATAAAACATTTTCGTGATAATTTCATATACCCTTTAAGATGATTTATGTTTTAATGTTCGTCTACGTTTTGACGTAAATTGTGTTAAAAAATATAATATGCTTTGACTTTGTCAACATTTTGACTTAAGTTTTGTTTGAAAGCACATCGAGTCAAGTATAATACGTTTTGTTTTGACGATATGAATTTGAGTTACTTTACGTTTCGACATAAATTTAGTTCGGAAACGAGTTGGACGATTGTAATCTATACGTTTCGACATAAATTTAATTCACAAACAAATACAGTAAATTGTTGTCTATACTTTATCACGGTTCTTACTATGTCGTTAAAGCTTAGGCTAATAAACAAATGACAAAAGTGTTTTGATTAAAATTTGTGTGTAAAATGATGTCGTATTTAAATAATATCCCATGTGGCAAGTGATTATCATAATGTAATCCATAATTACTTGAAAAATTACATGTGAAACAATAGCAATTAAAATAATTGTCTCGTATGAATCATGAAATCCGATTTGTATGGTGCTATGGTTTTTTTATAAAAGTTAAACAATCTCGTGAGTTTCTTTTCCATTTTATTATTATGGTTTATTTATAAAATTAATTATTATTTTTTTTAATTTTCTTGTAAAGGAAAAAGTAACTCTAGTATTAACATATAATAATTTACAGTTTATTTAAATCTGCGTGTCAATGAATCTATCTAATAAGAAAAAAAAGGTAGTTGTGGGTTAGTCTTCTGATTAAAAATACCAACCTTAAAAAACTTAAAAAAAATAGTTTGTAAACACGTTTTAAAACTTCAAGATTGTATAAATAAAAGGATTTTATAACATAGATGCATTAAAAATTAATTCGAGAGACACAAATAGTGAATATAGACATATAGTGTTTTCTTAATTGCAATTCTCGGAAATGAACCGTAACAAATATGTCCAAGATTCAAAACGAGTGCTATATAAATTAAAGAGTTTCAATTTAATCTTAGTTAAAGGTGAGATGGTCAATTGATATTCTAGAAATTTGTTAAGATATATAATTAAAAGTATATGTCACTAAATTTGTTAAAAATGATTTTCGTAGATACATATACGACAGATTAAGTTGATTAAACCAGTTTACAAGCACATGTTTTAATTATTATCGCCATTAACGTATCAACCTATTTATAACCCAGGCTTGATTATTAAACCCGCTTAACTTGGTGTCATATCATAAGTTGTCATTCCTACCTAAACTAATTTCTTGTGAGCCGACACAATAGAATTAATCTAATAACCCAAATCGTACTATTTCCATAAAGATCAAATCAACATCCACACATTACAACCTTAAACGTCCAAACAAAATAAACAATGAGTACAAAGATCCAAACAATTTTGCTCGCTTGGTATCAATTTTAAGTTTATTAGAGTGTTTAGGATTACAGTTACTAGTCAGTACTGTTAAAACATGCCTGATTTATATATAAAAGTTTGTCGGAAGATAACATGTAAAATTATTTAAAAATAACTATGTGTTTACACTCTTCTCCAAACAATTCTTTTTTTTCTCTAAACAAAGTATAACATCTAGGAGTTTAATATTTACACGCTACGCAAGTCTCTTTTTTTAAATTTTATTTTTAAGTTTTCCTATTAGAGGTACGGTGTAGTATTTAACATGTGAGATTAATGAATTTTTAATTAAAAGAAAGGATAATGCGTAAAATTATTATATAATCACACGTTACACAAGTATGACGAATTTGACTTCCGTTACCTGCTTTGACTCAATTTTAACGTTTTCAATAAATAGACGTTTACAAAAATATTGTTAATCTTTGACCATTTTGCTCTCTATTTGAATTTTAAATGGTTTTATATGTTATCTAGTAGTTTTAAGTTTTTAAAAGTTTTCACAAAAAGCAAATTCCGTTTATTAAAATATTCTTATTAAGTTTTTAATGTTAATGTTTCGAAAAAAATATATAAACAATTATATATTTATAAATGAGTTTTTATCTTAAAGCATAAAGTATGAGTGTATGACTAACGTTTGATGAATGTAGGGAACATTATCGAATTACCAAGATTACAAAGTAGTAATGAAACGAGAATAATAATTAGAAACCCAAAGTAGAAATTTAAATTTTATATTTTCTTCCAACAACTTATCTTTAATAGGAAAATGTATATGACTAAACCCTTTATAGCTTATGTTATTCTTATACTTACGAGACTAGTTTCTTGAATTTTACTATTCATCATTTTTATGAAGTTGTATAAGTTTTAATTTGATTCAATTAGTGTTTATGTTATTTGCATGTACTCTCTTGGTACTTTTTATATAAAAAAGGGACAATAATGTGTCGTGGTTATTTACTCTTTACACAATGTTTTCTTTAGACTGTTAGACTTTCACTCTCTCAGTCACCATTAAATAGACTTGAAATGTAACATTGCAAATTTTTTTATCAAATCAAATTATTTTTCATAATTTTTTTGTGTTCAGACAATGTTTTCTTTAAACTGTTAAACCTTCAACGCATATACAAAGATTAATATTTTATAGAGGTAGCAATTTAAGTTCATTGCATATCAAAATATACCTAATACAATAATATATTTTTGTATATTATTGATCTGTAACTTTTGATTGTCCTTTCAAGGACTACAATACGTACCAAAATGAAAAAAGGACAAGAGGAGTGAATATCATTATGTTCTTGTTAAATATCTTCAGTCATTGAAATTGTATTTTTTATAGTACACATAATATTTCTACAATGTTTTCCTTGCTCAAATGTGCGTCGGTGGAGTAGGATGTAAAAGAATGATTACAAAATTAATAAATTTAAAGCATAAATCAAATGTGTACATTCACAATAAATGAATGGATTTTGAAGGTATATTCGGTTTTTTTGTAGATAACTCACATACTTTTGTAGTTCGAAAGACAACCCCCAAGGTTGACGAACGTACAATATGTTCTTATGAAACGAGTGTAAACAACGTTTTTGGTTCATAAGTTTAGTTTATCTAGCTATTTTATTCTAGAAACATCATTTAACATATCATGTTATGAGGTTTGAATTTTGTAATCATTTCAGTTTAACTGTATTAAATGTTTTGTGTCAACTACAGAGGTATTTTGATCATTTTATCGTGATCAATAACTAAATATAAATAAACAATGAAATATAATATAAAGTTGAATATATGGAATAAAATCATACCGTAACCAAACCCAATAAACTTGGCTATGGATGAGGCGTGCAGAGAGTGAATTATAAGGAAACGTAACTTCTATAATAAGGGATATGGACACCGCTTTTAGAGATACTCTGTATACAACATTCAAACAAAATATAAAGAATACGATGCAAAATCAATATAAAGAAATACATCAGAAGCACACTACGTACAACAATATAAACAAGGAGCATACAATAATCATAGGCAAACAGGCAATACATGCTGAGTGATCAATATACAATAGACTATGTGAACCATCAATGAATAATATACACATGATCATAAGACATTCATATACAATATATAATGATCAAGAAGAAGCATATAATGCAAATAGGCAATCAAGTGATCACAAACAAAGGCTGTTAAAAGGATGATAAAACAAAACTAATCCCCTAAACATAACTATGACATACATATTTAAATCCATCATGTTTAATGTTGGTTATTATGTCTAATGTTGGTTATTATGTCTAACATTGATTATTGTGTTATGCATTGTGTTTTTCTAGATATAAATTTTTTAATAAAACAATGCTAAAAGATATATTTTTTTATGTTTTCAGTTTATTGTGTAATTCTTATTGGGTTATTGTGTAATCATCATTAATTCAGAAGATTACACAATTACATGAGAAAATTATACAATGAGCTAAAAAGGCGTGAAAAAATTATTTGTTTTTTTATCAACACTATATGTGTTTACAATACTCATTTCTATAATAAGAGTTAAAAAAAATAATGTTGTACGTACACGTTACGAGCATATAAAAAAGGTGGAACATAATAAGTGCAAACGATACCAATTTTACCCTCAACCCAATCTTGATCTAAAACACATGTGTTAATATCTTAATATTTATTTTACATTTTTTTAGTTTTCATGGACATTGTACTTGAACCTTCCACTTACATATATTAACTAAAAAAAGATACATTTACAATTTATTAACCTATGAATATTTTTTAGCTAAATAACAATTGACTTGTGTAAAATTAGAAACAGAGCGTCTCAAAATCACACTAACCCTGAATACATAAATATAACAGTAATACTTTTTTCATACATAAATATAACAGTAATACTTTTTCTTTCTAACTTATATATTTTAATTGAATCCTGTTTGGCTATAAAAATATGAATAATTCATAACAAAATGATAGAACAATTTAGTTTATTAATTTAAATTAAAAAATCAATAGAAAAAACTAAATCGAATTATTAGTTGAGTTTCGAGTTGATTAAAATAATATATTATTTTCGACAGAATTTAAAAAAAAATAGAAAAATGTCATGGCTTATTCTTAAATACATTTTTAACGTATAATATAGATTATTTCTTATATATAAGCTTAAATCTCAGCTATCGAAGTAAAACCTATAAATCAATATAAGAATATACTCATAAGTAGACATATTCCTAGGTTACATCAATCCACATTAAAATTACCAACGAACCTAATAAAAACACTATGAATGTCACTTGCATAATCAAAGGTGGATGGACAAACATGTTTAAGTCTTTCGTGCAACATTTGACGTGGCATATAACGACGGGTTCAGAATTTATTTTTATGTAGGTCGAATATTTTGAAGGGTCAATCGTCTATCACCCGGTATTAGGGGTGCTAAAGGGTCGTGTTCTCGGGTTGTCGGGTTCAACCCGACCCGAACCCGAAAATTTTACATGAACCCAAACACGACCTGAACCCAAAAATTGTGTCAGAAGTGTCAACCCGAACACGACACAAAAACTTACAGGTTGACACGAACACAACTTATTTGACCCAAATTTTTTTTAATTTACTATAACTTTTTTTCACATATTATTACTTGAGTCCGCCCTCATACCATGAGCCACGAAGCAATTTGTTTCAAATACCATGACTACGTAATCAAACAATTGATATGTCATTTTAGAACCAAAAGGCTCCACATTTTGTTCAACAATTTTTGAAGAACTTTTAATACACTTATATTTAAACAATCTATACATATATTTAAACAATCTAACTTTTAATACATGTATATTTTAAAAAGAAGTTTCTTGAGGTTTAGGTGGACTATTTGATTAGGTTACATGACATATCATTTATAATCGAGACGTAAGTAAACTTTAATTGGATTGTGTAACGGGTAACAAGCCCTATCATGCAATCATAATAAACAATCATGAAAGCATATGTTAGCCTATAATATATGTTAGCCTATAATGTATAGTCATCTAATTCATGTGAGGTTTCACAACTAATCATTGATAATATAATTAGGGTAACAAATAATGCAAGAATGTTAAAAGTAACTTATAACTAGTATTAAGACTCATGCGTTATAACGGAGGCATACAATCATGACAAGTAGTTGTTAATAACATACCACTATCGGTGACCATTGAAATTAAAAAGTTCATATTAAAAAATAAAAAAAGAAGTAAATAAAACTGAACGAAAGTAGATGTAAAACATTGAACCACGGAGGCGAGACGTAAAACACATAAAAAAAATAATAAGTTGATCTAGGACTAGCATGTTGTGATGAGATCATTAAACCATGAAAAGAAAATAAGTCTAAAAACGTTGAATCACACACATACACTGTAGTGTGTTAACTCGCAAATAATTCGAATCGTACGTAAAACGAAAAATTTGTGAAATATAAAAAGTATAGGAACCAAAGTTGAGAGTAAAAAATATAGAAACTAACTTATAGAATACGTAAAGCTATTGAGTTAAAATAAATAAAGCTAATATTAAAAAAATTGTGTACAACTCAGTAAAACATATGTTACAATCCATGATGTATATCAATTTTACTAGGATTAAAGTAAAAAACCTAAAGAAAAAAAAAGTAGAACATATAGAGTACGAGGTACATATCATAATACATAACTAAGCTTCAAAGTAGTAATATGTAATGACTGTTAATTAGATGTAGCTGGTATTAAACCTCTCACATTGTGGTAGGGGTGTAAAATCGTGCTATGTAGCACTAATGTCACAATATTGTTAGCGACCACTAACACCGTAAAACTTGCATTAAAAAATAAATAAAAATGAAAAAATAAAACCAAACTAAAAGTGATGTAAACATTGAACAACGCACGTGAAACTTAAAAT
>CM046451.1:8945778-8963278 GCA_025506515.1 Flaveria trinervia
GTTAGATCAAATATAATATGTTTTCATTTGATGGTAAAAAACTAAGTGGTTTTACGCTTCGATGTAAATTTAGGTTAGAACAATACCAGACGATTGTAATCTACACCACGCCATTGCACGTGTTTATCATGTACGTTTGAGTTATTCAACGTTTTGATGTAAATTTTATATAAAAAAATCGGGTAAAATATGATACATATTCATTCAACGTCACAAATTCGAGTTACACTACATTTTGACATAATTTTAGTTAAGAACAAGTCGAGCCGATTGTAATCTGTACTCTATCATCATGCGTCTAATGACGTCACAACGCGCGACGGGTAAAATGCTAATTAATATAATATATCAATATAATATAGTATAATATGAAAAGCTCGTAAAAGATCTCAAAAGACATAAATTCATCATAAGTTGATCCGATCTTATTTTAATCAAACTATCCTCTTAAAATGAAGTAAAGTAAAATCAATGAATCCCAGTAAACTACAACAGTGACGATAAGAACAAACAAATATTGAGAAACAAGTTATTGCAGGTGTCTATATCTTTAACAAATAATTAAATATACTTCACCTGTTACAATTGTAGTTTAATTTTTTTCCAGTTATTTTCTTTTTCAAAGGTATTGTGTTATAATTTACTTAAAACTCAAAATATGTTTTCGCAAAGTATATTAAAAAGATCGAGTATAGTAAATATATTTTTTATTACATCACGTGGTACACTTGAACTTGGTTCATGTCATTATGATTAGCATGCAGTTGAGGCATTATAGGAATAAAAATAAACTTGAATCACTATTAGATATCAAAGGGTTTCTATAGCCTAAGTTAAGGTATCCATTTGTAAATTAAATTTCATCCTCCTCAAGTGGTTAAGGGGCCATATAGATATCATATAAATTTAAAGGTAAGTTTAAAGAATACGTGAGTTTGTTGTTTAAAAAAAATATACCATCGGATGCAAAGAACTATGTTAATTTATGTGGATTACATTATTGACATGCACTAGAAACGTGATTTGTAAAACAAGATCGATGTGGCAAAACTTACAAAGGGAGGGAAAATCTCTCGGGTATCTCTTGACGTCGCTTAGCTCTTTAACTACCGGTTACAGCTAGAAAAACTATATTAAAGAGTTGAAGAGCTATATCGTAACATCCCCTTAAATAACTAATGCACATGACCTTACATCTCTCAACAACTAGCTAGGTGTATCGAGATAAGTCGTTTATGAGCTACTCGGGATTAAATTATTAAAAAAATAATTTGGTGGAACTTAAACAAACTTAAGCCTAATTTAAACTAGCATTAGAGCACGTTTAATAACTAGCTCGTCCTTCATTCATACCATGCATTATTAGGCCTGTGAACCTAAATAACTCTATATGCTAATATAACAATATTTATAATACAATTTCATAATAGATATCATTATGCATACACACTTTCAATAAAAACAAATATGTATCGCTATAAGTTTGTACATATAACAATCACTACGCATATACGTAAGAAGCAAGTATACCCATAAATAAATATGAATTAAGTTGATAAAAAAAGTGTTTAAAATCACGAGTCGTATTCGTGTAATAAATTAAATAAGCTGAGCTGGTTTACACCAAAATCAAACATATCGTAAACGACCTTCGCTAATCGACATAAGAATTTACGAGACAAATCTATAATTTCCAAAAGTAACTTTACTCGACACTTTTTAATATAATAAATAATATATAAACTAAATGTCATAATGTCAAAAAGAATGGATAAAATGCGGTGGTAGACTTCTAACATGACACCTAATTTCTAGTTGTCGTAAATTGATAGAAACCAGTATCATATATCTTAATTCATTTTTTTATATTTGTCTTTAAATTATTTAAATCTGCTACTTTCTTACCTATCAAATGTTAGGATGAGAATCATAATGTGATACACGAATTGAACAAATAAAATATTAATAATAATTAATAAAAAGTTATAGATTATAAAATCATGTTTAAAAAAATATGATTATAAGTACGTATACATAGCTACTTTAAGTAAATAAACAATAATGTATTTTTCTTACACTTTTATTTTATGAAAAAATTGTGATTTTTAAATATATTGTTTTAAGAAAATGATTTTTCTTTAAATTTCATTGTATTTTGTATTTTATAAAATATTTGTGTTTTAAAATGTGTGCTTTTAATAAAAACTACGGTATTAATTTATTAATTATATATTTTTAATTTAAAATGGGATGAGTAATATTATTAGTATTCAATATTATTATTCGTAATATAGCGAAATGAAAAAGTAAGTATAATGAAATCTACAATAGTTTTACGCTTATTTTAGTTTTTTATAAATAGATAGATAGGCTAAAGACTCATTAAATAAATAAAAAATATTAATATAAATATATATGTAAATAAACATGAATAGTACAGTATAATATTTTAATATAAAATATAATTAAAATTATATATAGGTAATACTTCAAAAATAAAACAACTATAACATTTTTAACTCTCTTATGTAAATAGTTTTATTTTTAAACATTCCTTTTAAGATTTTTTTATAAAAAAATATTTTTCTTAAAAATCTTGTTTTTAAAAAAATATGATTTGTAATTACTTTAGTTATTTTAATAAGACTGTTTTAAAATATTTCACATGTTTATATTTTTTTTAAAACAAAAATATTTTAAAGTATTTTGTTTAGAAAATGTTTAATGTTTTAGAAAGTTTCATATTTTATAAAACTTTAGTTTTTTTATTATTTAGATCTTAACTAAAAGATATTATTTTTAATTTCCTTCATAAATTCTATTCTAGAAAAATGGTACTTTGATTTTTTTTAAAATCTATAAGAGAAATAAACATAGCAATTATTAAGAGAGATAAATTTGTATAACTGTTTAAATTATTATAACACACTTTTGAAGGAAAAATTGATATGTATTGTCTAGAAAAAGACAAGTGGCAAAAACATAGATTAAAGAATGACAAGTGACAAAAGAAACTTGTTTTATTAGAGGTTATAGATGCCTAAAAGGTTTGGTCGACGAACTGAACTATTAAATGTGAATACGACTTGTATACAGTGACGAAACTTGAATATATTCATAGGGAGACAAGGGCAAGATTTAAACTTTAAGAGGGATGAGGGTTGGGGGGATTTTATATATAAAAAATATATAAACATAAGATAAAATAGTAAACAAGTTATTTTTATGCTTGATATTTATTTTAATTTAGTCATATCTAACTTGTAAAACATGATAAGTTATTTTCCTTTTTATCCGGCCCTACATGTTTGTTACTTGTTTTTCATGTTTTATTTGTGTAAAACACAACTCCACTCTTTGGACATTTAAAAGAGTGATGTTAATACAAGTTTGCTTGCGGGAATTTCTAAACTCTTATATCAAGTCATTAAAAAGCATCGCTTTTTTATCACTCTTACGATGGCCACATAATCTCTTCGTTGGACGTTAACCAATGACGAATCTAGAAGAAAATTTCAAAGATAACATAAAAAAAATTTAGCGTACATTTACATTAATAAAAGGGTTTAAAATAATATTCATTCAAATCAAATATATTTGGGATCGAAGGATCAAATTCGAAGAATTTGAACTCGAAGAAGTTATTGACCTAGTATCATCATTATTATTAGAACTAATATCCTACTCTTCAAAACAAATTTTAAAAAAATAACCAATAACAACTTATTTTTTCATTTTTCAAATCTCTAAATTTATAACAAATAACACAATAAGATTACTGTGACATCCGGTAAATTCCGTTATCAAACTCAGTTAGTTCCGTTACGTCTTGCATACACGTGTCATAAGCACACACTAGTTGTCGTTTAACGTTGGTGACCTAATAATAATTAATAATGTTACATTATTGATAATCTAATTGATTATGTGATTATGGTATTATGTGTATGTGTTTGCATGTTTTAAATGTTAATTAGGAAATTAATCGCGTAACGTGGAAACGTGCCTATTTATTTGTATGTCTTGTGTTTTTATAAAGATAAAATATATAAGGATTATCATTAGTTTATATCTTTATATTATTAAGTTAAAAACACTTTACAAAGAGTTTATTAAAATCTAGTTTTTATAAAATACCAAAACAAGGGTTTAAGTGGTAAATATGCAAATTAAATTAAACAAAACAATTCCAAACCCTAGCCCCACCCCATTCGGCCGCAACCATCACTCTCAACCCCTCCTCACTTCGAATTCAACCAAGAACAAGCCTCAAAGCCTCGGTTTTGTTCGATTACAAGGCATACAACACGTTTGAATCATCAAATACAAACCATTACACGTTTAAAGGTTAGATTTTTATAAGTTTTTGTGGGTTTTTCATGGTGGCCGAACCCTAATTCGTTATGGATCTTCAAGTGGTCGAAATTGATGTTCAATGATGATGTTAGTATGTTAGTTGGATTGAATACATGTTGTTTAACGTTGATTATGCATGAATTGTATGTTTTAATGGATTGATCATGAACTTTGATTTTAGGCAAACCCTAATTCGAAATTGATGAGATTATGGATGATTGATGATTGGTTATATGAATGCTAGAAATCTTAGAATGAATGTTGTTGTTCATATCTTGCCAAAAGTGAAAACGTTTGTTCATGATGATTAATAGATTATGATGACTAGGTATTGTTAATCATGTCTAGATGTTGTTATGAGCTTGAGATGGTGTAATTGTAGTGAATTCATGAATACATGAGTGTTTGATAGATGTTGGAATGTACTTTCCCAAAAGGAAAACTTTATTTGCACAAAGTTTGAAGGATGATAGTTTGAACATGTTTGGGATGTTAGGAGCATGTTAGTATGTTCATGGATGAGTTCTAATGTGATAGAACATGTTAAATTAGTTGTATGGGATGCTTGGATAATCATGTATGATGTTGATGTTGGTTAGTAGTTAAGACATTATGTTTGGGACTGGAAATTGATTGTTGTGGTGTATGTTGAATGCAAGGAACATGGTTAATGAATGTGAATGTGATCATCATACACGTGTGCGAATCTGAGGCCCCTACTTAGTAGGATTGGAAGGGTTTAGGATGTGAAGTCGTGAGTGGCTTCACATGGCACGTGGTGCGTGATTTGATCTTTGTGTGGCATGTTAGTTATGTTACAACTAGTGGACATGTTAATGTTCTAGATTCGCATGACTTGTATGATACTTGGTTGTATGATGATCTAAGTGATACACTTGGATAATATGGCATACATATGATCCACTTGAATGTTAATCATGTATGATATATGTGTATGATTGCTTGAATGGTTTACAACACATAAAGTCACCAACGGGTCAAACGGGTCAACTGGGTCAAACGTGTCTGTTTTCTGAAACCTTGAGTCCTTGGTTGTAGTGTACTTAGGGTTTCACATGTTCTCTGTTTACACGTACTCATGTACTTATATGATCTAGGTAACCTCTGAAGGTTGTCTGTCCACTCTGTCTATCAAGTAAAACTCTTGGTATTTATTACGCATATCAGGTGAGTTCATGCCCCACTCTTTACTTAATCTCTTTTGGGGGAGATAGCATATTGGTAAACAATAAACGCTTTATATATTCAAGTTGTATATATATTAATATATGTTGATATCATGGAAAAGTCCTCACACTTTCGAATTGTTAATATTGAATAACGGGGAAATTTGGATAGTACTACTAGGTCTGACGAGCCCCACCTGTGTGACTCGAGGTCAACTGGTGCAATTTGTCCTATTGAACATTGTCACGACCTGTTAAGTCGTGACAGGAGGCAACAACGTAACACAGTCAGCTTCAATTGCGAAATCACCATGAGTTAATATTTATTGTTAATGGACTAGCTATCTATTGCATTGCACTACTTCTATATCTCTATTATTAAACTGCTTATGTTTGAATATCACTCTTGAACTCACCAACCATTGTGTTGACATTTTAGTATGTTATTCTCAGGTCATTAGCTTGCTTGCCATAGAAGCACTACATGGTTTCACTTGCATTCTAAGATTCGGTCTTCAAGACATCTTTATTGTTTTAATGATTAATGTTTACTCTTTTGGGTTGGCGCATGTTTTGCCATAGTATACATTTTTATTTCTTTGAGTTGTTTTACAAAACGCTTCCGCACAGTTTAAAGTTTATACTTTGGTTGATTTTATTTTAATTATGGCATATAGAGTCGTTCTGAGTAACTATTGACTGTGATCTTGGTTTGTTCACACGTCTCGCGGTAAAACTCCGCACGTGGATTTTGAGGGTGTGAGAATTACAAATTGCAATTAGAAATAACACAATTTAACTACCTAATTTTAATATCAAATCACTAATTCATCTTTCAAATCCCTAGCTCATATATCTAATTGTATAAACCCTAAAAATTAAAAATTGTACCAAATAAACGTTATTTTTATAACAAATAAACGTTATTTTTATAACAAATAACACTTAAATGACCCTTAAATATTAAATTTTGAAAAACATAAACCCTAAAATTCCTAATTTTATAGTATAACAGAGAAAAGAAAACTAAAAATGTTACCTTGAAGTGGGTGTGACATCCGTCACCTTAAGGTCCGTCGAACGACATAAATAAGCATAGAAATATTTTAATTATTCTTCCTTTTCTTCATGAACTCCCGCTTTAAGGAATCATGTCTGTCTATTTTCCCTCGTGCCTGTACTTCCTCTGAGAACGTGTGTTAAGCATAAACCTTTTATAAATTTCATCACCATTACCACCAAATATATCATTTTTAATTCGACCATTGTCATAATAAACCATTTTAGACTATCAAATGCCATTAAACACGCTTTTAACCTTAATATACGAACATTTTAAGGTCGTAATCAATCGAAAACAAATTTTGGGAAACTCGAGGGTTAAGTGCAGGGACTAAACTTGTAATTTTGCAAACTTGGGCTGGGTATATAACCCCATTCCCAGCCACAATCCTCACTCACTTCATCTTCTTCACCTCTTCACTCCCTACACACACATTTTCTTCATTCTAGCACAAAATCCACCCGTGTGGTCTCGTTTTCGTCGTCTAGTCTTCATCTACAGCCTCATCTACTCATTTCTAGCAGGTAGACGACTTTGGTTGTCTCTTTTCTTGTCTTTTTATGGCTGTCCAACTAAGGTTTCGGGTGTTCGGGTTCGACCAAGCACATGAGGTCGTGTGGGTGTGTGTGAGGTCTTTCTGCTTGTGTTTCATGTTTGTGTATGTTTGTTGAGTGTTTCTGGAAGTCCTTGTGGTGTAAAACTCGCGTTAGAGCAGCTCGGGGGCTGCTCAGCCCGACCACAGTCGCGATTCTGCAGTTCAGGCGACTGGGTCTGTCATGCGATTGAGCCGTGCGACTGAGTGAGTCGTGCGACTGAATCATGCGTCTAAGTCAATCGTGCGACTGAGTTGTGCGACTAGGCATGTCGTGCGACTGAGTCGTGCGACTGGGTGTTTGTATGCGATTGAGTCATGCGTGCGAATGAGTGTATACGATTGAGTCATGCGTATGAATGATTGTGTGCGATTGAGTCAGGTGACCGACTGAGTGTATGCGATTGTGCGTGTTTCGCACGACTGGAGTCCAATCGCACGAATGAAGGTTCAATCGCACGAAAGTAGCTAATTCGCACGATTGAGGGTTGATTCGTGCGCATGGAGGTTGGGTCGTGCGAATGTGTGTGTTGTGTGGTGCGACTGAGTCCAATCGCACGAATGAAGGTTCAATCGCACGAAAGTAGCTAATTCGCACGATTGAAGGTTGATTCGTACGAATGGAACGTGGGTCGAGCGTCTGGTCCTGTTGTGTGTCTGATGATGAGTGTGAATTTCCCTTGAACGTCTGATGATGTTAAGGCAACATCAGTAAAAGTGTCATTGCTTGACCCCAAAGATTAAAGTCAACGCTATCAACATGCACATACTACTTCAATTGAAATAAACCTAACATTTTACAATTACCGACAACCCATTTGAAACTACAAATACTTAACAAGTGTCACCTTTCATAATAATGAGATCTTTACAAGGATGTTATAAGCAATGACGACTGCTCTTAGTATTTGGATCTACATAAGATCTGATGCGTGTGTCCGCTTGTGTGTGTGTGCCACCCACGACCGAAACGATACAACCCGAACTGACCAAACATTACTATACACTTTGTACAGGTCATTAATGCTTAACAATAACTGTCAATAGGTGTTTGACCGATCATTGCCTTCAACTGTTGGAAATCTCGATCTTTCATACTTACCACATAACATGTGAGTTTCGTGGCCCCTTTTTATGCTTATACTACTTTACAAACATTTACAAACATGGGGGAAAAGTATGCTCGCCCGTTTTCTATGCTGTACAACATACATACAATTTTCATACAAGGAATCAACGTGATACTGTGTTGCAAGTACTTATCTGATACGTGCTTGGGTCTGCTGTGTGGTTCTATCTTTGCAACTATTTAATTCCAGTGTGGGAACCGATGGTTAGGTATTGGTAGTACTACTACTGGTTGACACCCCCACCCCTGTTCGATGGTATACTAGTTGGTACAATCAGTGGGCAGGAACGGGCCCTTAGGTGAATATATGCCGACAATTTCTTTGTGTACGTCATTAGGTTTGGTTGCAAAGCTCATGTCATGTGATTTTACTTGTGTATATAACTGTATTCACGGTATTCCATATCATTTACTTTATACAGCATCACTTACACTTTTATTACTTAAACCTGCAAGCTCACCAACCATTATGTTGACCATTTTGAGCATATCTTTTCAGGTGAACATGCTAGCTGAGGTTCTAGGTGTGCTGCCTTAGTGGAGACCCTAGGATGCATTTTCAGGCTAAACTTGTCTTTTTGAAAACAATTGATGTATCTATTTCAAACAACATTATACTTTGTAACTTGTTCCCGGGTTGTGGGAATTGCATACAATGTCATTATCTATGTTTATCTTATATCATGTTTATGCTTATGGCTATGTTGTCGTGAATACTGACTAAACACGACACAAGTCCCCTTGTTGTCGGGTGTCGTCATGACACGCATGTCATCATTATTATTATTGCATCTCTATCGCTACCATGTGTTATGACGATTCCCGTCTCGTCGCAACCCCGTGTTTTCGCTCTTAGCGGGGGTGTGATAGTGGGCGGTGGCAAGGGCCACCGTGGCAATTATCGTTCGGTGATGGTTGACCAGACGACTAATGTTGGTGGGGACTTGGGGTGATTAGTATTGTGGATGGATGGTGGCTGACTAGCTGTGACTTGTGGGAAAGGACGAAGGATCAATAGGGGCATGGGGCGATAAATGATTTTTTTTATTTTAAGTATCAAGTTTGATTGAGTTATAAGTGTTTGGACTAATTAGTTAGGTTTTTTAAGTTAGTTTAATATTTTTTTGGGCTTATTTTTATTTTTGGCTTGTTAATTAAAATTGTATTGGACTATTAGATATTTTGGGCTTATTAATTATTTATGTTTTTATAAAATATAATATTTTTTATAAAATTTAAAACTTTCTATAAAGTGTTGAGTTTAATTTTTTTAGGGTAACGTAAAACCGTAATTTTTTTTATTACCATAAGACCGTAAATTCTTTTTACACTATCCGTACAATGTTGAGGGGTAGCGAAGGCTAGCCCTCAACTCAATGTATATCCGCCCATGACGTTAACATGTCATTGGAAGGAGGGGGGGTTCACCGCGCAACAACACTGTCACTGCTCTCCCACGCCGTGCCGCTCCGCCGTTTCGCGACATCCTCACGTCGGGACATTGCGGATGTTTTCTCCCCGTTTTAAGCATGGGTTTCTTATCCCCATGATGCCATCCCTCACGGTGTGAGCACTCTCCTCACATTTATAGTATGATGCGATGTGATGTGATGTGATGTAACATAATATGACATGATAAATTTTAATCGGTGAGTATGTGATTTGGTTTCAAACATGATTTTACTTGAAAATTATATTAATTTCTCAATTTTATTTAATTGCATTCTATTCTTCCAACCAAACGTTTGCTTAGGGTCTAAGCCAAAAGACCAAAAGGGTATATTCCGTAACATGACAATTGTAGAGGGGTGTTATTATTGTAAAATGTTTTAGTTAGCAATAAAAAATAAAATAAAAAGGTTTATAGGGCAAGTATATATACCGAGAATATGCCTATTTTAAGAGAGTTGAAGTGCTCTTTTCAGCGGGGGCCATTCAACACAGCTCAAGGGGCCGCCACGTGGCAAAGCAGCTGAAAAGTTAACGGATAAGGCGCAACAAGGACTGCAATATGTGTCACGGCTGACGTCATCGGGACAGCACGTGGGCTGTGCCAACTCATACTCACATTTTCAAAGACCGGTGTTTTCCACGTAACCGCCAAATTAAAAATAATTCAAAATATTAATAATAATTTGGAAAAAGACACCTTTTTAATAATACTCCAAATTTGATCGGCAGGATACGTACAATATTACGATCCTCACGATATCTTAACAGTATTTTGTTTTGTTTTAATATACCTATACGTAACTAACGGATAACATTTAGCTAAACGTGTATAAAAAATCGGTTCTGAAAAAAAATATCAAACCGGTTTAAAAAAAACTTGTATGAGCCAAACTTGTTACAAACCCGATTCGAATCAACGGTTTGTATACTGGCGGCCGAAACTTGTTTGTAAACCGGTTTTAATTTAGAAAAAGCACTTAAACCGGTTAAATAGCGTGAATTACTCGAATTAAATAACTAATAATAAATTAAATTGTTGGGTAATTAAGATTTAAGAATAGTGTTTGAATACTTTTGCACAAGTTGTTGGAATAAGGGAAGTAGTAGTCGGTAGGGACAAAACCATTTTGTCAACCTCATCCACCAAGTAAACAACTAACAAAACCACCATTTAATTTCCAGCCATTATTGACCTCATCTATTTAATAGTTTTTATAATAAAGGCTATATTTATAGTTAATAAATAATTTTTAAATGACAAGATTATAACACGAAATGATAACATGTATATGAGACAAGTGCTAATAATAATGGTGTTCAATGAGTCGTGTACATGATCGCGGAATTTGTCGGACACATAAACCAACTTTAACATTTTTGTTTTTATGACCAGATCGAACAGTTGGTTATAATAGTTGGATTGGAAAGCTGATCCTTAGTGGTATACCTTTTTGAACCGTCTTCATTTGAAGTGGTTAGACCAGTGAAATAGACAAGATTTTAATTATTTTATTTTCTTAATATCTCAATTTAGTGATAATAACCATATTATTATCAAAGTTTAAAAAGCTGAGTCAACTCCGTGGATCATAGCCGTGTATGACAATTTGAAAATTTTTAATGAAGAAAATCAAACATACAAAATTTATCACAACCTATATATAAACATGTATAATTAAGATAAATAAATATAACATGTATAATTGTTGTTCTTATATATATATACTAATATGTATGAAAAAATAAGTGTGCTAGCCTGATGAGCCATTTCGCTTGGTCTTTTACGAACCAAACTTGAATTTTACATTTCAACCCATTAAGATAAATGAGGAGACATGACTCGGTTTAACATCTGCCCTTGAAGATACCCATTTTAGAGGGATGTATCGTATGTTGAATGTGATATTGATAGTGGGTGAGCCACTCATTTATATTATTTTTAGCTTCACCTTTAAAACCTTTATATATGTATGTATACATAATCCATACATATGGGTTTACTATACGCACATTTTGATGTGTTATCCGGACATCTAATCATGACGTTTATAATGGACGGTCTTTGGGTCAAATCATTCAAAGATGTTCCCTATGAGTCGTATGCGTGTTACACCTAACTGCTCACGCGTCGTATTGATCCTCATGAAGAAAAATACGGGTTATATGGTTATATACGACTAGTATGAATATTTTTTCAATTTAAGTTAACTTTTCTAATTATTCGATGTGACATAATATTCCTTAATATATATGCAAATTATTTGACATGAAAAAAGAACGTTTTAATTTTATAAACTAATAACTTAAAAAAATACAATTTTATAAAATTACAAAATGGGGGGAAACCCATTTGGTAAAAAACATTTCGGCCACCCTCATGGGTGAATGAGGGGTCCTTTTGTTTGTCTTGGACACTTGAGTTTATTCACTCTTGCACTCTTTTAAGAACACACTTTCTCTCTCACACACAAAAACAAAGTATTCTCTTCAAAACTAGAGCTGAAAAATTCGGATTGAAGGCTTCAAGGGTTGAAAAATTTCGGATCTTTCAAGGAGCATTGGTAGAGAGTTGAGACGTTGTGCATCCTAACTTGGGAGATGTTTGAAAGAACTTGTGGGTATCACAACTTGAGGCTCTCTCTTTCTTTTGGGGGCTGGATATTCAACAACATCAACATCTTCATCTTCATCTCATACATCTACAATATTTGTACAAAAAAGGTTGTATCTATGAACTCCCTATGGTTGTTTTATGGCTTGATAGCACACTACTTTATATATATTATTGATCCTTATTCTTGGGTTTGTTAATGCTTAAAATGGTGAAAATTTTCAGATTACTAACCATATGTTAAACCTATATTCCGTTGCGTTTTTTTAAGTTTAAATGGTTAAACTAGTTTGTTTTACTTGTGACAAAACCCAACAATGGTATCCTGTGTTCATCAACATAATCGTCTGACAGACCAACATTATGTCTCGATCAAGTATGTAATCGACAACCGAACCTCCTTATAAAAATGCCCATACGATGAGCAATGGCGGTACGTAACCACCATAAGTAATTATACTGGCGCACATCGTCTTACCTCAATATTATCACTAATGGTCAACCACTATGGGATTACCAGTACGACGTCCTTTAGTGACTGCTGAAACTATAAAATCAGGTGCCACTAGTTGCATAGGCATGTAAAAACCGAGTATGTGCTCCAATCGATTAAAGTCAGTAGTGATCCTTACCACACACCTTTAACTTGAAGATCACTAGTGCTGAGAAATTCTAGCATAATATATTGATAAGTCGTGTAAAATCCGCTCTCAAAGATATGACCCACGGGGTCTACTAGCCAATGATCGCTACTCGCTTTTCCTATAAGGACAATAGCAAGTCTCAATCAATCGTACGTGGGGGTCTAATAGCCTTCCCCTAGAAACATCTGAAGCCTCCTCGGGTCCATATTCACTCATGGAAACTTTAGATACGTGTGTTAGGAGTGTTCACAAAATTCTGAATCCGAAACCATACGATGTTTTTGAGAATTTTTGATATTCGGATATCTAAATTATCTGAAATTTTTTATAGAAGTTATTAAACAATAAATATTAATTAAATATTATTAGATTTGTATGATAATATTAAATAATACATATTTTTTTTAAGATTTAAGATCTTAGATATTCGTTCGGATAACCAAAATCAAATTTGAATTTTGGATATTTAGAATTTCGGATTCTGATTCGGATAGTAAAAACCATTATCCGAAATTTTTAAATATCCGAAAATCTGGATATCCGATTTTAAACACCTCTAAGTCGTGTGGGAGTAAAAAAAACCACCCATAGTCGAATGTGAAAACACAAATTATCAAAAAGTTTGCGTACGGAAATATATCCATAATCGAAGACCGGTTTATATATTAGGTTTTAAACGAAATTTGCTTCTTTTCAAGTAAATCACAAGTATCCTAGAAAACTTGCATTATGTCAAGTAACTGGTACACATTTCATACAATTTCTACAAAAATATAATTCGTATAAGAGAAAAAGGGCCATGTAGATGGCTCGTAACAGTTTACACGAGTCGTATTGCCTAGGATTTACACAAGTCGTTTGTTGCTAAACAACTTGTGTTGTACGCAGATTTAATGGCTCTATCAATGGCAACTTCCGACTATTCGACCAAGGTCGATACGACTCGTATCCTCCTATACAGTCATTAATACGGTGTCTACCTATCTTGTGAGATGTACCCTAACTGGACCCGAATATATATCATGACAAAACTACGTGTATCACTTTAAATAATCTCCACCAACTGGGCTGCAATCACAATAGGGTTTCATGACTTCATCATGTCATTATGTAACATACTTTGAATACCCACCACACATTGGGCTCCAATATCAAAAGCAAACTAAAGCTAGCCTTTCTGGTTTATAACTTACCTTTTAGAAAAATCACTTATGTTAACAACTATAAATTTTAGGTTTATTATTGGAGTTAATATCATTCTCTTATACAGATTTTTTTACAAATAATAACAAGAATCATAAAAAGGCTTGTACCTCGAAACTTACCCGGATAAAAGCTTGACAGAGGCTCGTTTGAATTAGCTCGGTTTATGGATGACCCGAGCACGAGCCAAGGGCGTCTCGCTCATTGGCTCGCTAAATTAATTTACCTTAAAACCTTAACATGTGAAGACTGTTCGGTTCATAACTGAGTTAGCAAACCGATAGTCGTTAGAAAATTAGCTTTTTAAATAAATTTTTTACTTATAATCAATTAAACACTAAAATCTAAAATAAACTCAATAAATTTCAGATGCTATAAATTTTTATAACTTTGTAAGTTAAAAAATTGGGTTCGTTAAGACAAGCATGAAAAATTAAAAGTGCATTTTATTTATAATTTTATAAGTTAAAAAATTGGGTTCGCTAAATTATTTCCGAACTTTATTTCATCTTTGTGTAACACTTTAAACTCTTGCACAATCCAGAGCATCTTCGCTCAAGTGAGACTCGAACTCAAAACTTCAGTATTTTAAATGATCTTTATTACCTCACTTTAACCACTTCGGTTAATGATCATTGTTCACACAAACGTAACTACTCTTAAATTTGCAAACATATTGATATAACTTGAGCCCTTGCCACTTACGAGGGCTATCACAAACACTTTAAGGGGCTGTTTGGTAGCCTTTTAATCAGCCTCTTAATGATTCAGATGTCTGAATGGTTCAGCACTTAACGGTTCAGACTGTTTGTTTCGCCAGCACATGTCTGAATGGTTAAGTCATTTACCTCTAAATGATTAAGCATTATACTGATGCTGAATGGTTAAGAGGTCTAATGCTGAATGTTAAGACATAATATCTGAATTGGTCAGACATCTGTATTTGAATAGTTAAACGATATACTACCTCTTAATGGTTCATACATCTTAATGGTTCAGCACTTAATGGTTCAGACCTTTTAATGGTTCAGCACTTAATGGTTCAGACCTCTTAATGGTTCAGCACTTAATGGTTCAGACTTCTTATTGGTTTAACACTTAATCATTCAGAAGTTACCAAACAGTCCCTAAGACCATTATGCTATTAACTAATAAAATCGTTAAAATTGAAATTTCATAAACTTCTGTGAAATTTATTTATTAATGTATATGAAAAGCCAAGCAACTAAAAAAACCACCAAATGGCAATTTCATTTTTAACATTATACGCATTATAATCATTTCATTAATTTACAACCTAAGTTCAATTTCCAAGAACTTAAAATTGATTTGCATTTATGTTCAGCAAAAACATTTCATCATTTCATCGTGCAATGTTCGAGTTTGGTTTAAACTAGATTAAAAACATTTATTTATTTAGAAGCCACCATTAAATCTCATGTTGTATACCACATATAAATATTAAATGGCTCACGTGTGTTTCTAACTTTGTAGAAAGAAGCATTTATAAAGCCACATAACAAGATCTTTAATCTATATATGATTAAAAATTTTTAAAGCAACAAGTATTTTTTGAATTTCGTATTCCCATTTAAACAAACATGTGGGTTCATGGGTTGGTAGGTTATTCTAACGCATGGGCTTAGAAGAATTATATAGTCAGCCCAATTAATTTAAATAAACATGTGGGTTTGTAGCTAATGTAATGAGCCAATGACTATATGTTGATTGTGAAAATGCTAATCATCCAAAAGGATCAAACGATTTACTTACAAAACTTAAGAACAATATATGGTGTTTCTAATACATTTTAGAAATGTTACGAGACAAGAAAGTCGTTATGTGTACTTCTTCTGTTCGTATACGAGGCAAGGTTACACTTTCTTATCTCGACTTGGAACGATTTGTTCTAGGAAGCGAGATGGGTGATTGGGTGGTGCATACGCGGTGGTTTAAAAATATGACTGCTTTAGAAACTTTTGTTTGTTAAGAAAATATATCTTGTGAGTTTAAAAAAATATGTTTACATTTTTAATATAGACAAAATATCAAGTAGTTCAGATGAATGTGAACTAATCCATCTTAGTCTAATCTTTGGTGTCAACCAAAAATTTGTGTTCGCTTAAAAATTCTCTTTAAAAAAAAAGAACTATCGTCTTTAAAATTCTCCCTAATTTTGATAGTAGTAACATATGATTTCTCTAATCATAGCAGATGGCGATGTGAACAAATATGCTCTCTAAAAGTTCTTCCATGATCATTTATAGTTTTTTTTAATGACAAATATACAACCCTACTTCGAGAATAGATGTTATCTTAATCGGGTCCACCTATTCGTTTTCTAGCCGGGACCACATCCCTAACCAAAGTAAACTTATTGTTGAGAAAAACCTCTGGCTCAACTCTGAACATTTTTGCTCAGAGTGAGAATTCATAAACCCATGACCTCCCTCTTATTTATATGTTATAGGTATCTCACCTTAGTCAGTTGAGCTAAAAATCATTGGTTCATTTATAGCTATGCATCATATGTTTATAAGAATTATGTTTATAAGAATTACAAGAGAGTAGTCCCTTTTAAAAATCTTAAACTCAATTTCATATACATGTCACCATCCTTAGTAGTTTGACCTGATTAATTTGCCCACACCATCTGTTCGATTCATATAATCTATAATCGGCCTTTCGTGTACTTTGTTCTTTAAATTGGTTTTGTTTTTGGCACAGTTTTGATACACACTTCGTGTTGGGATTTGCATACGATTTTTAAAATATTTGACAATGTAAACAATAAAAAGATATATGATTTCAAACCTTTTATGATCTCCCACCAAGGATCCATTTACAAGAACCTGAGACACCTGAACTAACCATGTCGTATTAGAAATGTACGGGTAGCAGACTCCCTAAAACAACTATTATTTGATTTAACTACTAGAAACCACTAAACAGTTTTAAAAAACCCCATTTATTTAAAAAAATTCAACCAATCACTAAATCCTAGCAATATAATCACTTAATGATGCTTTTTATGTGAATATCAATGCATCACAATTAATAACAATAGAATGTTAACAAATGTTACATTTTCTAAAAGTAAGCTCATACGATGAAACAACCAGTTGTGCTTCGGCTTATGTTGTAACTTTTAAGCAGTTTAGTTCAAGTACTTTAATAAAACTAATAACCGTTACTAAAGATAGAAGACAAAATATAAAAAAAAGTTTTAAATGTTACTGCTAGATAACAAAAATTACGACCTT
>CM046451.1:8968278-9220778 GCA_025506515.1 Flaveria trinervia
ACTATTAAACATCTTAAATATAAATATAGTTAGTTTAATAATTTATTAATACATATTAAATATAGAGTAATAGTTTCTAATTCACTATGTGTTATAACTTTTATATATTCATTATATTTTTATTTCACCAATGGATAATAACATCTTGAAAATAAAATATTGATAAAACTAATGATTTTGATATATTTTATTTATTTTACCCATGTAATACTTGGGTTATAACCTAGTTGTGTATATTTAGTTATGATTAGTCTATATGATCATGATTTTGTTTTGGATCATGTTGTTATCTTCTTACTTTAATTAAAGAATAACTTGAGATGTTATTTGTTATCATTCTTACTAATTTTTTTTATTTTTTTTTTTTTTTTCTTTTAAATAATTATCTTAATTACTAATAATATTATTTAAAATTCTTATACATTTAATAAATAAAAAAAGAGATCTATCTATTAATTTTATTTTTAAATAAACAATATTTTTCTAAAATAATAGATTTTTCTAAAGCATACAAATTTTATAAAAATATGAAATATTTAAATTAGTATTTTTAAATATTCAATTTTTAATTTAAATCCAAATATAATTAAATTTAAGAGATATAATAAAAAAATTTTAAAAATGACATTTTTATACGGTGTGTTTTAGAATAATTTTTTTGGGATAATTAAAAAACAAAATTATTAAAAATTGATATCACTGTTTTATTAGTTATAGTCATTTCTCATACGTAATTTTAGTCATATCATATCTTAAAATATTATTTTATAATTAATAATTTTATTATATTAATATTTCATTTATTAACCCGTATAATACACAATTTTACTAAATGTAGTCCCTTAATATTCTATTAGATTAGCCCAATTATCTTTCACTAGACATGGAAATTCAAAATGATTTACGAAAATTATTGTTTTCTAAACCATGATTAAGTAGGGTGATGTGTTTATGGAAATAGGGTGCGTTTAAGAAGATGAAAATTTGAAATGTTTGCAACAATATGTTGCATGGACCTAATAGCGTCAAACGGTGTTGAAGACAAACCTTTGGTCATAAGGTATAAAACATGAACAATGGTAATTTCATAGTGCATTTTGAAACTCTATTTTTATTTTTATATCTTGTAAGAAATGTAGGTCATGTTTCATGTACCGATGAAACACAAGATTTGCTACTAGATGTGTAGAACTAAGAATACGATACCGTAGAGTAAGTGAACTAGAAGATGTCTCATTTAACTTGGAGTGCTGATACATGGTTGGATAAAACAAGAGCATGATAGTTTGTCTCTATGCTAAAACTAGCAAATGTATATTATTTCTTAAAACACTATCTGATATGGTAAGTCTAACAAAGATACAATAATCGATGGTAAATCACCGATCATTTGAACGACCAACCCAATTAACATCTGCATAAGCATGTAGCAAGACTAGAGGTCCCCCAAACTATCAACCAAGGAGTAATAATAACATTAAGGTATCAAAGATAATCTTAACAGCAACAAAGTGACAATTAGGGTTTTAGAAAAACTAAGAAACATTGTTAAAAACATAAGCACCGTCTCTAATTTTGACTACAATAATATGAGGAACTTGATATAACAAAGCCTATCATCCCCAAATTAACTTTGCCAAGGACTTCAACTTGCAATACTCTAATATTTCTTTATCTGGAGTCATGTGGAATGAGCAGACAAAATCCATAACCTATTCCTTCTTTGGGACCTCCTTAAAGACCATAAGAACACACCATAGATAGAGTATCTCTATGGATAGAGTATCTCTGCCTTACATAAGTGTATAAATAAAGTGCTCATAAGAATGAAGCAATGTTTTTAAGAGGATTATAACCTGATTTTCTTAATCCATATTTACATCAATGTTCTTTAGATCCATCACAAGTTTATCAAACCATTCAGTGTGATCGTCTAAAGATTTATCAGGAGCGATATGAAGGTGTACAACCATTTCAATCGAAGGAGGTGTTTAAATTTCAATCAAAGATCAAGATTAGTTGTATACTTCTTTCGATTCCTCCACTTGCTTGGATAAGTTTTCAAAGTTTATAAAGTTACACAACAACCTATTACACTTTGAAAACTTATCTAAACCAGACTAAAACAAAAGAATACCAAACATGTTGAATTAAGTTACCTTAACAATACATTAACAACCTATATTTTGGGGTTTTATGAGGTGAGCGTAATTTGAATATTATGAATGTACATGAACTTAAAAATGAACTGTTTAGTTGTTTCTTGCATATGTGCTAACATTTAATAACATGAAAGCTAACGACCTTCCTTTATGTTGTATGCATGTGTTTAGGCATTTTCAAATGGTTGAATCTTATGGTTTTTTGGCAGCTAGTATTCTTCATCTGAGGTTCTTTCTTCCATGTATGATAAACTATAGTGTACTTTTAAGTATTCGACAACTTGTATGATATTGTTGATTCATTCATAAGGTTGCATATGGAAGGCATTAAATAGGTGCATGTGTGTAAGTTACGTCAATTTACTTTAAGAAATAGGGGCTCTATGTATTTCATATGCATTTCATCACTTAATGCAATAGGATCGTACCTGTGGTTTCATTCACATGTATGTAATAAGCTAATTGACAAAGAACGTCAATATATTAAGTAAGTTAATCATCTAAACATTCCCTAACTCTAGTTTTCCAAAGCCGACCCATCAAAAGTTTAAATTGTCATGATATATTATGACCATTTAGCTCGATAATCGAGTTAACAGTTTCATACTTAAGTAAATTGTCTTAATGCATGCACACTTGTCTTAATTAAAGTGTAGCTCTAGAGTCTCTGAACATAGGAGATCTTTTTTATTTATTACTTAGAGTGTTGTGATGAGATTAATCACAATGGATAAGTCTTAGTCTATGTGGGCACACATGTTCTTACCATTTGATTCAATTATCATCATATACTAGTTACTATTTGTCTCAATTAAGTAATTAATACAATAGTAGAACAATTATTTTTGTAACTTGTATGCGAGCTATGGATCATAATTTAAGAACTTACGAACCATTTTAAGCTCATAATCTCTTTTTAGTTCAATAATCTCATTTCATATTAAAACACATAAGTACACTACTATATAGTCCCTAGATTTTTATTTTAATCTAAAGTCATATCCTATAGATTTAAAGCTTCATCTTCTAATTGCTTTCTTGAGTGTAAAAGCCCATAGATTCTTTTTATCCCTAAAAACATGGCAAGAAAAATTAATAAATAAATCTGATATGATTATAGGACATCCCTTTATTTATAGTTAAAGTGGCATATAAAGTAGCTTGACGTTAGAAACAATGGCAACAAAAGGTGCACAATAACACCACATGGAGACAAATTTCTATCCAATTGAAACAATTCTTTTCTCCAGCTTTTATTCGTTATGACTTATGACACTGAATCCAAGGAATATCTAAACAATAAAAGTGGCAAAAAATATAAAATTGTTTCTCTAGGCATCTTTAGGCGCACTATACGCAAATTTCTTGAAGTGTTACAAATACATGCCAAAAAAAAACAAGCAAACTTGTGACTAAAATGTCTATCACCCTTTTGTCCCACACCATGGGGCTATATTGCACGTCCGCCGGTGGTGCACCTCCTCCGTTATCATCTCCCTCGGCCTGAAAACCGTCGTGCATTCTGGTAACTCGCCAAGATCCGCGAATAAAGATTCGTCTTCTTCTCTGCTTGAGAATATCATAGCCATGTCAGTATCACCAATGTCACCAGCTAGCAATGGGCTTTCGAGCATGGTTGATGATGGGGATTCAAGATCAGAAAACCATCCGTATTGATAAGCGGTGGTTACAAAATGACCACCTGGCCCAACCTCGAGGTTTGTGAACTCGGGTTGGGCTATAGATGGTTTGCTTAAGGTTGGGAGGTCTTCCACTTGATCATCTATGTTTGAGCTTTCTTCTTGTGTGATAAGGGGAGTAGAGGCTGGTGGTGGTGGTGGTGATACGCTGGCGGCGTTGTGGTGGTGATTGTGGTTGTTGTTTCTTGATGCCGGCCAAGGGTGGTTGTGTTCGCATGAATATGTCACAATTACCATTGTAGGGTCCGCTCGGTTCCTCTCTACTTGTTTTCTTGCTGGACATCCTTTGGAACTACTACATCTATAATAGCCTCTGCCAATAATAATAATTGAGGGTTATTAGTTTCTTAATCATCGTTTCTCTTGCCATTAGCTTCTTGTAAACATCAATGCAATTTTATATTAATTTTTATAAGTAATTTATTTATTAGAATACTCAATTAACACGACTTTTCTATTGAATTACATCATAATCGATTATTAAAATACAAGATAATTTAAACTTATCAACCAACGTTGTCATTTGGGAGTTCAATTATTAAAAAAAGAAACTTTCTTGGATTATTAATTAGAAAGACACAATGTAATATCAATTAGAAAGAAAAAAAATCTTAATTATTTCTGTATAATTTTGAAAACATAGATTTGAATAGGTTGAAGCTACAATTTCAAACATATTACTACAATTTCAAACATATTATTGTAGGATCATGTATGACTGAAGAACACAAGAATGTTTCCAAATAAGTTCTGTACAAAATTCTTGAATTTTTGGATTACCATCATGTATGATTTTCACATACCCTTTACTGAGTGAAATTTTACCACACACCTTTTACTGATTGAAATTTTACTGGGTACGTTTTAGCATTCAAATTTCAGAGTGTAAACATACCGAGGGTAAGGCGAGCCTTTGATAGGTTTCTGGCCATACTTCCTCCAAGCCCAAGAATCAGAAGGGGGAGCATTTATCTCACTCTTAAGCCGAGATCCTTCTATCTCTTTTATCGGCACAGACACAACTCGTTTGTGCATCGAACGTTTACTGAAACATATCCAAAAACACATGTTACAACAATAGATACTCCAGTTTAATATGCTTAGGTTATGAACAATTCACTTATGTAAGTGTGTTCCAGACTAAAATCCAACTAACCTTCTCTTAGAGGACAAAGTGGAAGTTGTCTTGATGTCGGAAGATGGCGAATCTTGGCTGTTTTCCGGCGAGTAATCTTGGTCTTCATGATCTACTGTGAGAGAATCAAACCCATGTCCCATGATTGAATAGTATCCGGAAAGCTGTGTTTAACTTGTTGTGATCTTGTAAGTAGTTGTTGATGGATATTATTTACCTTTGTGTTCGTGCATATATATGTACAATAGCTTTGGTGGATCAATGAGAGAAGATGTGTGTGAGAGAGAGAAGAGAGAGAGAGATGAAAATGAAGGTGATGAACAAATGGGTTTGGTCCAAATTAATTATATGGGTCCCGAATGTCGACAGATGGGCAATTGGATATTTTATAGAGGACGTGCAAGAAGATGTGAAATATAAATCCAAATCCCTAAAGAGGGGTGGGGGGTGGGGGGTGGGGTAGGGGTACTAGGGAGTTGCTTAATTACAAAAGATATAAGATATTATATTACAATACTATACTCCAAGTTGAAAGGGACTTTATAGTTTATAGTTATGATATATGTTAGTTTTATTCAACTATATGACTTTGTCATTTAACTTTTCTAATTCTTCCTTTCTTTTTGTTTACATATGTGAACATGTTACAGAAAATTTAAAGAATTTGTTAATATTGTACTTACTAGCAGGATCAAGTAAATTGTAATATTAAATTGTAACATGGTATGTGACGTTTAAGAGATTATTACAAGAAGATAATGGAAGCAATATATAAACTTCGTCTAGAAAGAAATCAAGTATTTACCATTGCACCTACCCTAGAAGACTAAGCCCTTCATTTGTTTATTATAAAGTATTTTTCTTTATGCAAGTTGTGGATTTTCTTTTAAAGTTTTAATCTTCTTTGAACGTTATAAGTGAATTACTAGGTTCATTGATTCAAGTACCATCGTATTACAATATTAGATGTGATATTATTACAATTTTAGATGTGATATTATTTTAATCTACCGAATTATATGTGAAAGTTAATGAGGGATTTATATAGTTTGTTGCATACTTAATTTGCAATGTTAGGTAATGGTATGATAGAGTTTTTGTAAATTTTAGTGTGTGAGTTTTGGGTTTTAAATAACATTTGTGAACGAAATTGTATTAACCTCTTTAAGTTGTTATGTTATCACAAGCCAGAAATCCTCGGAAGTAGACCATACCAATAATTCTCAATGTGCAAAAAACGTGTTCGGCGGCTACCACAAAGAGACACTAGATATTGCTGAAGAATTGCAATTACCTCCTTCATCTCTTTCTATTTTTACGGTTTCACCCTTAAAGTTTTGCTTTAAACTTGTATCTTCTATATATTCATATCAAGGTGAGTATATCCAGTAGAGCTTGTTAACTATTTTTTTTTTATTTTTATTCTTTAAAAGTGAAAAAAATCGGCTCTCATGTTCCTATTAACCATCTCTACATGTATTTTGTTGGATTTAAACCATTGTAACGAATTAGTTTTTATGGATTACAATATTAAGCAAAAAACAAACACTCAAAAAACAAACACTCAAATCATGTGAGAAATACAAGGATTCGAGAATTTCAAGATGATGAATTAAATCTTATCGCGTGAAAACTTGAAGTTTCCGCTCTAGAAGTTAATGTTCTCGCGCGAGAACATTTAGATAGTATATATAAATGTTTTTTTTTGTAATACATTATTTTCTCCATGATATTATATTTTAGGGCTTCTGTTGAAACTCTTTGGTTTTCTTGTTTTTCATTGATTTACTGCTAGATCTTGTTAGTTTAAAGTCTTTTGGTCATTGTTTTGATGATTAGATAGTCGTAAAGTGTTTTACAATTGATCTTTGTATTTGGTTTTGTTCTTGAATGTTCTGATTACACTAATCTCTCTATATCTTGTTTTGAGTTGTTTTTGTCGTATATCTGATATCTTTAACACTTGTGTGTGCTTCGTTTGATATATGCAAGTATTTGTGGGTGTGATGAACATATACACATAAAAGAGATTATAAGGATGCATAATTTCTATAAATATTGAATATCACGCATCATAGAATCACAAAAAGATAAAGGTAATACAAAATATAAGAATATTATATCTAATCTTTCATTAAGATCTATGACCTAGCTAATCATTTTCTCATAATCACTATCTCTGATATCTATTTATATATATATGCATATATATATGTATGTATATGTATGTATATGTATGTATATGTATGTATATATGTATATGTATGTATATGTATGTATGTAAGGCCCCGTTCCTGAGCACCTCATAGTTGGTCAATCACAACAATTAAAACACTACACATTATAATTATACAAACTTAAGCAGCGGAAATGATTTATAAAAAATCATTTATTTCATTTATAACACTGTTGTTAAGCAATACACCATAATTTACTGTTTACAAAAGAATTGTTTTAACGCATTACAAAACAGCAACAACATAGAATACGAATGGATGTCAGTCTTTCCATGCCGAGTAACTTCACCCTCGTGCCATCCTCAGCAATAATTACCTGCCAACTGAAAATGTATAAAAGATAATGTTGCTGAGTGAGTTCGAGTTTTAAAAGTAATAAAATACTTTCTATATGTTGTATATGAAAATACTCTTTTCTGTAAAATACAACTCTGTACTGTATATGCGAGCAACATTAACTATATGAACAGATAATGTTCGTTCTTTTTACTGTATGCCTTGTCTGTTCTGTAAACTTTTATCTTTATCTTTCACTTTCTGTATGGACCAATGAGCAATACCCCAACTGTATGCGCGATGGAAAACGGGTGATGGGCCATCTATATCCATCGAAAGGGTCAACTATATCCCTCAAAAAGGTCAACTATATCCCTCGAAAGAGTTCTGTGTACTGTATACAAGGCCAACCTAATCACCCAGGACACGCTGCAAAGGTCCTGCCAATCTCAATTGATTGGCCCTGTGTGCATAATAGGGTAGCTAACCCGCAACACAGTTGAGCTAACGACAACATGGTCGTGTACCTCCTGTAAGCTTGCAAGACTTGTTAACATTTTTATTAATGTTCCTCTTCTTTTCTTTATTGCTCTTTCTCTTTATTATTACGATATACTTTACGTTACGATAATAAACATACCACCTAAAGTCACATACTATAAGTAATAATAATATTAGCAATAATAATATTAAGGAACAATCATAACCACGCATGAAACATCATCATAAATAAGCCCTAGTCAACCCTCGATCAAAACCCTAAAAGCACAGACTCCCAGAAAATTCTGTAAAAATTTCTAAGTGCTTAGGCGCTTTGGCACTATTTGGGCGCATGAGCCCTGTTTGGGCGTTTCATCACTATGTAGGCGCATCAGCCAACACTTAATCCTTTCATCCCTTAGGCGCATGAACTATTCAGGAGCATGGGCACTATTCGTGCGTATGAACACTTAGGCGTATGGGTTATTTGGACGCATGGACACTTAGGCGCATGAGCCACTTGGGCGCATGGGTACTATTGGGGCGCATGGGCACTATTGGGGCGCATGGGCACTATTGGGGCGCATGGCCCTACACTTAGTCGTCCGACTAATATTTCTAGGCGCATGGACCACTGTTCAGACGCATGGGCTATACTTAAACATTTCTAAGGCAATCTTAGGCGCATGGGCTACTGTTCAGGTGCATGGATTACACTTAAATCTTTCTAAGGCATTTTTCAGGCGCATGAGCCTTATCTAGGCGCATGAACCTTCTGTGTAACATGTTTCTAGTATGTTTTCAAACCCAATCATCAAACACATCTGTTCTAAGCTTAATATGGCTATTCTAAACATGAACAACCTATAAGCATTCAAAAATTAACATCCAACATGCATACTACATACGGGTAAACATACATAAACTTTGTAAAATCATTTTAATACATTTCAGCCCCAAAGATAGTTTAAAACAAGTAAAAACCGGGGTCTAGAACTCACCTGGTGCAACTTGGGTGTTTCTTCCTTTCTAACCCGCTTGCAAATGAGTTCAAACACCTAAAAACAACACCAAACACACACACCTGAGCACATACACAAACACATAAGCACATAAGCATATAACCGGGATAAAACCCGTCATAAACATTTAAAAACCACGAATTCTTACCTTGAATTCGATTTCCTTCTTCTTCTTCTCTTCAAAACTCGAAGTTCTGCTCTCTCTCTCTCAAAACCGAAAGAAAGTGTGATGTGAAGGGAGGGTGGGCGGCCATGCCCACCTTTACACCAACTTTTTCAAAGATTTGTCCTTTTGGACACTTTTAGTCATTCCACTTGGACTTTATTGATTTTCTTTCATTTATTCTTCATATCTTGCCTTTTTAAAATAACGGGTGTTACAATGTATGTATGTGTATAAATGTGTGTGTATATATATATATATATATATATATATATATATATATTATATATATATATATATATATATATATATATATATATATATATATATATATATATATAATATATATATATATATATATATATATATATATATATATATATATATATATATATATATATATTATATATATATAATGATCTAATAAATTATCAACCTTGAATTCAATCTAAGGGTGTTATTGTTTACAAACTCATGATGGTGTTATATTAGGGTTGCGAAAAGGCACACCCAAGCACCATAGTAAGGGTTTAAGGTTGTTTTGTCACTAGCATGAAAAGGATGTGTAAAAGGATTTTGCATGAATGGCTAGATGATTGCCACTTGTAGTTGAGCTAGCAATGCTAGTATAACAAACTTTAGGGGATGAAACACTAATGCTAAAATATTACTCAAGTTTGTTGCTCACGTATATATAAGTCATAGGTAGTGGCCTCAACTCTTTGAAAAGCTATAGAAACTTCTACTTTAACTTTGTAAGAAGTGTATCCTTCGTTTATGGTAACTTTTACATTAGACAAAGTTCCATTTGTTCTTCATCCGTGGTAAGTTACGCATTAGTGGCGACTTCTTTTTGTTATTACTTACCATCAAAACAATTAATCCATCTATAGTAACTTTACTACAAGTGGAAACTCACTGCTTGGTTGTAACTTTACAACGGTGGCAGGTGCTTGCTCTGTAGAAACCTCATCATTGATAATTGCTCAACAACTGCTTGCTTGGTACTTATCTCGTCGCTAGCAACTCGTCATTGTTAACTAGTCAATGGCAGTACTATTTGCAGGAATTGATGCCCATCTTCTTACTGATGCTCCCCCTTAGTAGTAACTTGGTCTATAAAGTGGCAAGTTCATATACTATAATATTAGAAGTGACAAGTTTGTACAGCTCGTAATGGTAAGTTTATGTTGTTTGTATCTTCTAAAACCCATCTTTTTCTTCAATGGCACCAAGTCAATAAGTTGCATGGGTTTACCTTAATACTTACTATATTTTTCATAGTCACCGACAAGTAGAGAAAACAATTTGTAGTTGGAAGGTGTAGTAGAAAGGTTGTGGTTCAAACTTTGTGCCATGGAATATGTGAAGGGATATGATTGAAAATGAGTAATTGAAGAATTTTGAACTATGGGTGAAAAGTTTTCAAAACCTTATATCGATTGATATTCAATCACTAAATCCTTTAAACCACTTCTGACTGAAACAATATGCAAGAATAGATAGTGAGCGATGCCTTTGCGGTGACTCTCTATTTATTTTAGCACGAGAAAAACATGTCACATTAACTGACAATTTTCTAGTATGATATTTTTATTCGGTCACATATAGTGAAAGGAGAGGACTCATTGGAAAGAGAGTTTTTTTAGACAACATATATATAAAAGGCCAACTATCAAAATGCTAGAAGGAAAGCAAAAACGTCACTTGTAACAAATGCAATGTAGGGTTTTGTGACCACTCGATCATGAAATCATCTCCTTACTATTCCTAGCAACATACTATTGACAAGACAAACGAATAATCGAATTAGATAAAACTCCTCATCCTGAGATTGTATATGTGACGCCATATTGTCTGCCAATGCACCTGAATAATGTATCACAAAACATCATTGGAAAAAGAAACTAATTGATGAACATGACTTGAGCTCATGAAAACTAATGTTATATTAAAATGAATCGCTGGGCAAATCTCCTTTGGCGGATCTTCACTATTATTGCTTTCATGATTCGAGTAAGCAATTATGTGTGTCTCTGCCAAACGAGAACATGCCCAGTAATACACCAATACATGTTGAATTTACTTGAAGAGCATGTTTCTACCGCAACTACTTATAGCTCACAAGTGTTTATGCTAATTGGATATTCGAAGCACCATCCTGTTTGCTAATTGGTAAAAGTTTGACATATGCGCATAAGTTCTGTTTTACATGACGTCTACCCTTTTTTCCACCACAAAAGGTATCTTATACCAATGCTCTTATTTCTAAATTAGTACGAGTCATATGCAACATCTATTTACAATCTCATGCACATGCACTTGTGCCACCGTTGTGGATGTACTTCGTCAAATACAGTTTCGTCTTATTTATAAACAAATGTTATGAAATGATTTTAGAATCCCTTAGACTTCTATCATAATTATGTTTTGACTAGATGTTCAAATATGAGACTAGTGGTCATAGCCGACCCTGATCAGGAGGAACATGCTAGACAACCATCCAAGACCCATTCGCTTGAGGGTTAATTTTTTATTACATTTATGTTTTTAAATAGTTATAGTTCTGTTTAACCAAATTACCTTTTAACCAAAATACAAATCTCGATGTCAATTTCATAATATAAACTTATTAGTTATAATTCATATTCATCAATACAACTAAAAGCACATTTTCAAAAATTCAAAATCTCAATTCTCGGCCAACAAGTGATAAAAGAAAAAAAAATCCAATTTAGATAGACGTTAGCAACGAAGCCGAATAGAAAGATTTATCGGATAATGTTACATTATGTCGGCATATATTGCTAAAACATTTGTTTTCATGTAAAAATAATTTATATAAATTTAATTCGTTAGGGCTCAAGTGCTTTTTTTCCCTGCCCGTCTAGAGTACTAAAACCCTTAAAACTAACCCTACAGTGGTAGCCTCTTGGGGAAAGAATTAAAAAAAACATGGACCACATTGCAAAAGGAAAATCAAAAGTAGAGACTTCAAAGTAACCGGTATGAACATGATCTGTTTGTTCATTGAAGAAAATGACTTTGGTAGCATTTTTTTGTAGCATATGCTATTGTGGCTTGTGGATATCCAGTTTCACTGTAAGGATCTCACTCTAAGATTTATCATCATATTCGATATGACGATCGAATTACATGTATAAAGTGAAATCACATGTTTTTGAACTTTTAAATAATACGTAAATATCACTCAAAAAATGTCAAATAAATGTGAAAGAATGCAAAGAACTAAGTTTATTGAGAGATTTAACTACTTGTACGAATGGAAATAGTCATGGGTCTTTAAAGATCATACGAGGATAGAGGATTATATACTTCAAGCTTGTGGAACGTTTGATTACAAGTATCTAGACTGAGAGTAGAAACAATTATGTACCTTGTAATATATAATTGTATTATCATGCATGTTAGTTGTAAATATATAGTACAATTTACATATTAAACGGTGTATCTGTGTACAAGTGGTTATGCCATTTTATTAATTTTTATTAAGTCCTAAAAGTTACATTTTAAGACTCTTAAGTTTAGCTATATTTATATTTTACACCCTATAGTTATCTATTTGTGTTTTTAGGCACACTCACAAATTTTTGTTTACTATTAACTTTCACTTATAAAATTTAAATTGTAATGTTTTATAGAACTTTAAATGTGCCATTACCAATGTAAATTTCATTCAAAATGTAACTGTAAGTCATTATTTACTAGTCTTCGATGCATAACCTACAAGCCATCCAAACAGATGCAAAGTCTTACTTTATTTTTACCATATTCTTAATCAACCAACTTTTAAATATGATTTTTATAAAATTTAAATTTATAAGTGTTTGTTCTTCAACATTTATATTTTTAGGTGATTGGTCTTTTCATGTTGCAACGTGACTATCTTTAACAACTTTTTTACTTCAACTTCTAACGATTTTCTTTTTTATATAAAGTTTCAAATATAATCAATAGTCTTGTCGCGCTGCACATGTTTGTGGTAAATTTGACTTTTTAATACAAAGTTTTGAAAATTATCAACAATATACATGTTTCGGGTTTTTTACATCCAACAAGCAGGTTTACAACAAAGTTTGAATGATATCTTTTATGGTTTCACAATATGGGTGTCTTAATACTAGCTATCTTTTATTTAAAACATATATATTTGTCACATTTAAAGGAGTTATTAATGCAATAGATCTTTGAATATGATCCTATGGTTTCTCTTAACATAGTACGACATTTCACGTACCAAATGGCTTGCACCCCAATGGTACCAAGGTGTTTAGAAAGGGATCTTTTCCTCTAAGGTTGACAGTTCAAGTCTTATAATGGATAAGTTATGTAAAAGTCACTACAGAGCTTCATGAGTAGTGAAGTTCCATCTAAGTCCTAAACATGTTGTAGAGAAAGAATCCCAAAACTAAGAATACCTAATCATGTGTAAGGAGAGCCTCACCAAATTCTATGTCTTGTCTTTTTAATTTTTGAACTTTTCTAAACATTACTCATTTAAGTTATGTGAAAAGTCATTACAAAGCTTCATAGCTTTCACATATGTAGGATGTTTCCATAAATGAAATTATACTTGTACTTTTTTATATTAACCTTAATTAAAAGCTTAGGTTTGGTGTTATTTTTAGGTCGTTAAAATGCATTGACATGTCATAAACATTGATGTCATTATTAACACCTAAAACACCAAAAATTAATGTCGATCCATAGATCATGTAACATGACTACTTCGATCATTAGGCGAGAATTCTCACCCCACACGTTATTGACCACTTGATATGTTAGCACTACTTGCCCACGTCTAATGCATACAATTAATGCTATCAAGCATAATAGGAAGTCCATGTTGGTTCTCATGCGCCTCATACAGTGTCATAATGTCAATCCATGTACGTATGTTTAGCAAGTATTGTCTCCCACATAAAAGAATGGTAGCCTTATAGATTTGTAAGGAAATTTCTTGAAGTGCTCTCGGACATCTTCAAGTGCTCATCGATACGTTTGCTAAGGTGTTGTAACATAGTTGACGACTAGCAAATGTGCATTTCCGTATAGATGTAACCATGTTTACCCTAAAATCCCATGATAACTTAATATACAAATTGAAATTAATAAAATATAAAATAATATGAAGTAATGAAATATTAATATTAAATGATGACATGATAGCAATTGTTTAGAGTGGTATATGAGATGATTGATGTGTTGTGCGAAAAAGTTAAAAGTTTAAATCTATTTATTGGATATGATACCTTTTATAAAAAGAAGTTATTTAACATAATTTTTGTGCAACATTTATAAAAGATGTTTGACAATCAGAAATGGTATGGTGAACATGTTGAGTGGCACAACAAACTTTCTTCATGCAAGGTTGTATGGTATGACCCCGAGGCATAGTGTAGTGGTGTTGTCATATGTGATCATTTTCTCCCACCTTAGGATGCCATGGTGTATGGTGTAACCATTACTTGTAACCTAAAAATATAGAGTCCTACAAAGCGAAAGATTTCTTCACACATTAGGTGTGGGCCTATGGGATCAAGTTGCTTAAAAAATAGTTTTGTATCTTTGCTAGGACTTGTTAACTATCAGAACTTGATTTTTGTCAAAACCAACTTATATTTGGTTAGATATATCCAGCAATATGTAGCCATGTAAAGAAACTATGATATACCTTCTGGGTCAGAACAAAATGGATTTCAGTGAAGAGAGAGAGAGAGAGAGAAAGAGAGAGTTTAAGTTTAACCGTAGCTATCAACGTAATTGTTAAGTCGGTGCTTTTTAAATGTTGTGAAATTAATATAATTGGATTTACTTAAAACCAAATAAAATTTTTAAATAACATTGAGACTTAATTATATGGGTGATCCTTATGGTTAGGCCTAATTTCAATTTTGGTCCCTAACTCTAAAAATTACAAGGTTGGTCCAAAACTTTGTACAAACGTAACAACAATGGTCCCTGAAATGGATGTTCGTTAAGTTTTCCAGTTTATATTATAAAAATGACTAAAATACCCTTGTATCGTTATTTTCTCCAATTGATTCCAGCAACCCTTCAACTTTGGCGGCCTCCCGCTGCAACGAAACCCACCATTTTCGAAGATGGTGACGTTTATGGCGATGGTGGTGATGGCGATGGTGGTGACAGAAGTTGAGCATATCTGAATCGCGTTAACAACCATCACATCTGATGCAAATGAGGGAGGTGGAGGGTCGTCGGAGGTGGAAGTCGTCGAAGGTAGAGGTCGCGGGATGTGAAGGGTCGATGATGGATGTGAGATTGTTGGAGGTGTTTGAAGGTTGAAGGTGGTGGTGGTTGAAAGTTGAGGGTGGTGGTGGTGGGGGATTGAAGGTTGAAGGTGGTGTGGTGGCGGTTGAAGGTTGAGGGTGGTGGTGGTGGTGGTTGAAGCTTGAAGATGATGGTGGTTGAAGGTTGAGGGTGGTGGTGGTGGTTGAAGGTGGTGGGGGATTGAAGGTTGAAGATGGTATTTGTTGAAGGTTAAGGGTGGTGGTGGTGGTGGTTGATAGAGAAGAAGAAAGATGAAAAGGGGTATTTTTGTCATTTCACATGCACTTAACAACAATAATTATCATCCTTCCGTTTCAGGGACCATCGTTGTTACGTTTGCGTAAAGTATTAGACCAACATTGTAATTTCAAAGAGTTAGGGACCAAAAGTAAAATCAGACCTAACCACAGGGACCATTCGTGTAATTAAGTCTAACATTGAGATGTGTTATGAGGTGTAAAGGTATGCTCAATAAGAACGCTTTGATTTGTGGACAATAAAACCTCAATTGTGGTTGTTGGGAAAAGCCCTAGATCAAAGGGGTTTTAGGAACTACTACTCTAAGTAGAATTTGAGGTAGTGCCTTAATATTAATGGACCTCATAAGGAACAAAATCCAATGGGGTCCCAAGACATAAAAAGTTCACGTGAATTTTATAATGCCTTGTTGGTTTATATATGATTGAATTCATTGGAAGAACCAATAAGAACATTTCACGATATTTAACTTTCAGAAACCAATGAAATGTTGCCACATGGACAAAGATTTTGAGAATTAACTTAAGGATGACAGTTTCTCAATATTTATATGTTAAATGTAATTAGTTTTAGTCACTTTGTGCAATATTCTCATTCTTGGTATAGTCTCATTGTAACTTCATGTTTTATATAATCCTCTATCTCCCACCATATATGGTGTGGAAATTCAGTTACTAACATGGTATCAACCTAATTAAGGCAACCTCTCCCCTTCCTATTCTCCTCACCGATCATCTTCTCTTTGTCTTTATCCCCTCTCCCCCATACGTGCTCATGGCTTCCTCCTCATCTTCTGCTGATGGCTCCCTTCCCATGGCTATTGCCCTACATATGATTCCCATTAAACTCAATTCTAAGAACTATCTTTTATGGCATAACCAAATGGTTCCCTTACTCACATACCAAAAACTTCTGCCTAATGTCGATGGAACCGCCCCGAAACCTCCTCCAACAATTTTGGCTGGTGACAAATCCACCCCTAACCCCGCTGTTACATCTTGGGTTGAAGCCGATCAATGGGCAATCATTCTTCTTAATGCTTTGCTGACTGAAGAAGCGACCTATGAAATTATTAGCCTCACCACCTCGTCACAAATCTGGAACGCCCTTGCCAATGCTTTTAGCCACTCATCCACTGAGCACATCCATGGCTTTCGCGACCAACTCCACCAAATGACAAAGGTACGTTGTCTGTATTCGACTTTGGTCGTAAGTTCAAGGCTCTATGTGATCAACTAGCTGCGATTGGCCAACCGGTAGATGAATCCGACAAAATTCATTGGTTTCTTTGTGGCCTCGGTGTCTCATTTGAGACTTTTTCGACTGCTATTCGGCCAGCAAATCAGATCTCTAATTCTGTGATCTCATATCCCATGCTGAAAATCATGAATTATTCTTAAAGTCCATCCATGGCTCCACTTCAACACCACAGATTGCCTTCACTGCTACTCATGGTCGGCCCCCTGTCTCGGCTCAGGGTCGTGGTCAATACTCTCGTGGCAATGGGCATGGTCATGGTCATGGTCGCCGATCCCTGCATTGTCAATTATGTAGGACGGATGGCCATTATGCCTCTTAGTGCCCAAGTCTCTCTTCATACGCATCAAAGGCAGTTCCATTAGATGCCAATCTTGCTCAAGCTTTTCATGCAAAGTGCCATGTAGTAGACTCTACTCCTGACTGGTATGTTGTTGACTCCAATGCCTCTTCCCATATGAAAACTAATCCCAACAACCTAAAGAATGTCTCGCCATATGCTGGTAATGCCAATGTTATTTTTGGTAATGATCATTCTCTTGATGTATCCATACAGGTCATTCTCGTCTCTCTAATCATGCTGAAGGACATTTTAGTTGTTCCCCACCTTACTAAAAACCTTCTCTCAATAAGCAAATTAACCACTGATAAAAATGTTGATGTCCTCTTTTCTCAACCCTACTTTACTATTCAGGATCGGAAGACGGGTCAAGCTCTAGCTAGGGGAAAGTGTGATAATGGGCTATACGTGATTAGTGGCAATTTTCAAGATTTTTTAGCCACTACTTTGACCAAAGCCTCTTATGAAACATGGCATCGGCGTTTGGGACACATTTCGTTTGATAAAATTTCCCTTTTGAAACGTTTTGGATATTTGTCTCTTACTTCTATTTTACCTAAACATGTTTCTTGTGATGCATGTCAATTGGCCAAAAGCCATCGTTTACCGTTTGATTCCAACCTTAAAAGATCAAAATATCCATTAGAATTAATTCATTGCGACCTATGGGGTCCCACACCGATTGAATCTGTTGATGGCTATTGTTACTATGCTGTGTTTGTTGATGATCACTCCCGTTTTTCATGGCTATACCCATTAAAAAGTAAATCTGCCTTCTATAATACTTTAACTGTATTTATCAAGTTTGTTGAAACTCAATTTTCTCAAAAAGAAAAAACCCTCCAAACTGATGGAGGTAGAGAATTTGTGAACAAATCGGTTCACACACTTCTTGCTGAGAATGGCACACTCCATCGCATTTCATGCCCGTACACCCCACAAAAAAATGGTCGATCCGAAAGAAAACATCGAAGTATTGTTGAGACCGGGTTAGCCATCTTATTTAACTCTCATGTCCCGGTAACCCATTAAGTTGATGCTTTTACCACTGCCACTTACATCTTCAACCGTGTTCCTAGCACCATACTTAATGGCAAGAGTCCGTTTGAACTGTTGTATCACTGTCTCCCAAATTACAACAACTTTCTCACCTTTGGGTGTCGAGTGTTCCCATACTTACGGGACTATGCCCAACACAAATTGGCTCCACGCAACATTCCTTGTGCAGCATGTAGGATTATTCTAAGTGTTCCCATACTTACGGGACTATGCCCAACACTGCACTCATGCTAAGTAAAGAGCATGTTATGACTCTGATCACAAAATTAAGATACACTGAGAAGATTGTACCCAATCTCTTTGACAAAGTTTACCTTTTCAATACTGAGCTTACCATTTGTGACCTTGCCCCTTCCAGAAATATAACCATCTTCATCTCCTCCAAAGGCAACTGGTCCTCCATCAATTCTTTCAAGCACTTGTGAAATCTAAGTGTGAAATCTTCCTAAGCAAGTTTCACACATACAACAGAATTGTTCTAAGTGTGAAATCTTCCTAAGCATTCTTCTTATAGTACTTGTGCAGCATGCAGGATAGGCATTGGATATTTAGGTTGCATCAGCCTTATCATTTATCTCTACAAACTCCCCGTAGGCTGCTGCTACCAAAACACTTAGTAGACTTCAGATATCAACAGTCCTCATGAGGATGATCACCAATCCTTTCTTCATATGATGATCAGGATCCTTCAGATTGTCAAAATGTCTTCTCATATCAAAGAGGTCATGCAGAGGCAACTGAAACATATCTTGCCATGTGTAAATGTCTTTAGTGCCTTGATCTCTAATGACATGCCATATTTCTAGATTTGTGGTGTATGTCCAAGACAAGATAGGTCTTCCTGATGCTAGAGGAGCTGTTTGAATTGGAGTTGATATAGCATCCTCTGGCTGCATAACCTCAGGATGTTCTGACTCATCCTGGGGTTTAGAAGAGGGTGCAGTCTTCTTCTTCTTTGGCTTTGGTTAAAAGCCATCCTCTTCTTTCTCTTTGTAGATTTTAACTGAGAAGACTGGCCTGCAGTACCAGATTGATCTTCATTGTCTTTTTCAGTTGGGACTTCCTCTCTCTCAAGCTCAAAAGGAGAAGGAGGTTGATCTTGTTGGGGATCAGAAGATGAAGCTTGCTGAGTTTCAGCAGGAGGTCCAGGTTGTGTTGTCTCTAGTTGTTCAACCTTAACCTCCACTTCAAGTGGAGCTTGACTTGGAGTGGAGTGTAAGTTAGTGAGCTCTCCACTTTTGATCTTTTGTTTGATCACCCTAATATGCTCATCCATAGTGGATAGAGACATGGGGCCAAGTATCCTTTCGGAGAATCCGTATAGCTTCAAGAAGCTCATCATCTTCTACCTATCAGCAGACTTCTTCATGCTCTTTTGGATGATAGCTCATGATTTTGCAGCTTCTTCCCTTAGCTTCTTCTTTGTTGTCTTTCTGTCCTTGACTATCTCAAGTTCAAGCTGTTTTAAGTACTCAAAGTCAACATAGTCATAGGACAAGGGAAGAAGTGCATCTGCCTGATAGAAGCCTGTGGCACTCAGGTAGTTGATCATCTTGATCTTATCTTCTTCTTTGTCTACCTGAGGTTCTTGTTAAACCACATCTTCTTGTGCAGGACTTTCCTGAACTAGGGAGAGGGTAGGCATATCCTTGTACAATCTTTTTCTTCTTCTATCTTCTTTGACTTGTACTAGAAGCTCTGCATCTTCTGCCTCCTTCTTCTCCTTTGACCTTTCCAGGTCAACCAGTTCATTCAACTCATCTAAGGGGAGAGAGATGACACTGTCTATGTCATAGTTCCTTGTCTGTAGATAATTTATCCTGACTACCCTTAACTTATCATTCTGAGTATCTGGTCTAGGGGCAGCCCTGATAACAGACTCCATGAGTCTTGAAGACTCAGCAGAGGAACTTTCTCCCCTCAGCCTCCTTTTCCTCTCTCTCTCTCCTCCTCCTCCTTAATCTCCTCAGATGTCATCTTTCTTTTCCTTTGTTACTCACAGACCTTTGTGACTCAGGGTGGAGAGATCTTTGGCCTTCATTGCTTAATACAGCTTCTAAGTTCTAGCCAGAGAGAGGTTGAGAAACACCTTCACACAGGTGTCTCAATAGGAGTGTGGATCTCTGCAGCAGTTGATGATGATGAGACAGGGGTCTTAGGTTCTACCACTAGGCCTTCAGTCAAGGTTTCCCCTATGAAACTAATCTTAGGGTCTGCCTAAACATCCAGTTGACCGATGGCATTGCCTGATTCCCTAAGTCTCCTTCTTAAGCTAAACTCTACAGTGATCCTGTCTTGGATTCTTTGAGCCAGTCTATCAGCTTGTCTTGATTTGCTTGGGTTGACAAGTGGCATGTTGACTAAATCCAGACCTTCATAGTAGTTAAAAGTCTAAAAATTGAAGACTTCTTGCTGTCCTTGAACTCTTATGATGATTAGGTCTTTCTTGATGTTGTCATATCTCCACCCAATGATGTGATTTGTAGAAGGTGAAGATGACATAGCCCTTGGTATCCCATCCTCAAACAGACTCTATATGAAGGAGTCTGTGTAGTCCACATCAATGTGAATTTGATGAGGTTACTAAGAATGCACAATTGCAAGTGAGGATGGTGAGCCCTCAATGTCCACTCTCTCTGAAGAACTCCCAGGTTCTGTAGCTATGATGACTTTCTCCCCCTTTTTGGTAGCATCACCCACTTGCATAGGTGAGTTTGAAGATAGGTCAATCACATCCACAGGTTCTTGTGTTCCTGGTTGAGCTCTTCTTAAGGGTCTCCTAGTTAGTTTTTCCTTAAGATATGAAATCTCAAGTTGCTGATCATTGATCCTGTTGTGTAAGGTAGTCACATGAGATTCAAGGTGACTGAACTTTGAGACTAAATAGGTGCATGTTTTAGACAGTTTTTGCACCTTCAGTCTCAAATTCCCCTCATCTTCATCAAAAGAATCATTGGGGGATGAGATGATTAGACCAAAGTCCTCTCTCTCACCACCAACTTCAGGTTCTTGGCTGTTGGTTTTCCTCTGCTCACTGGCAATCTCGGTTGAGATGTCAATGGGCTGAGTTGCCATGGTTAAGGTCTTAATGATTAATCACTTTCAGAAGTGAGAGCCTCTTCCATATGGACATCCTGAACAGGTTTAGAAGTGTCCACCTCAGTTGTAGGTGACTAATGTGGGATAGATATAGGAGACTCAGGAGCATTCATCTCTCTTTGAGTAGGGGTAAAGAAACGAGACTCATTATACTCACTGAAACCTAGATCTTCATTAGTATAGAAATCAAGGTTGGGAATTGGTTGGTTGAGATCTATAGGCTGGGGATGGTAACTATCCCCCGAAGGTTGATCACTTGAGTGTTGAGACTCAGAGTGATGGCTTAAGGCAGTTAGGCTAATGAGCTCATTAAGCTGAGCATGAGGAACCTCAACACTGATTCTTGAAGAGATGGGAGTGGTCTGCTCCTTAGGAGAAGTGGGAGCTCCAGTGTCCACTTCTGCATGTAAAGGTGAGTGTATGGGGACCTCCACAGACTGAATAGTCTGAGCAGGGGTTCGTTTGGATTTTCTTTGGTAAGTGAGGGTAATTTGAGGCTGTGTGGGTGGTTGGGATGTAGCAGGTGTGGGCTCAACACTAGCTTGTGCTGCTAGGTTGTCACCTTGAGCAATGAGCTCTAACATTTTTGGGACTAGGGTTGTTTCTACCCCAGAGAAGCCAACAGTAGGCTTTCTCAATATTTTAAAGATGCCGGGTTTCATCTGTCCCAATTTAAGAATGTTACATGTTTCCCTCAACTGTAAGCCCAGTTCACAGTTAAGAATATACTGGACATATCTAGGAAACATGTAATATTCTAAGAAGCCTAAATTAGCAAGTAAATTGGTATAAACAAACTGAGAATACCTAAACTTGACCCTTTGAATCATTCCATGGATTATGAAGGAGAGATTCTCAGGAATCTGGTCCCATCCACCATGCTTGTTTGATAAGCTGTGGATGACCACATGGAGCAGGAATCTCCACTGGGATGAGACCTTCCCTTTCCTAAAGGTCTTTACAGAGAAATCTCCCTTATATCCCATCTGCTCAAAGGAATGATTAACAGCTTCCTTTGGGAAGAACACCTCACCTTCTTCATCATCTAGCTGAAGATGCCTATTGATGATGGCCGGAGTGATGAAGATTGTTCTCCCCTGCACTGTGGCAGATAGTGCCTTCTCCCCGTCCATAATGACCTCTTGGCAGGTCTTCCAGAAATCAAGGAGCTGATCCTCATAGAGAGGAGAATCAATGGTTAGGGAGGTGAAGTATTTGGATAAAGCTAAGAATCGACAAACCTCTGAGAAATAAGGATCTTTCTCAGAGCTTAACAGAGCAACCTGATTATGTTGCCAGTGTAGCTGCATGGTAAAGTTGGGATCATTTCTGTGAGCAAGGTTAGCCATTTTGAGGTAGCTTAAAGATGAAGAAAGAAGGAAGAAAGAAATTTCAGAGAGAAATTAGGTTTTTAGGTTTGGAGGAAGAACAGATGATAGAAAGAGGGGGAAACCGTTGGGTTTATATGTGAGAGGGATTTCAGATAAAGTTTAATGAAAGAGGAAACACTTTGAAATCCGGATGTCGGTCCCACATCTGAAAAAGTAGTTTACTTTTGCTCAAAAAGTAGTTTTCTTGGAAGTCAAAAAGCTTTCGAAAGTTGATTATCTTCGGAAGTTTTAATTAAAAAAGGTTCCGAAGCTAAAATGACTTCGGAAGATTTTCCTGAGAGTTTTGAAAATCTTGCTTCGGAAGAGAAATTGAAACTTGATTGCTTTGTATATAAAATACAAAGCTTCCGAGAGTTAATTTTGCTTCGGAAGTAAATGGTCCTTGAAAATAAGTAAGTTCTGAGAAAAGTATTTAAGCTTCGGAAGATAGATCTGAGAACTCTTCCGAAGGTAAATTTCTTAGACAGTTATTTATTTTGAAGGCATGATTTGCTTCCGAAGTTAAAAGCATAAACTTCCGAAGTATCAAAAATTTTCAAAAATCTAAGGAAAGTCTTCAAAAAGAAATTTTCATCCAAAGAAAACATGAGCTTATGAAAGTGATGAACTAGACAACTTAGGACACACATATTTTAAGAAATAATAAGAGTTAGTTTTAAGAAAAACCTAATCAAAGTTAATCATCTCTATAGCTGATATAAGATATTTAAATTTATGTTCATCAAAAGCCTTTGTAAATAGATCAGCATATTGTTCATCTGTGTGAACTTTGACTAGTTTAATTAATCCCTTTTTATAGTTATCTCTTATTAAATGATACCTGATATTGATGTGCTTTGTCCTTGAGTGCTGCACATGATTCTTTGTGATTGAGATAGCACTATTGTTGTCTGTGTGGATAGGAGTCTCTTTGAAGTTTAACCCATAGTCCAACATCTGATTCTGAATCCAAAGCACTTGAGCACAGCAGCTTGCAGCAGCAATGTATTCAGCTTTAGCAGTTGATGCAGAGACACATGATTGTTTCTTACATTGCCACGAGACAACCCTTCCACCAAGGAATCGACATCCCCCAGATATAGGCTTTGCAGTCATGTTACAACCACCATAATCACTATCTGTATAGGCATACAGATTGAAGTCAGGATTCTTAGGGTACTATAAACCAAGTGTTGATGCACCTTTAAGGTATCTTAGAATCCTCTTGACAGTGATGAGGTGAGAAATCTTAGGGTTGGCTTGATATCTTGCACAGATGCATGTAGCAACTTGATATCAAGCCTGCTAGCAGTAAGATACATAAGAGACCCAATCATAGCCTTGTATAAGTGTTCATCTACAGACATAATCAGGATGATCAGGATCTACAAAACTAGGTGGCTGTTTGACATATACCTCTTCATCAATCATTTCATACAAAAAGGCACACTTCGCATCAAGCTGAAAGACCTGAAGTTCTTGGATGCAACAAATGGCAGGAATATCCTAACAGCTTCTAATCTTGCTATTGGAGCAAAGACATCAGTGTAGTCAATCCCTTCTTCTTGTGTGTATCCTTGAACAACTAGTCTAGCTTTGTTCTTGATGATGATGCCTTTATCATCTTTCTTGTTCCTAAACACCCATTTGGTTCCAATGGTAGTCTTCTTATAAGGAGAGGACAAAGGTTCCAAACTTTCTGCCTTTTGAATTGAAGCATCTCTTGTTGCATAGCTTCAAACCAACTTCCATCCTTTAGAGCCTCATCAACTTTCTTTGGCTCTATCTGCGATAAAAAACAAGAGTGAAGACAAACATTTGCTTCATGGGTTTGTCCTCTTGTCCTTACCCCTATGACAACATCTCCAATGATGTTTGTGGTGGGATGAGACTTGTGGATCCTAAGCTGATGGATCACAACAAGTTGCTAAGAAAGATCTAAATTAGAGAAATTTAGATCTGGCTTAGATGTTTCTCCACCACATTAGCACACTTTTTAAGAGAAACTTGATCCAAGCAGTGTGTGACATCATTGATGTTCTCATCTATGGTGTGGTTAGAGGCATCAAGAAATTCTTGATCACTGTAACCACCACCAATTATTGTCTTCCACCATTGAGATGTTCTTATCTGGTTGTGGAGCCTTTGAGCTGGAATTTGAAGGCACCCCAGAAGATCTATCATTGTAGTGCTGATAGAAACCTCATTAGTAGAAGTAGTTCCAACTGGAGCTGAAGATGTATGAGTTGAAGGTCTTATTAGCTCAAATCTTGGATCAGGATCACCTGTATTTAAATTTTCTGCAGATCCTGAAACATTCTAACAAGATTTGTTAAGACAGTTGGTAACTAAGTCAAGATCATATAGCCAATTTGTTAAGACAGTTGGTAACTAAGTCAAGATCACAAGGTGTGTGTTCATTGAAAGTCACATTGGCTGACTCTTCAACAATTCTAGTTCTGAGATTGTACACTCTATAAGCCTTAGCTTGAGAAGAGTATCCAATAAAGTGTCCATCATCTGATTTCTCAGCAAACTTGGCAATTTGATCTTTTGTACTCAAGATGGTGCAAGGACATCCAAATGACTTGAGAAACTCAATGAAAGGTTTCCTCTTGTGCCAAAGTTCATAAGGAGTCTTGCCATGAGTCTTGAACACTAAAACTCTATTCTGAACATAGTAGGCAGTGTTGACTGCCTCTGCCCAGAAGGTGATGGGCAGCTTAGAGTCAGACAACATGGTTCTTGCAGCTTCAATCAGTGTCCTGTTTCTCCTCTCAGCAACACCATTTTGCTGAGGAGTCCTGGGAGCATTGTATTGTCTTGTAATACCCTTTTCATCACAGAATGTATCAAGGATTTGGTTCTTAAATTCAGATCGTTGATCACATCTTATGATCTTGACCTTGTGATCAGATTGATTCTCAATCTTTAAGATGAAATTCTCCAAAATCTCAGGAGTCTCATCCTTAGTTCTAAGGAAGAAAACCCAAGTGAATGTTGTAAAGTCATCTGTGATCACTAAACAATAAGAGGTCCTTCCTAGACTCATTACACTGGTGGGGCCAAAGAGGTCCATATGTAACAAGTGTAGGGGTGTAGTAATGGAGTTCCTTTCCTTAGGCATGTGAGATACTTTGTGTTGCTTCCCTTTTAGGCATGCAACATAATGATCATCACTTGTAAACACTTTCTTTGGTATTCCAGTTACCAAATCATTCTTAATTAATTATTCATGGCACATTCTTTTACGCCATAGGAAAGACTCATCACTATTGGCTTTAGACATAAAGCATAAAACTTCTCCAGAGGGAGATGTTTCTTGCAAATCTATCTTGTACATATTCCCTTTCCTAGGGGCTCTAAGAAGGATATGCTTATGAGGAATGACCACACCAGGCTTGAGAACAATGCACTCATGCTCAGTAAAGAGCATGTTATGACTCTGATCACAAGATTAGGATACACTCAGAAGATTGTACCCAAGCTATTTGACAAAGTTTACCTTTTCAATGCTGAGCTTACCATTTGTGACCTTGCCCCTTCCAGAAATGTAACCACCTTCATCTCCTCCAAAGGCAACTGGTCCTCTATCAATTCTTTCAAAGTTCTGGAGTAGTGACCTATTGCCTGTCATGTGCCTGGAACAGCCACTATCAGTGATCCAGACATTTTTGTTTGTCTTGAGCTGTCCCTGCACAAAGAAGTTGATTAGTTACATTTGGAAACCCAAGCCTTGCTTGTCTTGGGCTCAGAAACAGAAGGTAATGCAACAGTAATGGATCCTATGGTTGTGCAAAGAGGATCTTGAGCTGTTGTTGATGGAGAATTCTCAGTCACTTGGTCTTTCTTAGACTTCCACACCACCTTTGGAATCTTGGACCTGACCTTCAAAACTTCAAAAGCTTTTGGAACTTCGGAAGTTTTGATGACTGAACCTTCGGAAGATTCTGCAGACACTGGAGCAGACTTTAGTGCTTCGGAAGAACTCCTTTCTTCCGAGACCAACTTCTCTTCCAGGTTAATTTTCCACTTCCATTCTTCTTAGACTTGAGCTTCCGAAGAAAACAGGTTTTCCTTCTGAAGCTTGAATCTTCTTGAGACCCTTTGAAGTCTTTGTCTTGGTCATATGGATAGTACCTTTAGGATTGTATGGACAATCCTTAGCAATGTGAGTGGTACTTTCACACATGACACACACATTTTCATCTTCACAAGAGTCTTCTGCTGGGAATAAGACTGTCTTTGGTCACATCCCTGCTCCACCTTCATCTTTGTAGATGCTGAGATAGTTCCTTTGGGCTGGGAACTGTTCTTGGAGTTTGATGGTCCAGGCTGTGTAGCAGTGGTACACTGCAGATCAGTCTTCTTCTTATTACTGAGATGAGTTGAACAAGAACCAAAACTCTTAGCAGAAGAGTTTTGGTTGATGTCTTCAGTCCTTACTACTTTGAATCCTACAGATATGAAAACTTGTTTCTGCTTAGAGTCAAAAGTAGTCTTGATCTCTTGAGCCTTCCTTGCCTTTCTTTTGCTCTTTCTGATCAAGTTCTTTCGCATGGACTTGGTCATCACAGTCTTCTTCTCTTCAGAAGGATAGTGGCCCTTCTTAGAATCCTCTTCTTCACTCTTCTCAAAGGAATTCTTTACTATCTCTTCTTCATCCTCTTCACTCATGGGATCTATGAGAGGAAGCTCATCTTCACAAGTTCCACACCTAGGAGATCTTACAGACAAGATTATGTGTGGAGGAGCTATTGTGACATCCGTCACCACAAGGTCCGTCAATTAACGTGAATATCCGTTAACTTTTCTTTGATCGTTCATTCATCATCTTTATTAACTCCTTTTGTGAATATCATACTTGCTTTATCATCTTTGTGCTTGTGTTTCCTTCGTGAACGTGTGCTATGCTTAAAATTTTTACAAATTTCATCATCATTATCACTAAAAATCTCATTTTAAATAATATTATCGTCATTAATAAAACCATTTTTAAGTGACAATTAACATTAAATACATTTTTAACCTTAATATAACAAACACCTTTAAAGTCGTTTTCAACCGAAACAAACTTTGGGAACTCGGGGCTAAGTGCAGGGACTAAAACTGACATTTTGCAAACTCTGGATGGGTATAAAAACCCCATTTTCCAGCCCTAACTTCGTCTTCTTCATTCTTCTCCACTTCACATCTTCTTCATCTTTGCACTAAAACCGCCCGTTTCATCTCGTCTTCGTCGTCTAGACTTCATCTACAACCTAGTCTACTCCATCCTTGCAGGTAGACGACCTTGGTTGTCCCTTTCTTGCTCGTTTTACTGCTGTCCATTTCTAGGGTTTCGGGTATTCGGGTTCAACCCGAACACAAGAGGTTGTGTGGGTGCGTGTGATGTCTTCCTGCGTGTGCTTCTTGTTTGTGTGTGTTTGTAGTGTGTTTCTGGAAGTCCTTGTAGTGTAAAACTCGTGCTCGGAGTAGCCGAAGGCTGCTCTGCACTTCAGCAGTCGCAAACCTGCAGTTCAGGCGATTGGTCTGTCATGCAACTAAGTCGTGCGACTGAGTCATGCGACTGAGTCATTCGGGCGGCTGAGTTGGGCGACTGGGGATGTCATGCGACTGAGTCGTGCGATCGAATGAATGTGTGCGATTGAGTCAATGCGGATGAATGTTGTGTGTGATTGAGTCAATGTGGATGAATGTTGTGTGTGATTGAGTCATGCGACCGAATGAACGTATGCGATTGTGCGTGCATCGCACGACTCAAGGGCACTCCGGAATCAAAGAGGATTGAGAGGTATATTTGGGGACTTGCGCCTCAAATTCGGGTGATGGTAACAGCAGCAGCTCCTCCTACGATTCAGAGCACAATTCTGAAGGTTGGCGCTCTAACAGACGAGATGATGAGAACAGGGGTATTGGGTAGAGGAGCCGAGAAAAGGAAAGATGTTGGGGAAACGAGCCGGTCGAGTGTCGGGAAGTTTGATAAAAGGGCCAAGACAACCAAAAATTTTGTGGCCGTGACACAAGGTAGGAGAAAGTATGTTGGGCCGCACCCCAAATATGATAGGTGCGACTTCCATCATCCCCCAGCAATGCCATGCCGGGTGTGTGCGAACTGTAGACGCCCGGGGCATCTAGCGAAAGACTGCAGAACAGCGCTGAATCTGGTGGCACCAGTCAACGCGATTAACCCCGCTGGGAGTTCCAGGGGCTGTTATGAGTGTGGAAGCCCTGATCACTACAGAAACATGTGCCCCAGACTAAATCGGGCGCCGGGTCAACAAGGGAACAACCAGCAACCGGTGATGGCCATAGCTGGAAATCAAGTCCCGGGAAATCAAGGGAATACAACTCGGGGACGTGCATTCGTCATTGGAGCTAACGATGCCCGTCAGGACCCGATTGTTTTCACGGGTACACACTTACTCAATAATCACTTTGCATCTATATTGTTTGATACTGGAGCAGACAATAGTTTTATATCTTCTGAGTTTGTGCAATTACTTGATTTGAGTCCTAGTAGGCTAGAAACTAGCTACTCTGTAGAAATGGCCAACGGTAGGTTGTTCAGGCTGATGAAATTATTAGAAAGTGCTCGTTGATATTGGAGGACCATGCCTTCGATATAGACTTGACACCCTTTGAGTTAGGAAGTTTCGAGGTGATTGTGGGAATGGATTGGTTGTCGAAACACGGAGCTAAGATTGTCTGTCAGGACAAAGTAGTACGAATCCCCATGCCAAACGGGGAGGTACTCAAATTACAAGGAGAACAACCAGGAAGAAGTCTAAAGCTTTTTTCCTGCATGAAAGCACACCGGAGTTTACGAAAACAGTGCTACGCTTTTCTGGCTCACGTGGTAGAAAAGAAAGAAGAGAGAACAGAAATTGGCAGATACCAGTGGTACGGGACTACCCAGATGTGTTCCCTGATGACTTGTCTGGTTTGCCTCCTCCACGATAGGTGGAATTTCGTATAGAGTTGGTTCCTGGAGCTACACCGGTAGCAAAGACACCATACAGGTTAGCACCGACTGAAATGTAGGAATTATCTAGTCAGTTACAGGAACTACTGGAGAAGGGTTTCATTTGGCCGAGTCACTCACCATGGGGAGCACCAGTGTCATTTGTCAAAAAGAAGGACGGGTTGTTCCGAATGTGTATCGACTACCGTGAGTTGAACAAGTTAACTGTGAAGAATCGGTATCCTCTCCCCAGAATCGACGATCTGTTTGACCAGCTGCAAGGAGCTTCGTATTTCTCCAAGATCGACCTTCGTTCTGGGTATCATCAACTAAGGGTTTTCGAGGAGGACATACCGAAAACAACGTTTAGAACTCGTTATGGGCACTATGAGTTCTTGGTCATGCCATTTGGGCTGACTAACGCACCAGCTGTGTTTATGGACCTAATGAATCGGGTGTGTAAACCTACTTGGATAAGTTTGTGATCGTATTCATAGACGATATACTTATCTACTCCCGATCGAAAGAAGATCATGAAGAACACCTTCGGGCAATACTGGAACTGTTACGGGAAGAGAAACTTTTTGCCAAGTTCTCGAAGTGTGAATTCTGGTTGCGGGAAGTGAAGTTTTTGGGTCATGTGGTTAACGAGGATGGGATTCATGTAGATCCCGGCAAGAACGAAGCGGTAAAGAAATGGGATACACCCCAAACACCGTCAGAGATACGACAATTCTTAGGATTGGCCGGATACTATCGTCGTTTCATCACGGACTTTTCAAAGATCGCTCAACCATTAATACTGCTGACTCAGAAAGACAAGAATTTTGATTGGGGACATGCACAAGAACAAGCGTTCCAAACGCTGAAAGAGAAGTTGTGCAATGCACCAATATTGTCCCTCCCAAACGAAACTGATGATTTTGTGGTATACTGCGATGCTTCACATCAAGGGTTGGATGTGTACTAATGCAGAAGGATAAGGTGATTGCCTATGCTTCGCGACAACTTAAGGTGCACGAAAAGAACTATACAACTCATGATTTGGAGTGGGCGCCGTAGTATTTGCACTTAAGATTTGGAGGCATTACTTGTATGGAACCAATGCATCATCTACACTGATCATAAGAGTCTGCAGCATATCCTGGATGAGAAAGAGCTTAATATGCGTCAACAACGTTGGGTAGAGTTTCTTAGTGACTACGATTGTGAAATCCGGTATCATTTGGGGAAGGCTAACGTGGTGGTTGATGCTTTAAGCCGTAAAGAACGCGCGAAACCACTACGTGCTCGAGTGTTGGGATTGACTATCCAAATGAATTTAAAAGCTTAGATCCAAATTGCACAGAGTGAGGCATTGAAAGAGGAAAACCTTGCGGGAGAAGAATTCCGAGGGTTGGATAAACAAATGATTTGCAAGGATGATGGTGTACAGTACTTCATAGATCGTACATGGGTACCCAGGTGGGGAGGTGTACGTACCTTGGTCATGGATGAAGCACACAAGACGCGATATTCTATTCATCCTGGTGCAAACAAGATGTACCACGATCTTAAGGATCTGTACTGGTGGCCAGGCATGAGAAAGACGTTGCTATGTACGTAAGCAGGTGCTTGACATGCTCGAAAGTTAAACCTGAACATCAGAAACCATCAAGATTATTGCAGCAACTTGAAATTCCCGAGTGGAAATGGGAGAACATAGCTATGGATTTCATTACCAAACTACCTAGAACGAGCAACGGGCATGATTCGATATGGGTCGTAGTGGATCGGATGACGAAGTCAGCTCATTTCTTGCCGATCCGAGAAGACTACAAAATGGATAAATTGGTGAGATTGTACACAAAGGAGGTTGTGACAAGACACGGAGTACCGGTGTTGATCATATCCGACCGTGACATCCGATTTACTTCACGATTTTGGCAGACACTGCAGAAAGCGATGGGCACTCGATTAGATATGAGCACAGCTTATCATCCTCAGACAGATGGCCAAAGTGAACGAACTATACAAACGCTAGAAGACATGTTGAGGGCATGTGTAATCGACTTTGGTGGTAGTTGGGACACTCATTTACCGTTGATTGAGTTCTCTTACAACAACAGCTACCATACGAGTATTGGATGTGCTCCATTGAAGTGTTGTATGGAAGAAAATGCAGATCTTCCGTTTGTTGGGCCGAGATTGGTGAAAGTCAGCTAACAGGCCCAGAGATCATTCAAGAAACAACCGACAAGATTTTCCAAATCAAAGACAGACTAAAAGCTGCTAGAGATCGCCAAAAGAGTTATGCTGACAACTGTTGGAAGCCTCTAGAATTTAACATTAGAGATCATGTTTTACTCAAAGTCTCTCCTTGGAAAGGAATTCTTCGGTTTGGAAAGAAAGGGAAGTTAGCTCCAAGATACGTAGGACCATTCGAGATTACAAAAAGAATTGGTCTAGTGGCTTACCGATTAAGGTTACCACAAGAATCAACGGCGTACATGATACTTTCCATGTGTCGAACCTCAAGAAGTATTTGGTTGATGAATCAATTCACCTACCAATTGAGGACATCAAGATTGATGAAAAGCTTTATTTTGTTGAGGAACCCATTGAGATCATGAATCGAAAGGTCAAGAAATTGAAGCGTAGTAGAATACCAATTGTTTGCGTGAGATGGAATTCAAAATGAGGGCCACAGTTTACATGGGAACGGGAAGATTAGATGAAACTCAAATATCCGCATCTATTCGAGGATGACACTCTTGGACCTGACTCCAGCTGAATTCGGGACGAAATTCTCTCAACTGGGGGATACTGTGATATGCGTCACTACAAGGTCCGTCAATTAATGTGAATATCTGTTAACTTTTCTTTGATCGTTCATTCCTCATTTTTATTAACTCCTTTTGTGAATATCATACTTGCTTTATCATCTTTGTGCTTGTGTTTCCTTCGTGAACGTGTGCTATGCTTAAAACTTTTACAAATTTCATCATCATTATCACTAAAAATATCATTTTAAATAATATTATCGTCATTAATAAAACCATTTTTTAAGTACCAATTAACATTAAATACATTTTAACTTAATCTAACAAACACCTTTAAAGACGTTTTCAACCGAAACAAACTTTGGGAACTCGGGGGCTAAGTGCAGGGACTAAAATTGATATTTTTCAAACTCTGGATGGGTATAAAAACCCCATTTTCCAGCCCTAACTTCATCTTCTTCACTTCTTCTTCATTCTTCTCCACTTCACATCTTCTTCATCTTTGCACTAAAACCGTCCCGTTTCGTCTCGTTTTCATCTTCTAGACTTCATCTACAACCTAGTCTATTCCATCCTTGTAGGTAGACGACCTTGGTTGTCCCTTTCTTGCTCTTTTTACTACTGTCCATTTCTAGGGTTTTGGGTATTCGGGTTCAACCCGAACACAAGAGGTCTTGTGGGTGTGTGTGATGTCTTCCTGCGTGTGCTTCTTGTTTGTGTGTGTTTCTGGAAGTCCTTGTAGTGTAAAACTCGTGCTTGGAGCAGCCGAAGACTGCTCTGCACTTCAGCAGTCGCGAACCTGAAGTTCAGGCGATTGGGTCTGTCATGCGACTGAGCCGTGCGACTAGGTGATTCGTGCGACTGAGTCATTCGGGTGACTGAGTTGTGCGACTGGGGATGTCATGCGACTAAGTCGTGTGATCGAATGAATGTGTGCGATTGAGTCAATGCGGATGAATGTTGTGTGCGATTGAGTCATGCGACCGAATGAACGTATGCGATTATGCGTGCATCGCACGACTGAAGGCCAATCGTACGAATAAAGGTTCGGTCGTACGAATGAAGCTGATTCGTACGAATGAAGTTTGATTCGTGCGTATGGAGGTTAAGTCGTGCGATTGAGGGTAGTGTGGTACGACTGAATACCAGTCGTGCGAATGAAGGTTCAATCGTACGAATGAAGCTGATTCGTACGATTGAAGGTTGATTCGTACGAATGGAGTGTTGAGTCGAGCGTCTGGTCCTGTTGTGTGACTAATGATGTTGTGTGTGTGAGTTTCCTTCTTGAATGTCAGGTGATGATAAGGTAACATCAATACAAATGTCATTGCTCGACCGCAAATATTAAAGTTAACGCTATCAAAGCCACAAATACTATTCCAAATCAAATCAACCTAACGTTTTACAACTATCAACAAGTCATTTATGATTACTAATACTTAACAAGTACTTTCTCTTGTAACTATGGGAGCTTTACTTAAATATCATCGGCAATGGCGACGATGTCTAGTACTTGGATCTACATAAGATCTAATACGTGTGTCTGTTTGTGTGTGTGTGTTACCCACGACCGAACCGATACAACCTCAACCGACTGAACATTACTGTGTACTTTATACATATCATTAATGCTTAACGATAACTGTTAATAGGTGTTTGACCGTCCATTGCATACAACTGTTGGGAACTTGAATCAATATTTTCAGACCGGATCGGACGTCGAACCGGACACCTTACTGGTTTGGTGGTCGGACCGGTTTTAAGAACTGGATGACGTCATATATATTAAATAAATATATAATTATATAATATATATATATATATATATATATATATATTATAAAAATTAATAGAACTAAAATAACAAGTCAAACACTATTATATAAAGCATTACAACTTCAACAAATAGTCAAATAGAAATATATATATATATATATATATAATATATATATATATATATTAATCATATCAAACAAAGTAACAAACATCTAATCATCCATGATCCAACTTTCAAGTTTCAAGTTTCAACCATACTAATACCATAATCCAAACTTCCAAGTTAAGCAAAGTAGCAAACTAATTGAATACTAATCGAAACAAAGCATCAAGTTCAAACAAACAAGTTTAACAAACATAACATATGTATCTTAAAAATCATCCAAACCATCATCATTATCAACTTCATCATAAAGTACAATCAAATCATCTTCGTTAATATCTTCACCTAAAATTAAAAGAAAGACAAGTTTTAATTAAACCACATATACAATTCTATATTTTCACATAATACTTGTATATAAATGAATACTAACCTTGTGCTTGCAAAGTAGATGTACCATCAATGTTATTTGGTGGCTCTTCTTCTAGCATATTTTCCAATTCATTATAATCAAGTTCACTTTCCTCTTCGTCATCAATAACCCAAAACTCAGTTTTATCAATGCTTTCATAATCCACAGGGTCGTATGACCTTTTGTTCTCATTTTTCCTAATGAAATCAATGTTATTTGTAATATTACGTAAGAGAAACAAATGATAAAAATAACATAATTGTCATTTATATAATACCTATTTTGAAGAAGCAAGTTATATGAACATATACGAGATCACAAAGCCTTTGAAGCTCTAATCGGTTCCTCTTTTTCGTGTGAATTCTTTCAAAAACACTCCAGTTACGCTCACATCCGGAAGAAGATGCAGTTTGACTTAAAATTCTTATTGCAAATGACTGAAACTCGGGGACATCTCCACCAAACAATTTCCACCACTCATCTAACAAAATTAAAACAGTAGATTATTACTACATCAATACATTCACACATTATAATTAATAAAAATAAACATTAAAGTAATCTTACCGGGACGAGTTGTCTTTGCTGAAGCAAAAGCAAGTGGTCGACTAAATTCAACCTCTCGATCACGAAATTGATATAACTGTGATGTAAGCTTCATAGGGTCGAAATTCGTCTTTTCCTCAAACATATCAAGCACCCCTTTAAACGCCTCCCTTTTTTCCACATTGTTTTCTTGATCATACTGAAAAGCTAGATTCAACCAATAAGCAGCAACATGTAGACTCCTACGCAACATTCTATCCCAACAAGCATCAATAATGTCGGTATATTGCTTGTAGTTGCGTTCTTTATAGCGGAATAATTCTATGATTTCTTTCCTTGCCCTGCTCATACCCTCAAACACATAACCTAGTGAAGGTTTTTCATCCGAATCACAAATACGCAAAAGCCTCAAAACAGGAGCCATCACCTTCACAATTATCAAACAGTTATTCCAAAATTTATCATTTAATACAATTTGCTTCACATCTTTGGCTTTTGGTAATTTCAAGACTTTTTGAAATCATTAGAAGTAACCATAGCTTGCAAATCTGATTTATGGTCATATAAGCTTCTTAATGCAGTGAAAGCTGTACCAAAACGAGTAGCACCTGGACGTATGATTTCTGTCCAACCTGTCTTTTCCTCAACCAATCAAAGGCCACTTATGGTTATATATAAAAACAGTTACCTTTGATGCAAGTTGAACTAATTCAGCCACAGAAGTTAATTCTGAAATATCCTTCAAAATCAGATTAATACAATGGGCTGCACATGGGGACCAACAAAGCAATGGATATTTCTCACACAACAATCTGCCTGCAGCCTTGTAATTAGCAGCATTGTCAGTAACAAGGTGAACAACATTTCTATAACCAACTATCTCAACAATCTCTCCAAACAAATTGCATAAGTTTTCTGTATTAGCCTCAACATCCGATGCATCAACAGATTTAATAAAAGAAATCCATTTTGGACAATATACCAAGAAATTAATAAGGGGTCTTTGTGTAACATCACGCCATCCATCACTTATTATTGTGCAACCTGTTTCTGACCATAACAGTCTTTGAGCTTCTACTATTAGTGTCACTGATTTCTTAGCATCTTTTAATAAACTCACTCTCATTGCATGATAAGAAGGTCCTGTATACCCATGACCCATAGAAGATACTTTGCTCATTGCAATCGGAAATAGAGGTGAATTAACAGCATTCATTGGTATACATGCATGATAGAACCACATAGCCACAGCCAAATCTGTATCATGTAATCTTTCTTTACTTTGCCATGCTGATTTTATTGAAGGTTGAGAAGAATCATTTATGTCTCGCTCAAAATAAGATTGTAAGTTCTCAGAATTAGAAGCTTTTCTTTTACCTCGTGCATTTTTTGGTTTACTCTTAGGTGTTTCTTTATCTTTCCCTGTGAACTTTCTTCATAAGCACTTCTCATTTGAAGCTTGACATCCGCAGGGACCTTTAAACAGCATCAATATTTCCTTTTACTCCACCAAGATGTTGTTTCATTCTATTAATGCCCCCTTCACGAACAGGTTTATCACAAAAACTACAAATTAAAAACCTTTTCCCTAATGCATCATGAGCTTTAGTTGCATATCTCCATGCATTATCCATTTTCAAACGAAGACTTGAATGAACACTCGATTGTGTTTTAGTTTGTGAGGCCGGTGGCGGTGGTGAAGTCGAATCCATGTTCTATAAGATAACAAAAAATTAATTGTTTATCCAAGATGACCAAATTAATTGCAAAAACCAACTAAAGGCTAAAGAGTAAAGACTAAAGAGTGTATAAGTTCTCAATCAAGATCATAAACTAGTTATTCAACCATTTTAAACATAAATAATGACACCACTACATATAAACATAATTAAGTTCTCAATCAAGATTACCAATTCTTAACAAATTAAGAACATGAATAACAATATCAGTATATCACAGCCTACAGATTACCAATTCTTAACAAATTAAAAACATGAATAACAACATCAAGTACCAAAACCAAAACCAATTAAGATCAACTACCAAAAGGTCCAAAACCAAATTCTTAACAAATTAATTCTTACCGATTCTTAAGTGAATTGATCTACTTAAGAACCAAGTCACTAACTTAACCAAGTCAATTAACAAGTGAAGTGCAACCTGCAAATCACAAATTGAGTGAACAACTAACCAGGTGGCAAGTGCAACCTACAGATCACAAATTGAGTGAACAACCAAGTGAACAACTAACCAGGGTTACCTGCGGGTGGTCCGAAGTGCGAAGTGCGGGTGGTCGACCGCGAACTAACTGCGATTACCGCGAAGGCGCGAAGTGCGGGTTACCTGCGAAGGCCGTAAACTATGATTCTGCAAAGTGCGAAGGTCGAGTACTCGAGGGGGAGAGTGGGCGGTGGAATGTCGAGTGTCGACTGATTTAGCATTTAGGGCACATTTAACTATTTAGGATTTTAGGATTTTATTTTTAGGTTTTAATTTGGGGCTAAAAAGGAAGACCGGGAACCGGCAAAACCGGTCTAACCGGCTAACTCGGGTTTACTCGGCCGGTTCACAGCAAAAAAAACGATTCATATGGGATCGGATCGGCCAGGGGGCCGAAAGGCGGTCCGACCGGCCGGTCCGATCCGACCCTAACAACATTACTTTGAATCATTCATACTTACCACTTAACAAGTGAGTTTCGTGGCCCCTTTTTATGCTTATACTACTTTTCAAACATTTACAAACATGGGGGAAAAGTATTCTCATCTGTTTTTATGTTGTACAACTTACATACAATTTACATACTTGGAATCAACGTGCTACTGTTTTGTGAGTACTTATCTGATACATGCTTGAGTCTGTTGTGTGGTTCTTTCTTACAACCATTTAATTCCAGTGTGGAACCGACGGATAGGTATTGGTAGTACTACTTGGGTTGACACCCCCACCCTCGTTGTTGGTATACTAGTTAGTACCAACAATCGCCAGGAACGGGCCTTGGTGAATATATTCCGACAAGATTCTTTGTGTACGTCTTTAGGTTTGGTCGTAAAGCTCATGTCATGTGATTTTGCTTACTTATAACTGTATTCACGGTATTCCGCCACAATTATTATACAGCATCAGTTACTTATTTACATTTAAACCTGCGAGCTCACCAATAATTTTGTGACCATTTTGAGCATATCTTTTCAGGTGCACGTGCTAATTGAAGATCTAGGTGTGCTGCCTTAGTGGAGACCTAGGATGCATTTTGTGGCTAAACTTTGTCTTTTGGAAAACATTATTGTTGTCTGCTTTAAACATTATACTTTTGTAACTTGTTCCCGGGTTGTGGGAATTGCATACAATGTTATCATCTTTGTTATATGAATCATTTATCATGCTTATGCTTATGGCTATGTTGTCGTGAATATTGACTAAACACGACACAAGTCCCCTTGTTGTCGGGTGTCGTCATGACACGCTTGTCATCATTTATTATATTGCATCTCTATCGCTTACCATGTGTTATGACGATCCCGTCTCGTTACATCCCCATGTTTCCGCTCTCAGCGGGGGTGTGACAGCTATTTCATTTGGTCCCAGTCCCTGCCTGTTTTGATAGCACACTTTGTTGTGCAGGGATAAGGATATCATGTTCTTGAATGTCTCTTCTTCAAGAACACTCTTTTCTGCCCTGGCTTTGCTGATCACAAACTTAGTCTGGAACTCAGTCAGCTTGGTTATGAGATCTTTGATTTGAGTCCTAAAATCTGTGTGTTCATGTTTTAGAATTGAAATGGTTTTCTCAAGGTCCTTTATCTTCGGTTTATAATCATTTTCAGATTTTCTAAAATCAGATTTTAAAATGTTTAAGGACTCAAGGTCAGATCTCATCTCCAAGTTATAGGACCTGTATCTATTGACTTTAATAATGCATTCTGGAGTACAGAGATGTTCCAATACCTTGGCTTCATCATGATCTGCCATGAATGCTTGGTTAAGAGAAGCATCTTCCACCTGAAAGCTCCAGTAAAAGCTTCCTTCTTCAACAACAACAGCAGCCTGCTGCTTTGATTTTTCATTCTAGAGAGCTTTGTCAGTGTAGTTTGGTTTGGATTGTGTTTGGCCACCACTTGTTTTAGGTGTCTTACACTCTCTAGCAAAGTGTCCCATCAAGTTACAGTTGTAACACTTGACTTTGCCTTTGTCCAGGCCAAACTTTTCACTGGTTGCATTGCTTGGAAACTTCCTTCCAGTCCTCTTGTAGAACTTCTTGGCTCTGTGAGTGAGAAGAGCCATCTACTAGACTATTTCCATGTATTCCAAATCATCTGAATGAATACAATCCAAGTCTTCAAGAGTGAAAAGAGAGTTACCACAACTTTCATCAGAAGACACAAAAGTTTGAGAAGAGCTTGTCTCTTGGAATGGGCTTCCTTGAGTGTAGTTCTCCCTTGGTGTCTCTGGGAAGGTGATGAAAGGACCCTTTGGTGAGTTGTCAAGGTAGCATATGAGATGATGTTTAGGTTCTATGCTATCCCTTTCAACCATATGTTGGGCTTAACCCATTTGATTGTTGGAGTTGCCAGATGAACCTTGCATGTTCATCTCCATCTGGTAGCCACTGAGAATCCTATTTAACTCTGTCAGAGTGAGAGTTTTGAGATTTTCAGTCCTCTTGATCACCACACAGTAGTGTGTCCACTGCCTAGGAAGTGAAGACATGAACTTCCTTACAATGTCTCTGTTCTCAAGAGAAACTCCTCCATCCACAAGGGTATCCACAATCTCAACATACCTGAAGTATTGTTGAGTCATGGTTTCACCTGTTTTGAAGGTGAAGTTTTCAAACTGCTGCTTCAGGAGATCCTTCTTGTTCTCCTTGGCTTCAGAGGAACCCTCATACATTAGTTTCAGTGCATCCTACAACTGCTTGGCTGTTTTGCACTTCTTGAAACCTCTGTACACAGAGTTTGGAAGGGAAATTTGAAGGGTTGTCATGGCTTTTCTGTCAATCTCTACTCTCTTCCTATCTTCATCAGAGTAGTTAGTCACATCCTGGGGATCATACTAGCACCAGTAGCAGAAGGGGTGCTAGGTATGAAAGGCCCATTCTCAATAGACTCCCACATTCTTGAATCAAGAGACCTGATAAAACCTTCCATTCTCAAACACCAGGTATCAAACTCATCAAGGGTGATCAGTGGGGACTTGTTCATGGTTCCAGTTTCCATATCAGTCTTGGAAATGGTTGCCATTTGAAAAGTTTAGTATTTGTGTGTGTGAGGAATCTTAAGATGGTAAAATCTTATATCAAGAGCATGAAAAGCTCTGATACCAAATGCAAGACCGGTGAAGGGGTCAATTACAACACAACAACACAAAGAGGAGATTAACTAAAACTTAATCAAACAGTAAGACTGGATTAACCACAATAAGATACTAAGAACACAAGTAATGTAAGAGAAAAAACACAAGTATATGGTTTTCTAGAATGCAGTATATTGCTTTCTCTATGTTCTATTACAAGTGTTACAAAGCATAATGGAAAGATACATGAACATGAGATACTTATACTACATCCTATAGCCGGCTATACTTTGAAAGCTAGCTGGATACAATTGACTAGACACAAAACAAAATCAATTGTAGAGTCAAAAAGCAGATTGCCTTTTGACTAGTGACTATGACATGCCATAGCTCACATCCTTATCTATTACAAAAAGGATAAAGTGCATGAAGTAGAAAGTTACAGACTCAAGACCTCAATGTACAGTTACCAAAAGCATGAACCTTTTCACCAACTCATGTAAGTTAGTGACCTTACAGAGATGCAGCGGAAAGGTGTCCAGCTTTATGGAAAAGTACATTAGATAAAGCATGTGTTAAAAGTCTTCGGAAGAAATCTGTCTTCATGAGTTGAAGCTTCGGAAGACTTTGTCTCTGAGGCTTCGGAAGACTTCATATTTGGCTTCGGAAGATATTGGTCTTGGCTTCGGAAGATTTCACACTTAGAATAATTCTGTTGTATGTGTGAAACTTCCTAAGCATTCTTCTCCATAGCACTTATGCAGCATGCAGGATATACATTGGATGTTTAGGTTGCATCAGCCTCTTCATTTATCTCTACACCTCCTCCACAATTTGGGCTGGTGACAAATCCACCCCTAACCCCGCTTTTACATCTTGGGTTGAAGACGATCAATGGGCAATCATTCTTCTTAATGCTTTGCTGACTGAAGAAGCGACCTCTGAAATTATTGGCCTCACCACCTCGTCGCAAATCTGGAACGCCCTTGCAATGCTTTTAGCCACTCATCCACTGAGCGCATCCATGGCCTTCGCGACCAACTCCGAAAAATGACCAAAGGTTCGTTGTCTATATTCGACTTTGGTCATAATTTCAAGGCTCTATGTGATCAACTAGCTGCGATTGGCCAACCGATAGACGAATCCGAAAAAATTCATTGGTTTCTTTGTGGCCTTAGTGCCTCATTTGAGACTTTTTCGACTGCTATTCGAGCCAGCAAATCGGATCTCCTATTCCGTGATATCATGTCCCATGTTGAAAATCATGAATTATTCTTAAATTCCATCCATGGCTCCACTTTAACACCACATGTTGCCTTCACTGCTACTCATGGTCGGCCCCTGTCTCGGCTCGGGGTCGTGGTTAATACTCTCGTGGCAATGGGCGTGGTCGTGTTCATAGTCGCCGATCCCTACATTGTCAATTATGTAGGACGGATGGCCATTATGCCTCTTAGTGCCCAAGTCTCTCTACATACGCATCAAAGGCAGTTCCATTGGATGCCAATCTTGCTCAAGCTTTTCATGCAAAGTGCCATGTAGTAGACTCTACTCCTGACGGGTATGTTGCTGACTCCGGTGCCTCTTCCCACATGAAAAATAATCCCAACAACTTGAAGAATGTCTCGCCATATGCTGGTAATGCCAATGTTATTTTTGGTAATGGTCATTCTCTTGATGTATCCATACAGGTCATTCTCGTCTCTCTAATCACATCATGCTGAAGGACATTTTAGTTGTTCCCCACCTTACTAAAAACCTTCTTTCAATAAGCAAATTAACCACTGATAATAATGTTGATGTCCTCTTTTCTCAATCCTACTTTACTATTCAGGATCGGGAGACGAGTCAAGCTCTAGCTCAGGGAAAATGTGATAATGGGCTATACGTGATTAATGGCGATTTTCAAGCTTTTTCAGCCACTACTTCGACCAAAGCCTCTTATGAAACATGTCATTGGCGTTTGGGACACATTTCGTTTGATAAAATTTCCCTTTTGAAACGTTTTGGATGTTTGTCTCTTACTTCTATTTTACCTAAGCATGTTTCTTGTGATGCATGTCAATTAGCCAAAAACCATCGTTTACCGTTTGATTCCAACCTTAAAAGATCAAAATATCCATTAGAATTAATTCATTGCGACCTATGGGGTCCCGCACCGGTTGAATCTGTTGATGGCTATTGTTACTATGCTATGTTTGTTGATGATCACTCTCGTTTTTCATGGCTATACCCATTAAAAAGTAAAGCTGCCTTCTATAATACTTTAACTGTATTTATCAAGTTTGTTGAAACTCAATTTTCTTGAAAAGTAAAAACCTTCCAAACCGATGGAGGTAGAGAATTTGTGAACAAATCGGTTCACACACTTCTTGCTGAGAATGGCACACTCCATTTATTTCATGCCCGTACACCCCACAACAAAATGGTTGATCCGAAAGAAAACATCGAAGTATTGTTGAGACCGGGTTAGCCATCTTATTTAACTCTCATGTCCCGCTAACCCATTGGGTTGATGCTTTTACCACTGCCACTTACATCCTCAACCGTGTTCCTAGCACCATACTTAATGGCAAGAGTCCGTTTGAACTGTTGTATCACTGTCTCCCAAATTACAACAACTTTCGCACCTTTGGGTGTCGAGTGTTCCCATACTTACGGAACTATGCCCAACACAAATTGGCTCCACGCAACATTCCTTGTGTCTTCCTTGGTTACTCATCCCAATACAAGGGGTACCGTTGCCTTGATTCTGCGACAAACCGTGTGTATATCACCAGACATGCTCAATTCAATGAAGACAGTTTTCCATTCACTGAAACTCAGCCTGCTACTACGGTTACCAATTCTCAAATTGCCACCTTTCTGGAAGAACTCCCCTCAGCCAACCTACCCGACACCCTACCTGCATCTCCATCGCAACCTTTACCTAATACCCCATCTACACCCAACTCTCCTACATCCTCTCCCTGCCCGACGTGTCCCCATGACATTCTCCATCCAACGAACCATGGCAATTTATCCTCCTTGAACCAACAACGCACTAATGACCCACCACTATCCGAGCCCATTTCCTCATCCAATGCCCAACCTATCCATTCGGCCCAGCCTGATGTTGTGCCAGCCCAACAACCTTCTACACTACCCATCCACCACCAAGTCACTCCTAACATTATATAAACTTTGAACCTTTTGTGTTCAACAAAAGGTTTATTTTTGTTTATTGGAGTGCTAGCAACCCTTATGTGGAAATCGGCCTATGTGAATATGCTTCTGTAACTTATCCATTGCAATAAACAATTAAATAGAAAAAGTGCATGTCAGTGACTCCTTAAAAATTAATCATGCATAATATTTTTGAATGTACATAAATACACGTATACATATATATATACACACAGTGCATACATATATGGCTTATATGTGCAACCAACATATATAACTTGCAAGATGTTGTAAGAGTACTTTAAAACTCTCATCATGAAAGCCCACGAACATGTTTCCTATCTGAATCATGATCTAATGAACCCATTTGTTCTGGTATACATGTTGTTCAATTTACACACACGTATCTTCTATGCATTATTAGACGCAAAATGTATTGACACAAAGATATGCGTATATGTGTTTGTATTTATATATAGAAAAGGATTAATTAATAAGTTTTTTTCTCCAAAATAGTAGAGATCATGAAGAGAAAACGCTGAGTAGAAGAATAAGACACTCTATATTAATATGATACACTAAATTTCTCTATATTAAAATAAATTGCTGGGTAAATCTCTTTTGGCAATTTTCACTTTGTTAGTGGTTTATTATATGCCTAAACCGACGTAATTAAGTGCTCAACTGCCAAATGAGAACTTACCCAGGAATGCACTAATACATACATCTCTTGAATCACATGAGGGTTATTTTCCCTTTAAATTATTTATAGATTACAATTGCTTATGCTAGATTGGATATTCCAAGCACCATCCATTTTGTATGAAAATAAAAGGAATCTGAAGATTGGTAAAATATTAGCATATGGTCAGACATTTCATTCAACATGACCTTTACCTTTGTAACTCCCATCACTTCCTCTCTTTCCCACCCCATCAATAGATTTGCGTAAAATTATCTTTTTAAAATTTAGATAATTGTTTAGATATTTGAATCCAAAATTTTTTATTTGTATTCAGATATAGAAATCCACAATTCGAAATTTTTAAATAACCGAATTTAAATAACTCTACGTCTCTACAAGCCAACTCTAACCACACCATGGAGCGGTATATCTTATAGATGTTTTATTCTTCAACATACTCAATATGATTTTTATCATATATTATCACGTGCATCAATCTGTATAATTCCTCAATATAACTAAAATCTTAGGACTAGGAGAAAGCAAATTATTGCATACTTTTGGCACATTTCCCTTGAAAAAAAAAACCTAGTTTCTAGACAATATTGCAACAAAATAACAAAACAAATTTAATTTGTCGGAACACACGTATGTGTAAGTTGGTGAAATTAAAATACTTCATGATGTATCATTATTATTAGTTTTGTGTCACTAGTAGTTAAGTTTAACTGGTTGTTCTTGAGGACAGGCCGTCTCGTCTTTCGTCTCAACAAATTGGTTGTTCTTTCAAGTTCGTATATTTAGATGTGTGGCGAGAAACAAGCTTTTTGGGTGGATCCCACCTTCATATTTGATATTAGTGATTAATGAATTTTTTTATTCTTTAACATTATCTCTGATCTATTTATATTAATCACATATACCATTTTTTTCTAACTATTTCGTTTGTAACATCTCAAAATTGCTTGTTTGTTGTAAATTGACAAGTTATATATGTTTGAATGCTATTATGGAGACTGAATTCAAGTTATTATTCAAACCTTTATTAAATTACAAATTATTTTCACAAGATAAAATGCCTCAAAGTTATCTGTAACATTCACGTGTCATTCTTTATTCATATCCTCGTAGTTTAATTAATTTTTTAAATTTATCTCTTGATTTCTTGAAACCTCCCATATCTTATTCTTTATAATATTATATATTGATCGATGTCGTGTGATCGGTCAAAATATTAATTAAAGAGTACTTAATCACTTTTAATAGTAGATGGTAAGAAGTGTGTCGAATTCATAAAAAATTACAGGAAAGTGTTAGTAACGATTAAACTAAAAGAATTAAACATTGAAAAGTAAATTGATATATGGAATTATTTGAGAAATATTTAAATGAATGAAATAAAAGTTTAGGTTTTTAAATTTTTGAAGAAAAGACGACTCATTTCAAGATTTAGGTTTGGCAAAGTTATATTTTTTTAATGAAACTAATGAGAAGTCATTAATGGTGACATAGGATTTAAGTGATAATTATGAATTAAAGCTTAAAGGATCTTATTCACATAATTACCAATTTGAATAATAAAACATTGATTCTAATATTCAATCACACAATGATTAAAGTCAACTAGAGTTATAGAATCAAGCCTTTAAAATAATCAAATCGTAAATTGAATCCAAAAGAACTTAAAAGGTTTAAGATCCAATCCCAATCTAGGTTACAAACTAAAAAAAATAAAAACTTGCACAAACTTATCCCCCAAAGTGAATTACAAACAAATCAGCCTTGCCTCATCATTAAATCTTTAAAGCCAACTGAATGAATCTTGTAGATGTGATGATCTTGATGTTGGAAGAGCTTAAGAATGATGAAAGATATCTAATTTTCGTTTAAAAATGATGTTGTAAAAGGTTTTTTTCGTCCTTAGATTATTCCCTCTTTAAAACCCCTCAAATTAGGTTAAAATCCACCAAATCGTGACGATCAACATTGGTGGCACAACCAATGGCATCGGTGGCTCCAGTTTGGCGTCAAGCTAGGAGTCAGAGGAGGCGTCAGCCGACAGGTTTTGGGTTTCTTGATGCCAGTTGCATTGGCGCGCCAGAATGGCATCGGTGGCCCCACCCCCTTCCCAAATTATTTAATTTTCATGTTGTATATTTTTTAGATTTTTCCGTTGATAAGTCATGTGCCCCATAACTCTTTTCTTAGCTCAAGTTATACAAGTTTTAAATTACCATTGTCTTAGAAACTTATCTTTTACATATCTTCACCTCCCGAGCTCCAATTTTCGTCGTGTTTCTTCCAACTTCTTCGTATTCTTCATATTTATCCTACAAACACAACAGTATCCCAAAAGTAATTCTATTTTCCATAATTTCACACGTAAACACGAAAATAAAGCCTCTAAAAGTCGAACCTTCACCACCCGATCACATATACCTAATTTGTATTTTACTATTTTTTATTTATCTTTCACTTACAATCTTAATTGCTAATTTTTTTTGTCTTCTTATATATTGTTTTGAATATTAATTAAACAGATCAAAACTAAAACACGTGTTGATGACATTTCAGAAAGCATTGAAGTTGTCTATATGATATATTAGTTAAGCGGGCTAAACCTCACATAATGCTAATTTTCAGTTTGGATTTCACATATGAATTTCTTTGAAAATTAAATTATGATGTGTTATTTAATCAAATAGCTCAACACCATCTATGCTCTTTGGACCTTGAGCTGTTGTTCTTGGAAGTTGGAACCCTGGGGCTAGCCCTCTTATACACCCTATTGCTAGCGGTTTCATTTTAAAATTCAATAAGGTTTTAAATGCTTAAAAACATATTTAACTCAAACAAAAATGCATTCTTCATTTATTAAGTAACTTATTATGATTTACTTTATTTGTAAATTGTTTGAATTACATTAAAATATCTAACAAAACTTTGATTATAAAAGCCCTCTAATGTATTTGTCATCTGTTTCATGATCTCATAGAATACATTTGGTTGTCTAAGTATGATCCCCACTTTACGCTCATTATATCTTCTATGCGTGATTGTATAGAGATATAATAAAAATTTATCCCTTTATAGAACGTTTTTAGTTTTTTAAACAAAAACAATTGGTAGGTTGCGCCAACCCGTTCATTCAAACGTGCAGATATTCATATATATGTTGAACCATAAATTATTACGTTAGATATACAAATATAATTAAATATTATATATAGCTATAAAATACATATATAAATTACTTATATTTAATTACAGATATAAATATAGTTAAACCCGGTCCAACCGGTCCAATCACCAATTAGTAAGCGTTCATTTCGACGTCTGATCCAGTTCTGAAATATTAAATGAAACTAAAGAGGAGTAAGAAGATCGGTAGAAATTTGGCATATAATCACGCATTCCATTCAACATAACCTTTACCTTTTTACAATTCACCAACTAACCACATTCTAGAGAGGTATATGCCAAGGGTTATTCTTCGACTAGGTTATTTCTCTTGTAACACACGGATTAAATAAATAAATATTAAATAATTATTAATAAAAATTTATGCATATTAAAATAATGTTTGAAGATAAAATATGATTATAATTAAATGTAAATAGCTATTTTAAGTAAATAAATAATAATATATTTTTCTTAAACTTTTGTTTTATAAAATAATTGTGATTTAAATATATTTTTAAGAAAAATCATTTTAAATAAAATATTTGTATTCTGTATTTTAGAAAATTATTATTTTTAAATAGTGTGTTTTTAATAAAAATAGGGTTTTAATTTATTGAACTATACAATTTTTAATTTGAAAATGGTATGAGTAATATTATTAGTATTTAGTATTATTATTAAGAAATATAAAGAAATAAGAAAGTAATATAATGAGATTTATAATTATTCCATGCTTATTTTAGTTTTTTTTATAATAGATAGATAGATAGGCTAAAAACTTATTAAATAAACGGATAATTTTTAATATAAAATATATATTTAAAATAAACATAAATAGTTACAATATCATATTTTAATAAGATATAATTAAAATTATATGTACGTAATAGCTTAAAAAATAAAACAATTATACCATTTCTTAAGTCTCTTATGTATATAGTTTTATTTTTGAACATTCGTTTTAAGATTTTATTATAAAAAATATATTTTTATAAAAATATTATTTTTTAAAATGTCTGGTTTGTAATTATTCTGGTTGTTTTAATAAGACAGTTTTAAATTATTTCACTTGTTTATATTCTTTTATAAACAAGACGGTATAAAATATTTTGTTTAAAATTTTTTTAGTGTTTTAGAAAATTTCATATTATATAAACTTTAGTTTTTTTGTTATTTAGATTTTAATTAAAAGATGTGATTCCTAATTTCCTCATAAAATTTATTTTTATTAACGATAGTTTGATTTGAAAAAAATAGACAAGAGAGAAAAAATAGCAATCAATAAATTTTATTTTTAATAAAAGAGAGAAATTTATATGAGTATTTAAATATAATTCTTTTGGATGAAAAATTGATATGTGAATATCTAAAAAAGAACAAATGGCAAAAACATGGATTAAAAAAGGGACAAGTGGTAAAAAAATTTTATTTAATAGATGTTATAGATATATATATACTAAGGATTTATTCTTCAATATACTGATGCTTTTGTTTTCTATTATCAGTTGTATCATCTGTATAATACTTCATGTATGGACATACTGCAGAACTAAAGTCCACCTCATGCACAGACATATATCATTGATCTAAAATCTACGACTTGAAAAGGCAAATGCCAACACATTTGCAATTTATTTCCCATGAAATAAAAAAAAACCTAATTCCTCGTCATTGTTGCAACAAAATAGCACCACAACTTATTTTTTTGGAAAACTGTTGAAAATTTATGGCACAACTTCGCATGTATATTTAAATTGATTAAACTAAATTCTTTCATGGATAATGAAATTGTACAACCTATGAATATTTGAAGCACATTCCATTTTGCAATAAGGAAAGGAGGATAAAGACTCACAAAAGTATGGCATATACTCTATATAAAATAAGTTGCTACCAAAGGGCATTTGGACAATTGTATTATGTAATAGTCAACATCGTATGCGACTTTGATAAAAAGACTAACAACCGAGCCGATTTGTCTTCGGGTTAAATCCACGTCGAATCGTAAAGTAACTCAAATTTATACTGTGAAACAAATATGTATTATACTTTAACCATCTCTTTTCCAAACAAAATATGTCGAAACGTATATCAAGTCAAAAACATACATATAAAAAGCACATAGATTACATTCGTCTCGACTCGTGTACGAACAAATTTACATTGAAACATAGAGTAACTCGGAATTATACCTTAGACCGGAAATGTTTTATATATATTTGACGCAACTTGTTTCTTAACAAAACTTACGTAATAAAGCAGGCAAATGTCGAAATATAATCATTTGAAAGCATACATAAAAATTTGCAAACAAACATTTTATATTTGATCCGACTCTTATCTAAAATACAAATGTAAGAAATTAGTTTTTTAAGTAAAAATTGTATGGGGGAAAAACTGAAACTTTAAAAACTTAAAGGGGTCAAAGTTGATCGATTAGATTTGAATAAACAAATATAATTCAAAAAATAAATATTATTATTCTTATAATTTAATTGTTATTATTTTTCAAACCGGAACTTTAGGTTAATGCACGTCAAACTAACAGTCAATAATGTTCAAATAACTGTATTTTGAATCCGTAAATGCCATTTACAGATTCAATCTTGGGTGGTTGGATTTCGTAAATGCAATGTAAGGAATACCCATTATTCAAAAAACTTTTCAAAAAAACCCACAAACAATCATGTTTTCTCAAATACACTCATTTTAACAAAAAGAGTAAATTACATGGATGTTCATGTGGTTATATTGAAATTTTGAATTTGGTTTTTAAAATTTTAATCTTTGAATATAATCTCTAGCATTTCTTTTTCTTTTATATATAGTTTTTATGTCTGTTAGTAAACCGTTAGTGATATAAAATATCGTAAAAATTAGCATTTACTTAAATTAATAATCTATTTAATGTACCTTTTAACTATAGTATTATTTTTATTTAAGAAAATTTTATACTTTTGTTTTTTAAAAGTTTTTATTTTTTATATTATTTTTATAATTTCATTTTGAAGATTATTTTTAACAAAACACGTTTAAATACACATATAAAAAAACTTTTTTAAAACAAGTTTCTTAAAATGTTCGGTTTTTAAACCGTTCATTTTTATACGTCATTCTAAATTTTTTTGATGTTTTAAACTGGTTGGTTTTGTACAGTTTTTTTAAACCATTCATCTTTTAAAGCATTGTTTCTTAAAAAATATTAGTTTTTTAAACATTTTTTAAAAAACAATTTAGTTTTAAACGTCTTTATAAAAGAAGACATTTTTATAAAGGTTTAAAAAAACCCGCATATTGGTTTTAAAAAAATTATAAACCAAACATTAAAAATAAGACATTTTTCGAATTATTTTTTATTTATGTATTTAATAACAAAACATATTTATAACAAAAATTATAATAAAATAAAATTACATTGACAATCTCTATAAGAAAAATAGTTATTTTGACGATTTAACATCACTAACTAAACTAACAGAGTAGGGACTATTGATGAAAGATAACTATGATATTAGGGACTATATTTGTAATTTTAAAATTTTAAAGAACTAAATCCAAAATTATAACCAAATTACAGGGACCATCCGTGTAATTTACTCTAACAAAAAATTCTTCATTCCGGTAGATTGAGTTAAAGTAGATTAGGAACCATTAAAGAACATAAGTTCCTCGCATTTACGACATCATTGCTGTCATTTCCTGAATGTGTTCATATGTGATATGCTAGACGAGTGGTAGCTTCCGATGAGAGAATAAAAACATGGACCACGTTACATAAACTAGAAAGTGGAAACTTCATAGCTACCTACAAATATGATTTTGTTCTTTTTGTTCATTAAAGAGAAAGACTTTGGTAGCATATGCTTGAACCACAGGATATCCAGCTTCACTGTGTGAATTTCGCTAAACAAAGTCATAAAGAATGTACCATCATATTCGATATGCTTATGGGTGCGATTGGTATTACTTTTCTTGAGTTAATTCACATGAGTTTTAACCTTAAGTAGATATATAAGGGCCACTTATATATTCCTCTCAAGAAATAATCCATGTGTAAGTTATATTAAGGTGAAATAAACGCTAATTATATAGTTTACATTTTGGGAGATTTGACTAGTACTACTGTGAAAAGAAATAGTCATAAGTGTTCAAGTATATGAGGATGAACCACTTCGAGCTTGTGGATAAATGGTTATGTCCATCTTTTTGGATAACAACACCGAGAATTTTTTCTATGATAAAATCATCATAACCCGCACCCTTTTTGGCTATAACCCACAACGTTATGATGGTACTTGGGTACTCCATTTATCACCAAGACATTCACTTAACGAAAAATCAATGGCTGTCAAATAACTAGATTGAATAGAAAGAATGATGTACCATGTACGTCTGTAATTATTTTAGCATGCTTGTTAGTTTGCAATTGCATGCAACATATATAATTGGTTTTGTGTCACTTTAGGCAGGTATTAATGTTGGGTTAGAATCATTTAATAACTTCTAAATAGTTTAAAAACTGAAAAAATTAAGATTAATAGTACACATATTTTTAAAATTTATATTTATATCTGTATGTATATATACTAAAAACCATTACAATATTGTACAATTTATCAAAGTAATGTTTTTGCATGTTTTTAATTTTTTATTTGATTAGCTACATATGTATAGATATTAACCTATATATGACTTAGAGGTTGTTTTGACAATCTATAAACAAGTAAGTGCTGAATTAGTAAGTTAATTGATTGGATAAACAATCTATAAATGTTGAACCAGTGTAGATTAGAATTCTATTCGGTATGTGAATATTAGTAATTGGGTAAGAGAATACAGCTTCAAGTATAATATTAAACGAGAATATGATTATTAAATGGAAATAAACTAGATTTAATACAACATTAAGTATTATATTAGGTCAACATAATATATAGTACAATCATTCTATCAACTTCATTAGTTACTACGTTATATTTGCTTAAAATGATCAAAAACAACTGCAAGATTAACGAGGCCATAACTGGTTATTATTGGTCAATGAGATTTGAGATAACGCTCGACCCCAAACCCCATATGAATCTTTTATCAATGTCACAAATTATGTTTCAGTGAAATATGAAAACACAGAAGACACCACCTCTTAGCAAACTAATAAACTATTAATATCATTATCATTGATAATAACATGGAACTTCTATTGGAGTGTTGAAACCAAGATGGACATATGTAAATAAAACAAACCAAATTACATTCTTCCCAACTTCAATGCACGGATAAAATGATAAAGAGTGGTAATATAATAAATTATATAGAATCAATGGATTTGTGGTAAAATCTTTGTTTGATGTATTTTAGTATAATGCATTAGTATAACTTTTATCTGATATAGTGATCAAATGGTATAATTTATTGTTGGCACAGGGGCTGGCTTACCTACAAGAGGTTTAGGCTTCGATCATCGACCTTTCAATGACTTCAATTAGACATATAAACTTTCTAATATTAGTTATGATGATCTTTCTAACAAGACCAATATTTATTCTATCCTTCAATTATTTTTGAATTACATATTTGATTTTATGTATTAATAATGTTTAACTTTTCTACATTAAATTTTACTTATTTTTTGGTTGATTTTATTGATATTTATCTGATCTGCAATACTTACACGTTAAATACTCAAATGTGCAATAGCTTCAATAGTTATATATAAATTTTTATTGATTAACAATTGTTTTTTTATGAAATATGTAAGTATATTATATATAATACTAATTATCAAGTGGTTTGTATATTATGAGTTGTACTTTAATTTTAATAAATTGTATCCATTTTATTTATTTTAAGTTTTTTTAGTTTTAATCTTAATACTTTTATATTTTATACAACGAAACCCCTACAATTCTTCAATTTCAACTTTGGTTGCATATAAATTTCATCTTTTACAAATTTTTCGTTTTACGTTTCGATTTGAATTTTACGATTTAACACACCACAACATGCGTGTTTTGTTCAACGTTTTTACGCCTATTTTTTCCCGTTTAACGGCTCCATGATTCTTAGATCGACTTAGTTGTTTTTAATATTTTACGATCATGTGTGGGGTTAATGTTTTAACATCTACTTTCCATTTGTTTTTATTTTCTTGTTTTTATTTATTTTTTAATACAAGTTTTTTCAGTGTTGGTGGTTGCTAATAATGCTGTAAAATTAATGTTATTTGACATGATTTTACAATCTCCGCTACAACATTTGAGGTTTAGTTCTACTTTTTTCAACTTATTGACTTTTAGTTCCTAATATCTTCTAGTTACAAACTCATCAATATTAAATTCCATACATTCTCATCTTATTAACATTAACATATATTTAAATAACAGAATGAAAGAAGCAAGATAGACGAGGAGGAGGAGACTAACATGGGTTTTTTGTTTTGGCCACATATTTACAATTTGATCATCTCTACCTACCATATACATGTATGCTTTGGAAGTTTTAGAGACAGATCCGTGGTGCGGTTGCCATGGAGGCGGAGGCGGTGGCCACTCTGACTGGCACATCGTTTCCACTCCGTGGTCGTCCATCTTTTTTAAACCACAGCCGGATAATAGTTTTCTTGAGGCGAAGATGACTTCTGTTGTCGCCGCCGTAGAACACCGCCGCCAGCCACCCGTGAAGCGGCGACTTTTAGTCACTGATCTATGTTGCATCGTTTTCCGGCGGCTAACCCAGACGGCCCCCAACACTCGGATTTGACTAGGGTTTGGTGACGGTGATCTTCGATGGTAGCGCCAGACACGATTGAGTCTCTAAGTTTCCTTCTCCCTCTATTTGGTCGATTTTCCTACTTTCGTGGCACGATTGTCACCTTGACGCCGCCAGTGGTCTCCGGCCCACCTTTGGTGGCGTTTGCATGGCGGCGATGTTGGGTGTTTATCTAATGATAGTGAGGTTTCTTTAACATGGTTGGTGGTCTCCGGCTCGTCGATGGTTGCTTTTTCAAGCTATAGAGATAATGAGTTTGAGCGCTTGCTCGTTCGAGCTGTAGATGTAAATTTTGTTTGGTCTATGATGATGAAAATAATTTATCGGAGACAATTTGTTATTATGAGTTGATAATAGCTAAGTCATCACTGTTCTTTGTGATGCTACATGCTTCTGTTGATAACATTTTATTCCGGCTATGATGAGTTCAATTTCAAGATTGGCAAGGTTGGAGGACGGCTGGTGCATACCTGCAACCCCCCTGCAACTATTGATTAATAATCATATTTGGAACTCTGAGCCAAAGTTTGTGTTAAAGTCGTTTTTCATGAGGTCGATGTCGTTGTCATTAGTTGGTATGTTTCCTGTCAAGCGATGGTGGTGATGAGATGAGAACATTCATTTTATCTGAGCTTCGATTTAATCGGTTCATCCAACGCGCAACGTTCGTGTACAACCCTAATTATCTTAAATAAAAATGTTTTCGCGCGTTCGTATAGAACCCTAGTTATCTTAATAAAAACGTTTTTTTATCATATCATATTTTTCTCGATATCTACATTAGTTGTATGTTGTTTTCAATATAAAACACGAAATTTAATGAAATATCAGTTACATAACATTATTAAATTCATGTTGGCTTTCAAATTCATAGTGATTGAAAGAAAAAAAAAGTTTTGAATTCCACTAATATTTATTGCTCTATTTTTACTAAAAACGTAAATAGTTTGTAGGTTATTGCATTAAAATTTCTTACATTCGATAAACGTATAAATAGTTTAAAGAAATATATAGACTACACAATATAAATATATATATATATATATATATATATATATATATATATATATGTGTGTGTGTGTGTGTTTTTCATATCCATGATGTTGTTCTTGAGGTAGATTGTCCTAGTTGTAGAGTCATTGAATCATGGGAAATTGTGAATCCAATAGTGAGTTTTTCATCAAATCCCTTAGGATGAAACTCAATACAATCCCCTATGTTTAAGTTATAATATTTGACAACTTGATAGAAAGGTAATTCTTGAGTAAAGTATAGAGTGAAAGAGTTTCCAACTATCATTTTCCAAAACAACTTCAAGTTCTTCATTTCCATCCCTAACATCCGTTTGCATTGCACTATTACCAATAAGTGGCATTATATACTTCTCAACACTCTTCTTTCGCAAAATGATTCTACTGCTATATTCGCTTGTGTCCCATTCAGTGAGTTTCTTAACCTATCGTCAGAAAACATTGTCTATAACTTAGATATAATATATACTTTTTTGGAAAGAATATTCAAATGAATATTGGATTATTTATAGCATAAAGTAAGTAGAATTTGGCATGCAATATATATTTTGTAACACCCAGTTACTTTAAAAAGACAAGACATAAATAATAAAAGAAAGAAAATCAATAAAATACAAGTGAAGGGACTAAAAGTATCAAAAAAAAACAAATCTTTCAAAAGTTGGTGTAAAGGTAGGCATGGCCGCCCACCCTCACTTCACATCACCACTTTCTTTCGGATTTAGAGAGAGAGAGCAGAGGAACTCTCGGCTGAAGAAAAACAAGAAGAAGAGAAGTCGAATTCAAGGTAAGAATTCATGGTTTTTAAGTGTTTATGACGGGTTCTATCCCGGTTATATGCTTATGTGCTTATGTGTTGTGTATGTGCTCGAGTGTGTGTGTTTGGTGTTGTTTTTAGGTGTTTGAACTCATTTGCAAGCGGGTTAGAATGGAAGAAACACCCAAGTTGCATCTGGTGAGTTCTAGACCCTGGTTTTTACTTGTTTTAAACATCTTTGGGCTGAAAATGTATTAAAACGATTTTTAAATGTCTATGTATGTATACCCGTATGTAATATGCATGTTGGATGTTAATTCTTGAATGCTTATAGGTTATTCATGTTTAGAATAGCCATGTTAAGCTTAGAACAGATGGGTTTGATGATTGGGTTTGATGATTGGGTTTGAAAACATACTAGAAACATGGTACACAGAAAGTCCATGTGCCTAGATAAGGCTCATGCGCCTGAAAATACCTTAGAAGGATTTAAGTGTAATCCATGCGCCTGAACAGTAGCCCATGCGCCTAAGATTGCCTTAGAAATGTTTAAGTATATCCCATGCGCCTGAATAGTGGTCCATGCGTCTGGAGATGTTGGTCGGACGACTAAGTGTAGGGCCGTGCGCCCCAATAGTTCCCATGCGAGTGTTTATACGCACGAATAGTGCCCATGCGCCTGAATAGTTCATGCGCCTAAGTGATAAAATGATTAAGTGTTGCCTCATGCGCCTACATAGTGATGAAACGCCCAAACCATGGCTCATGCGCCCCAATAGTGTCAAAACGCCTAAACACTTAGAAATTTTTACAGAATTTTTCGGAGTCTGTGCTTTTAGGGTTTGACCGAGAGTTGACCGGGGCTTATTTATGATGATGTTTCATGCATGGTTATGATGGTTCCTTAATATTGTTATTGCTAATATTATTATTACTTATAGTATGTGACTTTACGTGGTATGTTTATTATCGTAACGTAAAGTATATCGTAATAATAAAGAGAAAGAGCAATAAAGAAAAGAAGAGGAACATTAATAAAATGTTAACAAGTCTTGCAAGCTTAGTGGAGGTACACGACCATGTTGTCGTTAGCTCAACTGTGCTGCGGGTTAGCTATCCTATTATGCACACAGGGCCAATCAATTGAGATTGGCAGGACCTTGCAGCATGTCCTGGGTGATTGGGTTGGCCTTGTATACAGTATACAGTTGACCCTTTCGAGAGATACAGTTGACCCTTTCGAGAGATACAGTTGACCCTTTCGAGGGATATAGTTGACCCTTTCGAGGGATATAGATGGCCCATCACCCATTTTCCATTGCGCATATAGTTGGGTATTGCTCACTGGTCCATACAGAAAGTGAAAGATAAAGATAAAAGTTTACAGAACAGACAAGGCATACAGTAAAGAAAACGAACATTATATGTTCATATAGTTCATGCGTGCTCGCATATACAGTAAAGAGTTGTATTTTACTGAAAAGAGTATTTTCATATACAACATACAGAAAGTATTTTATTATATTTAAAACTAGAGCTCACTTAGCAACGCTGACTTTTATACATTTTCAGTTGGCAGGTAATTATTGCTGAGGATGGCATGAGGGTGAAGCTACTCGACAGGGAAAGACTAACATCCATTCGTATTCTACGTTGTTGTTGTTTTGTAATGCAGTAAAACAATTCTTTTGTAGACAGTTTATGATGATATATTGCTTAACAACAGTGATTTAAATGAAATGAATAGTTTTTGATAAATCATTTCCGCTGCTTAAGTTTGTATAATTATAATGTGTAGTGTTTTAACTGGTGTGATTGACCAACTGTGAGGTGCCCGGGAACGGGGCCTTACAAGTTGGTATCAGAGCCAAAGTTTAAGAGAATTGGGTTAAATAAACTTTTAAAACCTAAACTTAAACTGAAAATGGGACAAATGGAGGGATGTCAGCCCGAGTAGCTACGTGCCATCAAGTATGTCTTTTGTTAATGTTAACCGGTATTATGTGTGCATGCTATTTGATTATGTGCTCTTAGTAGATTTAGATACTGATTAAGTCAGGATAGGAGATGCTTGGGGTATGAAGAGTAAAGTAAGTGGCTAATCACAACTGGCCACTGTAATTAGAGATTTACTATACTTGACATAAACTGAGTGTTACCTTGAATGGCCGCGTTAGTGTTTGAATCTTATAGTGTGCTTTTAGAGGATGGCTGGCGGTAGATCTTCAAAAGCCTCTCGTGGTGGAGGTCACGGTGCTGCTCCGCGACCCAAGAGAGGGAGACCCAGAGTCGAGAAAGTGGTTCATGAAGAACCAAAGACCCCTCATCCGGAGGGTAGCGACGAGAGCGCCAATCTGAGAGCCTCAGTAAAGGAGGCTGTGGTGGAAGAGGTTCATCAGGTCATGCAGACGATTCTACCGTCTGTGGTGACCGAAGTGATCAAGGCAGTAAGGGAAGGGGAAAGAAAGGAAAGAAACAGGTCCTCAGGAGGACGGGAACAACCAGAGCCAGAAGCGGTTCTCTCTGATGACGAGGAGGAGGAAGAAGAAGATCTTGCGTTGGAGGCGACACGAGGCTGTAACTATGGGGCGTTTATGAGATGCAAGCCCCCTACTTTCGATGGAAACGACACTTCTACAGCTGTTCACCGGTGGGTGAGGGAAATGGAGGCTGTCCTTGATATCAGTGAATGTCGTGAAGATCAGAAGGTCAAATTCGCTACCCACTCTTTTGTGGACTCGACTTTGTGCTGGTGCCGAGGGTAGCAGGGCCATTGGGAGAATGAGATGGCCTGAACTAAAGAAGTTAGTGATTGAGGAATTTTGTCCTCACAAAGAGATAGATAAGGTGGAAAGAGAGTTCCTGTAGCTGGAGGCGGGAACGATGACACACCAGCAGTACACCACTAAATTTAATGAAATGGCGCGGCTAGTGCCCGATCAAGTGACACCACTGTCACGAAAGATTAAGAGATACATCCAGGGGCTGCGGCGGATATCCGTAGGCATATGATCGCCGCCCGGCCGAGCTCTTTTAGGTCGGTGGTTGATTTGGCTGGCAGATTATATGATGAGCGCGAGGCGGTGGTGGCTAAGGTGAATAAGAAGGGTGGTGGTGACCGGAACTGGAATAGGAAACGGTTTGGATGTGGTGGAGCCGCTCCAAACAATAAGGTGGCGAAGGTGGGTGATCGACGTGTGGTCACATCTGGTGTAGGGTTGAAGAAGTGTGGCAAATATGGAAGGGATCATATGGTGAGTGCAGGATGGGAATGAACGTATGCTTCAGGTGTGGCCAGCCTAGCCACATCGCTAGAGACAATAAGAAACCGAGGGCGGAGAGCTCTGGAGCAGAGAAGAAGAAGCCGGAGGAAGGAGGGCAGAGGGCAAGTGCTAGAGCTTACATTATGACCCGGGAGGAAGCCATAGCTGATCCCGATGTTGTGTCAGGTATGTTTTTAGTAAACCAAACTTGTGCCTCTGTATTGTTTGATTCCAGTGCTAGCAGGAGTTTTATTTCCACTACTTTCTGTGCTAAGTTGCATGTTAGTAGTAGAAAGGTCAGTACACCATTTGATGTAGAAACTACTATTGGTAAGTCCACTAGAAATACTGATGTGATAGAGGACTGTGCCATAGAACTAGAAGGTCATAGGTTTGCTGCTAGGTTACACGTGATACCCCTAGGTGGATTTGATGTAGTACTAGGGATAGACTGGTTAGCAACCTATGAAGCAAACATCGTGTGTCGCAAAAAGATGATTCGATTAGTTGCACCCGATAAGAGTTCGGTTACGATTCATGGAGATCGCGTTACTACGATCCTGAAGATGATCTCGATGGCGGTGGCGGAGAAGTGCATAAGACGTGGATGTAGTGCCTACTTGGCCTACGTAAAAGATGTGGATGTGTCGGTACCGCAAATATCCGAAGTACCAGTGATGTGTGACTTCCGGACATATTTCCGGAAGACTTAATCGGCATGCCACCTGATCGCGAGATTGAGTTCCAGATTGATTTGATACCCGGTGCTCAACCCGTTGCCAAATCACCGTATCGGTTAGCTCCGACAGAAATGAAAGAACTGATGGAGCAGTTGCAAGAGCTACTCGATAAGGGGTTCATTAGGCCGAGTATCTCTCCCTGGGGTGCTCCGGTCCTGTTTGTGAAGAAGAAAGACGGTAGTATGAGGATGTGCGTTGACTACCGAGAGCTGAACAAGTTGACGGTGAAGAACCGATACCCCTACCAAGAATAGATGATCTGTTTGATCAGCTCCAATGTGACAGTTGGTTTTCAAGGATAGATCTTCGATCTGGTTACCATCAGCTAAAGATGAAGGAGCAGGATATCCCTAAAACAGCTTTTCGCACGCGCTAAGGTCACTATGAATTCCTTGTTATGTCATTTGGTCTGACCAATAGGCCAGCTGCTTTTATGGACTTGATGAATCTAGTATGTATCAGTGATTGTATTTATTGATGATATCTTGATTTATTCGAAGAGCGAGGAGGAGCATGCCGATCATATTTGAGAGGTGTTAGGGACGTTGAGAAGGGAGAAATTGTATGCAAAATTCTCCAAGTGTGCATTCTGGTTGCGGGAAGTTCAATTCTTAGGTCACATGATAAATCCTGAGGGGATTATGGTAGACCTTGCTAAGTTGGAGGCTGTGATGCAATGGAAGTCTCCAAAGACGCCATCCGAGATTCGTAGTTTCTGGGGTTGGCGGGATATTATCGAAGGTTCATTCAGGACTTCTCCAAAATAGCCTCCCCGTTGACTAACCTGACCCGTAAGGATGTAAAGTTCGTGTGGGGTGAAGAGCAAGAAAAGGCTTTTGAGGAGTTGAAGGCCAGACTGACCCAAGCCCCTGTCTAAGGCGAATGGGTCAACTTACCTTGACGTGTCAACGTTTCCAAATGGTAATGCGTTACCAAATGGAACCATTCCATGTGCCTTACAACTTTTTGCCTTATCCTTGTTGAACATTAATCCTTGTTATTCCAATTCTCATATCTAACTCATTTGTATATTCCAGCATGTCTCGTCATCATGGAAAGCGTGGAAGTTTCGATCGTAAGTTAGCCGCCATGATTGCTCGACAAATGGCTGCTGTCATTCCGACCATGGTTGCTGAACTTAATAGCACCTTAATGACCAACGCTAGCAACAATGGAAATGGTCATGGAGAGAATAGCAACAATCAAAACGGGAACAATCAACACGGGAATAATCAAACTTGCACCTTCAAACACTTCAGCTCTTGCAAGCCCACTAGTTTTAGTGGCAAGGAAGGAGCCACTGGCCTTCTTGAGTGGTTCGAAAGCATGGAGAATACCTTTATCAATTGTGAGTGTCCCGATGCACTTAAGGTTCGTTATGCCACTAGTATGTTCCAACAAAGGGCTCTTACCTGGTGGAATAGCGAGAAGAGGAATCGTGGACCCGATGCTATTCTAGCACTTACCTGGGAAGAGTTAAGAACATCGCCATCGCGAAGTTCTGCCCAAGAAGTGAATTGCAAAAGTTGGAAGAAGAGTTTTGGAATTTGAAACAAAATGATGGTGATCATTTGGCCTACTCAACTAGACATCATGAGTTGAGTATACTGCTACCCCATATGGTCGACACTGTTCCCCGCAACATCGAGAAGTTCATTAAGGGTGTACCACCCCAAATTCAAGATGCTGTGGTGGGTAGCCGACCCACAACCTTGGAAGAAGCCATTACAATCACCGCTCAACTCACCGAGAACCATATAAGAGCGGGCACCATGTCTATGAAGGGTGCAAAGAAGGTAGAGAAGACGGCTACCGAGGCGGTTAAGGAGACCAAAGCTGAACCGTCTAACAGCCACAACAACAACAAGAAGCGCAAGTTCACACCGGCGCGTAACTATGCCGTGGCTGCACCTAAACAACCCCAAAGGCAACCTGTACCTGCGGCTACATCTGTGGCACAAGTGCCTGGGGCTAGGGCTTATGCTGGTCCTCAACCGATGTGCAGCACGTGTAGGTATCATCACCCGGGGAATCAACCATGCCGCATTTGCACCTTATGCGGTAAATATGGTCATTGGTGGCAACTTGCCACCGTGCACCTAATAATGCCGCTGTGGTCACAAACCGTGTTTGCTACAACTGTGGGGAACCTGGCCACTTTCGTCCACAATGCCCTCGTCTTGTGGGTAATCTTCCACAAGCCCGAGGACGTGCTTTCAACATCAACGCTAACCAAGCACAAGCAAACAACGATGTGGTGAATGGTACGTTAACTCACCCTTAAATTTTGTGATCAAATTCATTTCATATTTTACCTGTATTGTTAAATACCTTAAAAATTGAACAGGTATGTTCCTTATAACAAAACTTATGCCTATGTCCTATTTGATTCTGGAGCCGATAAAAGTTTTGTTTCATTAGAGTTTGAACCATACTGCTAAGCCACATACGAAACTAGAAAGACCTCTTACTGTTGAAGTTGCCGATGGAGAACCGATTACCGTTGACGTTATCGTTCGTGATTGCATCTTAAGTCTTGACACGCATGATTTTCTTATGATCTTATCCCTATGAAACTTGGAAGCTTTGACGTCATCATTGGTATGGATTGGTTAGCCAAACACCATGCCGAGATCATTTGTTTCGAGAAGTGCATTCGTATACCGTTACCCTCTGGAGATACGTTGAAGGTGTTCGGTGAAAAATCTTCCAAAGGCTTAAACTCATGTCTTGCACTCAAGCCCGAAAGTGCTTAAACAAGAAGTATATGGCCTTCTTGGCTTATGTGGTCAACACGAAAGTCAAAGGGAAAGAACTTAAGGACGTCCCTATCGTACGGGACTTTCCTGAAGTATTTCCCGATGACCTTAGTGGATTACCTCCCGTGCGTGAAGTCGAGTTTAAAATTGACTTGATACCGGGAGCAAACCCCGTGGCCAAGTCACCATATCGGCTTGCACCATCAGAAATGCAAGAACTCTCTTGTCAACTGCAAGAGCTGTCCGAGAAAGGCTTCATCCGTCCTAGTTCTTCGCCTTGGGGTGCACCTGTCCTTTTCGTGAAGAAGAAAGATGGATCGTTTCGTATGTGCATCGATTATCGCGAGCTTAACAAACTTACCATCAAGAATCGTTATCCTCTTCCTCGCATCGATGACTTGTTTGATCAACTTCAAGGAGCTGCCATATTCTCGAAAATTGATCTACGTTCTGGATATCATCAATACGAGTTCATGAGGATGACATTCCAAAGACTGCTTTTCGTACTCGTTATGGACACTATGAGTTTATGGTGATGCCTTTTGGTTTAACCAATGCTCCTGCTGTCTTCATGGATCTCATGAACCGAGTATGCAAGCCTTATCTAGACAAGTTTGTGATCGTCTTTATTGATGACATACTTATCTATTCCAAGACCAACACCGATCATGAGCTGCATTTGAGGTTGGTTCTTGAGTTGTTAAAGAAAGAGCAATTGTACGCAAAGTTCTCGAAGTGTGAATTCTGGCTCGAAGAAGTTCAATTTCTAGGACACGTGGTGAATAGCCAAGGGATTCACGTTGATCCTGCAAAGGTGGAAGCTGTGAAGAATTGGTGTATTCCTACAACTCCTACCGAAGTTCGTTCTTTTCTGGTCTTGCTGGTTATTATCGGCGATTCATCGCCAATTTCTCGAGGATCGCGAAGCCGCTCACTACTTTGACACAAAAGAATAAACCATTCGAGTGGGGTACCGAGCAAGAAGAAGCTTTTGAAGCGTTAAAGCATAAGTTGTGCAATGCTCCTATACTGACCCTACCCGATGGAAACGACGATTTCACCGTGTATTGTGATGCATCTAAGCAAGGCCTTGGTTGTGTTCTCATGCAACGAGGGAAGGTCATAGCTTATGCGTCGAGACAATTGAAGGTTCACGAGGTGAATTATACAACCCACGATCTCGAGCTTGGTGCTGTTGTATTTGCTTTGAAGATTTGGAGGCACTACCTGTATGGTACGCAATGTATAGTCTACACCGATCACAAAAGCCTTCAACACGTTTTCAATCAAAAAGATCTCAACATGAGACAACGTCGTTGGGTGGAGTTGATTAGTGACTATGATTGTGACATTCGTTACCATCCTGGTAAAGCAAACGTTGTGGCCGATGCACTGAGCCGAAAGATTCACAACAAGATGATCTCATTTCAAGAAATTCGAGATCGACGTCAATGGTTTGACACCTTGGGAGAGTTCGATACTGAAATTCGACTAGATGTCAATGAGACCACCATACTACTACAAAACCTGAGAATAGATAGTGACATCGAGTATAGCATCCTGGAGGCTCAACAAATGGTTCAACGAGAAGGGAGAATGAAGGATGAGTTGGAGTATAATCTTCTAACCCAATTGGAAGCAAAATCCAAGGGATTGATGTATTTCGCCAATCGTATTTGGGTTCCAAATCGCGATAACATTCGTATCTTTATTATGAACGAAGCTCATCAAACTCGTTATTCTATTCATCCTGGTCCGATAAGATGTACATGGACCTACGTGGTCAATATTGGTGGCCTGGGATGAAGAAGACATAGCGACTTATGTAGCTAAGTGCCTCACATGTACGAAAGTTAAAGCCGAACATCAACGTCCAAGTGGATTACTTGAGCAACCCGAGATCCCTATGTGGAAATGGGAACACATATCCATGGACTTCATAACAAAGCTACCCCGAACTCTCGAGGACATGATAGCATATGGGTGATCGTTGACCGATTGACCAAGTCGGCACATTTCATACCCATACGCGACACCTACAAGACATCAAAGTTAGCTCGTATATACATTGATGAGATTGTAACTCGCCATGGGGTACCACTGCACATTATATCCGACCGAGATGCTCGTTTCACTTCACATTTTTGGTCGTCTATGCAAGAACTTTTGGGTACACAATTGGATCTAAGCACGGCTTACCATCCTCAAACTGATGGTCAAACCGAGCGAACGATCCAAACTTTGGAGGATTTGCTACGTCTCTGTGTTCTTGACTTTGGTGGCGATTGGGATACGCATCTACCGCTCGCGGAATTTTCGTATAACAATAGTTACCACTCGAGTATCAAGATGGCACCGTTTGAAGCACTTTATGGTCGTAAATGTCGTTCACCGATCTGTTGGACTGACATTGGTGAAAACTTCATCACTGGTCCTGAACTTATACAAGAGACGACCGATAAAGTTTCTATTATTCGCAAGAACCTTGAAGTGGCGAGAAGTCGTCAAAAGAGTTATGCTGACAAGCGACGTAAGCCATTAGAATTCCAAGTTGGGGAGATGGTTCTTCTCAAGGTTTCACCATGGAAAGAGGTGGTTCGTTTTGGAAAGAAGGGCAAACTGGCTCCAAGGTTTGTAGGACCTTTCAAAATCCTGAAAAGGATTGGGAAAGTGGCTTATAAACTAGAGTTACCTTCCGACCTTAGTGGAATTCATCCGGTGTTCCACGTCTCAAATTGAGAAAGTGTTTGGCTGACGAGAGTCTGCATGTTCCGTTGGAAGACATCCAGATTGACGAGTCATTACATTTTGTCGAGAAACCTGTTGAGATCATGGACCGCATAATGAAAAAGACTAGAACCACAACAACCCCAATCGTCAAGGTTCGTTGGGAAAATAAACGTGGCGCTGAATTTACTTGGGAACGAGAGGAGCACATGAAGAAGAAATACCCATTCTTATTTGTATAGTTTCATTTTTTCTTAATTTCGGGACGAAATTCTTTCAAGTTGGGGAGACTGTAACATCTCGTTTTTTTTTTGTTAACTAAAAGTTAATTTTGTTAGTTCTTGTAAGGGCCATTTATGCTATTTATGAAACTTGGTTGGCTATTTATGTATGATTTCTTATTTAATTTAAAGTTTATAAATATTATATGATAATAATGTTAATATGAATAAAAGTATAAATACTATTATGGAAGAATAATAATAATAATAATAATTATAATAATAACAATAATAATAATAATAATAATGATAATAAAAATAATAATAATAAGTTATCAAAGTTAACAAGTTAAAACTTAATTAAGTTCAAGGGGGCCTAATTGTCAAATTAAAAACTTGAAATATTAAGTTTGGGCATAGAATAATAAGAATTCAAAGTTGAGGGACCAAATGTGTAAATAACCCAAAACCCACCCCCTACCCCGTAATTCCGGCAGCCGCTCCGGTCACCTTCGGTCGGAGTCCGGCGAGCCTCGAAATCGCATCAAATCTCCAAATTTTAATCCTCCAACGACTTCAATCGTCTCTAGAACACGATTCGAACTTAAACGTAAGACTTAATTGGGTTTTAATTCGGTTATGGAGTGGATCGAACGCGAAACCGAAGCTTTATCGATGAGTTAACCGGTCAAGCATTAAACGCTAATAATAACCAAATTAAACGAACTTAAACAATCATCCAACCAATACTAAACGTTCACAACTATCAATTACATCTAGTAACACTCAAGCAACGTAATCGGATTACCCTTTCGTCACGGACCTGCAAGCTAAGCGAGAGCCATCTTCGGAACATTTTTAACTTCTTTTGATTGAGGGCTTTGAATCAAGAACTTCATTCGAAGCTTTCCACGAGTTCAATTTGATTTCCATCAACGTTTGCATAACAATCGAGCCTTGTTGTGGTCGCGGCTGAGTTCAACAATTGTTCATAGTCAATTAATCTACAAACAGGTGATTAAACACATGTTTAAACTCGATTTTGGTTGGGGAACAAAAGCCCCATGGTTAATTCGATCAACAACCTCGAATTGACAATCAATTTGGATCGATTGGGTTCTAGGGTTCTTAAGAATTTGGGGGTGTTGTTTAGATATGCTTTTTATTAATTTAAACGCGAACACTAACGCGGCTGGATGCCTTGGTTCACTGGTTATGTTACTCCACTCACACACATGAGGTCCCGGGTTCGAACCCGGCACCATCATGTTATTTTATTAAAGGGTTTTAACCCTAATTAAATTATAAAAACGTTTTAATATATATAAAAATTATTTTATAAACTTTAAATATTTTCAAAAAGCCACCATATATTTTCTGTATTTTTTTTAGTCTAAGTAATTATTATTATATTTTTTTTTCTTTTTTTTTCATGAATAATAAAATGGATTACAAATAATAACTAAAAATTATTATTGTTTCAAAATGTTTCTTTTAATATCGTTTAATAGTACTTAATTCTTTTTGCTATAAAAATCTATTCAAATTTTATAAAACTTTCAAAATGTTATAATTATTTCTTTTTCACATAATTAGTATAAAACATAAATATATATTTTTAGAAAATATAAATGATTTTCATTTGTTAAATATAATTATTTAACAAACCTCAAACTCCACTTAACCCTAGTACTCATTAATTAGTTAAATCATTATGTTTAAGTTTAAATCTTGTAATATATATATTTAGGTGTCTTGTGACGATACACCTTGGAGCGACGCTTGTTAATATATTATTAAACCGCCATTATATATTTATTGTCAAGTGAGTTTTCTTGCCCCCTTTTTACTTTATTTCACACTATTTTGGGGTGAAACATGATAGCTTATACATGATACACTTATACACGTTTGAGACTTGTAAATCACGTGCAATTCAACTTATTATTTTGTCATGGTTATTTGTTTATTGTAAGTGTTTATATGAGATACATAGTTTGTTTACAATCATTAACTATTGCTAGCCTGGCGACGTCTTAGATCTTTGGGCCTGACAAGCCTATTTGGTGCTAAAGTCGATGTATTGCCGACTCCTAGGAGCCGTATGCTTGTGCACTAGGGAACCAAATACACTTAGCCAACCTTTTATACTTGTAATCAAGTCGAGGTTTGGTTGTAACGATATGTGTTCTATAACCTTACTTGCTTATGACCTATGACATGAATTGCTACTTGTAACTTTATCATATTATGTATAAAAACCTTGGAAACTCACCAACTTTTTATAGTTGACCCTTTTATTTTTATCATGTTTCAGGAAATCCCCAAGTTTAAAGTGGACTTTTGAAGCTTGGAAATAAAACTAGGACTTGGACCTAGTTAAATGAATAAATGTTATGCTACGTTTTGTTTTATTTGGGATTATTTCATGTTTTGTGGCTTATGTTTGTATTGACTTTTGAAACTTATAATTTTAATATTTACACTTAAATATAGCGTTATGTGGCTGTGAACAATCTTAACCCTCACATCTCGACGATTCCGCCGTCAAGGTTGGGGTGTGACAGATGGGGACGAGGTTACATATTAGCACGGCTTATCATCCCCAAACTGATGGTCAGTCAGAAAGGACCATTCAGACATTGGAAGACATGCTTTGGGCATGTGTGATTGATTTTGGGGGAAGTTGGGATAACCACTTACCGTTAGCTGAATTCTCGTACAACAATAGCTATCATGCCAGCATTGGCATGCCACCATATGAGATGCTATAGGATGGGAGATGCAGCCAAAGATATTAGTCAAAAGGAATTGGGGAGCGTCGAGGTAATCGAGGCTACGACTGAGAAGCTTGAGAAGATTAAAGTCTTCATGAAGGCAGCCAAAGATAGACAGAAGTCGTATGCCGATAAACGACGCAGACCAATCGAGTTCCAGGTCGGTGACCGGGTTATGTTGAATGTCTCACCTTGGAAGGGTATTATCTGATTCAAGAAGCGGGGCAAGTTGAGCCCAAGATATATAGGCCCTTTCCGAATCATTTCTCGAGTAGGAGAGGTGGCCTATAGGTTGGAATTACCGGATGAGTTAAGTGGGATTCACCCGACATTCCATGTATCTCATTTGATAAAGTGTTTAGCTGATGAAGACATGATTGTTCCACTGGAGGATATCGAAGTAGATGAAAGGCTCAATTATGTGGAGCAACCAGTGGCAATCATCGATCATAAAGAGAAGAGGCTGAGAAATAAAGTGGTTCCTCTTGTGCGTGTACAGTGGAAGCACAGGAAGGGATCCGAGTCTACATGGGAGACTGAGAAGGAGATGACGCAGTATTATCCTCGTCTGTTCGAGGAATAACAGGTTTCGGGGATGAAACCTATATAAGGGGGGTGGACTTGTAACACCCGGTTACTTTAAAAAGACAAGACATGAAGAATAAAAGAAAGAAAAGCAATAAAGTCCAAGTGGAGGGACTAAAAGTGTCCAAAAAGGACAAATCTTTCAAAAGTTAGTGTAAAGGTGGGCATGGCCGCACACCCTCACTTCACATCACTACTTTCTTTCGGATTTAGAGAGAGAGAGAGCAGAGGAACTCTCGGCTGAAGAAAAAGAAGAAGAAGAATAGTTGAATTCAAGGTAAGAATTCGTGGTTTTTAAGTGTTTATGATGGGTTCTATCCCGTTTATATGCTTATGTTTTGTGTATGTGCTCGGGTGTGTGTGTTTGGTGTTGTTTTTAGGTGTTTGAACTCATTTGCAAGGGGGTTAGAAAGGAAGAAATACCCAAGTTGCATCAGGTGAGTTCTAGACCCCAGTTTTTACTTGTTTTAAACATCTTTGGGGCTGAAAATGTATTAAAACGATTTTTAAATGTCTATGTATGTATACCCGTACGTAATATGCATGTTGGATGTTAATTCTTGAATGCTTATAGGTTATTCATGTTTAGAATAGCCATGTTAAGCTTAGAACAGATGGGTTTGATGATTAGGTTTGAAAACATACTAGAAACATGGTACACAGAAGGTCCATACGCCTAGATAAGGCTCATGCGCCTGAAAATGCCTTAGAAGGATATAAGTGTAATCCATGCGCCTAAACAGTAGCACATGCGCCTAAGATTGCCTTAGAAATGTTTAAGTATATCCCATGCGCCTGAATAGTGGTCCATGCGTCTGGAAATGTTAGTCGGACGACTAAGTGTAGGGCCATACGCCCTAATAGTGCCCATGTGCCCAAAAGGCCCATGGCCTAATTGTCCATGCGTCCGAATCACCCATGCGCCTAAGTGTTCATACGCACAAATAGTGTCCATGCGCCTGAATAGTTCATGCGCCTAAGTGATAAAATGATTAAGTGTTGGCTGATTCGCCTATATAGTGATAAAACGCCCAAACATGGCTCATGCGCCCCAATATTGTCAAAGCGCCTAAGCACTTAGAAATTTTTACAGAATTTTATGGGAGTCTGTTCTTTTAGGGTTTGACCGAGAGTTGACCGAGGCTTATTTATGATGATGTTTCATGCATGGTTATGATGGTTCCTTAATATTGTTATTGCTAATATTATTATTACTTATAGTATGTGACTTTACGTGGTATGTTTATTATCGTAACGTAAAGTATATCGTAATAATAAAGAGAAAGAGCAATAAAGAAAAGAAGAGGAACATTAATAAAATGTTAACAAGTCTTGCAAGCTTACTGGAGGTACACGACCATGTTGTCGTTAGCTCAACTGTGCTGCGGGTTAGCTACCCTATTATGCACACATGGCCAATCAATTGAGATTGGCAGGGTCTTTGCAGCGTGTCCTAGGTGATTGGATTGGCCTTGTATACAGTATAAAGTTGACCCTTTCGTGGGATACAGTTGACCCTTTCGAGGGATACAGTTGACCCTTTCGATGGATACAGTTGACCCTTCGAGGGATATAGTTGACCCTTTCGAGGGATATAGATGGCCCATCACCCGTTTTCCATCGCGCATATAGTTGGATATTGCTCACTGGTCCATACAGAAAGTGAAAGATAAAGATAAAAGTTTACAAAACAGACAAGGCATACAGTAAAGAGAACGGACATAATCTGTTCATATAGTTAATGCGTGCTCACATATACAGTAAAGAGTTGTATTTTACTGAAAAAATATATTTTCATATACAACATACAGAAAGTATTTTTTTACTTTTAAAACTAGAGCTCACTCAGCGACGTTAACTTTTATACATTTTCAGTTGGCAAGTAATTATTGCTGAGGATGGCATGAGGGTGAAGCTACTCGGCAGGGAAAGATTGACATCCATTTGTATTCTATGTTGTTGTTGTTTTGTAATGCAGTAAAACAATTCTTTTGTAAACAGTTTATGATGATGTATTGCTTAACAACAGTGATTTAAATGAAATGAATGGTTTTTGATAAATCATTTCCGCTGCTTAAGTTTGTATAATTATACTGTGTAGTGTTTTAACTGCTGTGATTGATCAACTGTAAGATGCCCGGGAACGGGGCCTTACATATTTCCTATTAATTTTTATGAGTACGTAGTCAAATATGAAGCGAATATTGCATTTTACTAGTTTAGTATCTCGTGTGATACACGGGTTATATAAATAAAAATATCAAATATTTTGTAATAAAAATTAAAAAAAATTATAAAATATTATTTTCGAATAAAATATGATTGAATTATATAAATATAAGGACTTCAAGTAAAACAACAATTATATCATTTTATACTTTCTCTTTATAAAATTAATCTTTTATATTGCCTTTTTAAAATAATTTCATTTTTTAAACCATCCTTATAATACTTAAAAACACTTTTTAAAACTTTTTTGTTTAAGAAAACTTTTATATTTTATATTCTTTTTAATATTTGTTTTTTAATAAATACCTATAATTTTTAATTTTTACTATATCTATTTGTATTATGTAAATGTTTTAAATAATATAAATATATAAATAGTATGTATTATTATCATTTATTAGGATAGAGAGACGGGAAATCTAATACGAGAAAGCCTAATATTTTGACAAGTGTCACTTCAAAACCTTCTTTTATATATATTGATAGATTATCAATTATTGTAACACTAATTAATGAAAAATATCGTAAATAAATTTTTAGTATTACAAAAGAATTTAAGTTACTGATTTAATATACCTTTTTCAAATGGTGAGGTTTAAACTAACCGTAATATAGGTAGACTAGCTTTAGTAAAACCCGTGTATTACACGGGTTGAATAAATAAAATACTAATATAATAAATTTATTAATTACAAAATTATATTCTAAGATATGATAAGACAAAAATTACGTATGAGAAAAAAATAAATAATAAAACAGTGATATGAACTTTTTAAAATAAATTATTTTTTTCTAAAAATAAACATTTTGTTTTAAAACAAACCGTATAAAAATGTCAATTTTAAAATTTTTCTTATTACAACTCCTAAATTTAATTACTTTTTGTTTTAAAAAATTTTCTTTTAAAAAATATCAATTTATTTAGAAATAACCTTAATAAATAAATTTAGTTCTTAATTTATTAAATATTAAAAAATTATTAAAAATATTGTTAATAATTAAGGTAGTCATTTAATAGGAGTGAGAGCCGAGAAAATTTTGATGAGAATAATTATGATGTTGACACATAACATCCTATTTACTCTTTTATTAGAGTAGGAATATTAAAATAATATTATTAATAATTAAGGTAATTATTTAATAGGAAAAAGAGCCGATATAATTTTGGTAAGAATAATTATGATACTGACACATAACACCTCATTTACCCTCTTATTAGAGTAGGAATATTAGACTAGTTTCAATTGATGATTGTGACGTGTATGGAAAATACTAATAAGTTTCCGTTTTAAATGGATGGTCTGTTATTCCAAAATTTGCTTCCTGAATAATCTATAACTTATAATAAAAAAATAACTATGGGTACACATGACGTATTTCTAGCACGTCCACCAAAGCGCCACATGTGCATTGTCACATGTCGTTACATACTTTAATCTTGAGTTAATATAAATTTGGAAACTATTAACTAATATCAATTACAATAAATACTATATTAATGATCAATTATTACTTTTGATTTGTTTGATATTTTTATAAAAAATATTATTTATGTTAACATATAGTGATTGAGTTATTAATTTTAGTATTACCGTTAACAAATTTCATTTTATTAAAATAAAAGTTTTTGTCATACTTTCTTTTGAAATAATATTTTTCTCTTAATTAATTTTAAAATCATGACATTATTCATATTTTTGATATGTTTGTTTTTTAACAATATTTTATTGCTATGACTTTTACTTCTCCATTATAACTTTAAATATCATTACATAAATAAGTATTTATATCTTTATGAACAATTAGTTTTTAATTTTAATTTTAATCATTTTTGTCTTTGTTACATATCATCGTTACATACTTTTGTAGATTTTGTTAAATTTGTTCATTAGTTGATATTTTTTCATCATTTTTATATTCAATTGTTCTACTGGAACGTCGTAATTTTTGATATCATTATATAAAAAAAGAATCTTATTCTAACTTATCTTTTCAACATCATATATACATATATTCTAATTTATTTATATATATGTAATTTATATATATATATATATACACACACATATATATATATATGTAATTTATTACTCATATGTTATTTTAAATATTGGTCAACCCGTGTAACACACGGGTCACTAACCTAGTTGTTAATATATTGTAATTTAATTTATTCCTTTCTTTATCCTGCTTTATTAAATTTATTTGAATTTTGATCTTTCATATTAGTTCATATATATATTCGTGTAGTTTAAGTTTATTCCTTTGTTTAATATTTTTTATATCTATACTAGGTTACAATCTTATGTCATACACAAGTTAAATTATAAATCTATTGTTATATAGTTAACAACAAAAAAATGTTTAAACATTATGTATTATACGGATTGATAAACTTGCGTATACTATACATATTTGAAATTTTGAAGTTAACCTATTTAAAAAAATTTAGAAATCAATCATAAAAAATATTTATTATCATCATTCTTCCTTTTTTTCTTAATATATTAACAAACATAATTTTGCATTTGATTATAGCTGAATAATTAAATAGAAACTTTTAGGTAAAACAAATAAATAAATAAATAAATAAATAATATATTTTATATTGAATTCATTTAGTTAATTCTATAATTATTTTGGTAACCAGCGGTTAGGGTTTGGTTATCAGATTAAAATTTTAATTAAAATCAGTTAATTATGAATTGTTATTAACTAATAGTTATTAAAGCATTTATATTTAAATTTACATAAAATACATATAAATATTATTTTTATATTTAAGAGAGAGAGCAAGAAAATCAGTTATTGTATAAGCTAGAATGATAATAAGTGTTCTAGTTTATTTTTATAACTAATATAAAGATGTTTTTTATACACACGTCCAACGTATTGCAATACACTTATTTCAAGTATTTTCCTGTTGAGGTGGACGTTACATGACTTTCAAAAGAAATAGGATTATAGTTTTATCAGTTGTTGGATTAGATGAGTCATACGGTAGTGTGATAATGGGTTTGACTTGGTTTTTTGTTGGAGTCACTTTGTATGCACACTAGTACACAAATTAACTTTTAGGGGGGAGGGCGTTGAAAATGAATTTTTTGGGCAATCGCCACAATAAATATTTTTGGTTTTTCTGAGCGGTTATGAAAACCACCCAAAAAAGTTAATCGAATCGCCCAAACAAAAGTCAAATTATATAAAAAAAAAGGTGATGGGTTCAAGTTTCACTCTGAGTAAAATGTTTAGAGTTGAGTCAGGAAGTTTTCTTAGCAATAAGTTTTCTTCTGTGGTGGTTGGGGGTGCGGTCCCGGCTGGGATACGGATAGGTGAGTCCGATTAAGATAACATCTATCCCCTGAAACAGGGTCGTACATTTGCCGTTCAAAAAAAAACAAAGACATCATTACGAAATATTCATTACCAGGTTGTTACGAACCCTAAATTAACAAAAACATCATTATCTATTTTCGTTTCATGCATAACCATATTGAAAGATTGTAGATACAAAGAAGAACTCTCCATGTACTGTGTCAACAACTTATGTTTTCAAAAGGATTGATTCCCATCAAAGTAAGACCAAACTTTATTTTTCTAATATCATTCTAATTCAAAAAAAATTTTACTAATATATCTTCACTACGTACTAAAGTGAATCTGTCATATGTATTAATCTTCCATCATTTATACGCCAATCTAAATGTCATCGTAATAATTTTGTTTCTTTCTCGTTTGAGAATAATCATTTTAATCTTGGTATAATGGGGAAATACCACAATAATTTAGCCGGTGGTTCAGTTTTCTTCACATCATCATTATATTTAAGACCTTTATTTTTATTTTTATATCTTGATTCACCACACTTAACACATTTATGATTTTTTTCAAACTTATTTGTATACAAAATACAATCATTCAGATACGCATGTATTCTTTACATTTCCAATCCCAGCGGGCCATCAATTCTTTGCTTGATTTGTAAGTACGTATTATAAGTATACAATTAAGAGCTACGTATACGTAAGTACGTGTTACTAAGTGTACAACTAAAAGTTACGCAAATATAACTCATACAAGTTACGTATACATAAGTCGTTTCACGATCATCTTCATTCCTTGGAGTTTAAATTAAAGAATATATAATGACCTCAAAAAATAAGATTGAAGTTTACTCAAATATATTTTAAACAATTAAATTATTAAATCAATTATAAATTATGTGATTGGATAGTGGTAGTTTTCACGGTTACTAATTATAATCTTTGTTTTATTTGTCACCCCCTATATATATATGTATATATGTATATCTATATATATGTATACCTACATATATATAGATATATATGTATATATACATATGTATATATATATATATATACATATACATATATATATGCATATATGTATATGTATATACATATATGCATATACATATACATATACATATATGTATATATACATATGTATATATATATATGTATATGTATATATCTATAGGGGAGGATCAAATGAAAATTAGTTTTTTGTGAGAACTCTAGGAACTAATCTCAACCACTAGTTCTCAATGGCAAAATTGTAATTAACAAAAGCATATTTAAAAAATTTATATCAAAAAATAACATAAAAATAAAAACACAAAAATGTTTCCCAACTTTCCCTCTTTCATAAAAAAATATAAAAAAAATTTATAAAAAATAAAAAAAATCCCCTTTTTTTAACGAAATTCATTTTACACATGTGTAATATCGGATTTACACATGTGTAAATCCAGTACTACACATGTGTATAACTAGATTTACACATATGTAAACAACGGATGTATGATTTTTTTAGAAAAGTATATTAATATGGTAGGCGTTGGAAAGATAAAAAAAATACTGAATTTTATGGTGAATTTTTTTTGAAAAAATGATGTCGTGAAAAAAAGTTACGAACGTTTAAAAAAAGGGGGAAATAGCATGTGATTTGCATGTGATAAAAAATGAGTGACTGAGATTGATTTCTAGAATTCTAAAAAAGATGATTCTCATTTGAACCCTCCCCTATATCTATATATGTATATATACATATACATATATACATATATGTATATGTATATACATATATGTATATATATATGTATATGTATATGTATATATTTATATATATATATATATATATATATATATATATATATATATACATACATATACGTGTATATGTATATATAAATATATGTATATATGTATATATGTATATATGTATATATGTATGTATATATCTATATATATATCATATATATATGTATATATATATGTATATGATAAATCAAATAAAAACCATGTTTATAATTGAAAACTATAAAAGCCACCACTACCCAGTCACACACAGTCACATAATTTATAATTGATTTAATCTTTTAATTGTTTAAAGTATATTTGAGTAAACTTCAACATTATTTTTCAAGGTCATTATATATTTTTTTACATATAAATCCAAAGTACGTCGATAATAACGAAATGACTTACATATACGTAACTTGTATGAGCTACATATACGAAACTTTTAGTTGTACACTTGCTAACACGTACTTACATATAACCCATACATTTACGTAACTTTTGGTTCTACACTTTATAACACGTACTTACATATATGTAACCCTTGAGTTTTGTAGTTTTCGTTTATAATATGGTTTTCAAGATATGTCTATTTTAACACTTTGCAAACCATCCATCTATCAGCAGCCAAGGCTACTACTACTTGTTGCTATCTTCTCAAATTAATACAAATAATTGTTTTATGATTTTGTCACTTTGTGTAGATTGTTAAAAACCATTACATTACCAATAGCATGACTTGATTTGTTCAACTACTTTGTAAATTATTATTTTGATGGACACTCCTAAGTCACGTGGTTATATCATTCGTTAAATACTAACTATTACTTTTATAAAATTAAAGAGTAGTACATGTACAAGCATAAAAGGAAGTGGGTGCACACATCTTACACATAGGTACAACCAACACGAGATTTATGAAAAATTTTGGAAACTTTTCAAGTACACAGTAGCCTATCCATACGTATTATGTATATATGTAGAGAAAATATATAAGTGTTAAACCTATTTGAAAGGTGTTAGATACTATGGTTACCATTCATGTTGGTGGCCCGGTGAAAGAGGTAAAACCCCGTAAATCACCTAAATTTAAAAATCTTGTGTTCAAGTCTTATAAAAAACAGTAAACAAACATTGTTCCGAAAAAAAAAAGTGTTAGTAAGACTTGAAACGTACGTAGCAACTTTTGAATCTGTGTGTCTGCACTTTCTATGATGATGCACCCCTTCTTGCATGCTTGTGCAAAGACGTGCCTCACTATAAGCTGGCATTTTATACGGTCATGCATCCGATCATTCATGCATGTGCAATACAAATATTACAACATTCAATCGCATCCGTACGTTTCATCGCATTATGCATGATTAAACACAAGATCAATTAATTGACAAATTGTTTCTTTAAAATACAGTTCTTTTAACATGTAAATTTTTCTCATATGCGTGTGTGTGATGTGTGTATATATATACACACACACAAAAATTAAAAAAAAACAAAAAAAGACTTGATAAATTCTCAAAGTGTATAGTCATTTAATTAAAAAGATTTCTTTCAAAAACCATATCTCGCTCATGAAACATTTCTTTATATTAAGGTGAATTGCTGGGCAAATCTCCTTTGGCAGCTCCACTCTATTATCGCTTTATGATTAGCCAAAACCAAAGGCGTTTAAGTTAGCTGACAAAGGAGAACTTACCCAGTAATGCACCAATACCTCATGAACCTACTTGACCGTCGGTGTACCACTCGAAACTATTTATAGATTACAACTGCTTATGCTAAATTGGATATTCCAAGCACCATCCATTTTGAATGAAAAGTAAAAGCATATGAAGATTGGTAAAACTTTAGCATATCACCAAACAAGTTCCAATCGATACCCATAGAGGGTATCTTATACAGGTGATATTATTCTTTAATGCCAGTAGCACAAGGAAACTTAATAAAGAACAGCTGCTATTATCCTAACTATAATACACGACTATTACAATAATTACAAGTAATATATTTTCTAATACTCCCCGCAATTGGAGCACAAGGAAATTATTACACAAACTATAGTGACACGAGCTAAGACTACGTCGACAGGAGCAACAACTGTAGCAACACAAGATGGCAAAAGAAGAAATACGGAAACTTAATTTATATGTACGTGTACAATGTGTTTTTCGGGGCAAGATGAAAGAGAGAAGAAGACGGAGAAATTATTACACAAAGGGGATGATAGTGGAAGAGGGTTGTCAATCAACCATGAACCTACGGTGGTAACGTGTAAGAGAGATATGAATGAGAGAGAAAAATAAAACAAGAACTTTAAGGTTTTGATAGTGTATATAAAAATTAAAATAAAACCATATCAGGTGTTGTACATTGATAAAAGAAAATTTATAGCACTACAATAAGATTATTTAATGTATAAACCTAATCAAATCATATATTCTAATTACACTAAAAATTACTACAATAAACTTTAACAAATATCCACGGTTAATCACTTTTTTTCCTTGTTTCAAAAACAATTGGTAGCAGCTATATGCGGCATATGCTGCAGTGAGTACTAGCATATCCATATGGGTCAAATCATACCATGGAGATCATAACACTTTTCTGAAGTTAACAATTACAAGAATGCAAGGTTGGAATTGGTGGATAAAACTCACAAACATATTCCTCGCAAGAAACAAGTTAATCTTCAAATAAAAGAGAAATGAAAGTACATCACTTTAAACTTAGGGAGATTTACAGTGAAAAGAAGATAACTACTTATACTCAATACAGATTAATTACATAATCCGAAGTGATTGTTGGGGTCGTTCTTCTACAAAACAAATTAAAACGCATTTGCTGGTTGATACGAACATGATTTGTTTAACTTGAAATACTTTCTTCTTATTATAATAATAAAATTAGAAACTACAAATTACAAATATACAGGAAAAAAGTACAATTAGAAATTATGCTGAAACTTGATAACCACATATTCATCACTCTTTAACTATTAAGTTTCTGAGTTAAAATACTCGAACAGTTTAAGTTTAAGTTATGACAAATGTATGTTTTTTAACCCATTGATTAATAAAATAAACGGGTCAACCAACAACCAACAATGCTGATCTGAACCGACCTAGCTAACTGTGTTCATGCTTATATTGATACTAACCATTGAAAAATTAATAGGGGATTTATATAATCATTTAAAGAGTTCGAAAATATTTTAGGTTTTCTATTTACTATGAAATAAAGTAAAAAAGGTTAAATGAATTTTGTTTTACAGTCTTATGTGATAGTAGTCTTGATACCAGTGATCTAGATTTTTTTCAAGAAATAGAACTTTATGAGAGATTCTATGTGCAAAATGTTCAGATTTACTGATATACTAATTTATGTTAAAGATATAGTTCTCCTAAGTTATATCAATAATATAACCACGGAAACAAAATCTTCTTACCTTTTGCTTCACTAGCAACCTCTGCAAGAACAAAAACCATCCTTGAAATGATGATATCTGCTAGAATCTCTCAACACAATCTGCCTTCCAACATTCTTGGAAATAAATTTCGCCATCGCGTGACAATCAGTGCACACTTTAACATTCTTGGTCACCCGTATAGTCCTGCCAGGTGGCAACTTCAGTAACCCAAAACCTATAGCTAATATCTCACTATGCCCACAAACAGCAGCTTCTTTCTCCATGACATCTTTATCAGCCAACGCATATTTTACTTGACGCGAAAACCCATCCTTCTTCATATCCATCCTTAAATTTTCCAACAAAGATTCAACCTTTTTCACCTCTGGATTATCTTTACTTCCTGCAACAAATATGTTAACTTTACCCTTAATCTCTATCCAACTACACCCTGTATTATTTCTAATTCCACCACTTAATGTCTTTACTTCTTCCCATTTCTCTGCTTCTGAGTATATATCAGCCAAAAGTACATAATATCCCATGTTTTCGGGTTCTAGTTCAAATATTCTTTCTGCAACAATTTCAGCTAGCTTCACATCATGGTGGAACCTACAACCACAAAGTAGCGCGCCCCAAATAGTGACATCAGGTTTTATGGTCATCTTTTTAATAAACTTATACGCTTCTGATAGTTTTCCTCCTCTACAAAGAAGATCTACCATACAACCATAATGTTCCAACTTAGGTTCAATCTTGCAGTCCCTTACCATTATGTTGTAGAATCTCCAACCTTCTCGGACCAATCCCGCATGACTACATGCATACAGAATAGAAGTAAATGACGTTTCATTAGGTTTGATACCTGTTTCAACCATCTTTTTAAAGGTCGATACAGCTTCATGCCCGAATCCATGCATGCAATATCCAGCAATCATGACCGTCCATGTGATTAGATCTTTTGCAATCGTCTGATCAAACAGCGATTTTGCTAGAAACAACCGCTCACATTTAACATACATGTCAATAAGTGTGTTGACCAGGTATGGATCTGAAGTCAACCCTTTTCTCAAAACATGCCCGTGAATCTCCCGGCCTTTGTTTAAAGCTGCCAGGCTGGCACAGGTGGGAAGTACACACGTCATTGTTACATTATCTGGTGTGATCTCACACTGCATTTTTGTAAATAGATCGAGTGCTTCGTATGGAAGACAGTTCTTTGAGTAACCTCCAATCATGGTATTCCACGAGACAATATCTTTAAGAGGCATGTCTGAGAAAACCGAATATGCATCCTCCATGCTCCCACATTTAGCATACATGTCCATAAGTGCATTACAGACCGCTAAAGATTGCATCTGGTTTTCTGCAATGTAATTATGCACTTCCTTCCCTTTTTCTAACGACCCGTTTGAAGCACAAGCATGCAGGATGCTCGTGACAGTAAACGTGTCTGGTTTAACACCCTCTTTCTTCATTTCAAGAAACAAATGAATCGCCTCATCGAATCTACCTACTCTCGCATAACCAGCAATCATTGATGTCCATGAAACAACACTTCTCTCATTCATGTTCTTGAACACTTGTAGTGCAGAATCCATATCACCACATTTTGCATACATATCAAGTAATGTGTTACTAAACTTCATTTTCTTGTCGAATCCGCCTTTCACTGCATAAGCATGAACCATTCGGCCAAAAGCAACAGCACAAAGATTCACACAGGCTGCAACAACAATAACCATTGTGCTCAAATCAAGACTTACATTAGAACCAATCATCTCTTTAAAAACCTCAAACCCCTTCTCAGCAAAACCATTAGCAGCGTATCCACTAATCATCGAATTCAAAGTAATCAAATCTCGGTCAGGCATATTAACAAACACCTTGTGTGCATTACCAACACTTCCACATTTGAAGTAGAAACTAATCATGGAATTCACAACAGTGTTATCGAATCGAAACAGCGATTTCAAAGCATACCCATGAATCACCTCCCCTAAATTCTCATCCCCGATCGACCCGAGGCACTTGAACATACAAGAAAACGTGTATGAATCAGGATGAACACCTGTATCCTGCATAATCTTGAACAAACATACACTCTCTGCATAATCACCAATCTTTGCATATGCATTCATCATAAAGTTCCAAAGAAACACATTTTCTTTCACAATGTTATCAAAGATCCTCCTTCCTTCTGTCAAATCACCACAGCTCACATACATAAACACAAGCTTTGAACCCACAACAGAATCAATTTCAACACCCCTTGAAAGCATCAAGTTATGAACTTTCTTTCCGTGATGCAGAGCCTTTGAATCAGCACAAAGCTGGAGTATGTTACAGTAAGTATTTGAATCAAGAATGGTGTCTTCTGAACTACAAACCAAATCCATGGTCTTTTGAAGATTACCCAATTCACAGAATCTGAGAATTTCAGCATTGTAGTCTGTAATTTGATTATTATGTGGGGAAATTAGTGATAAAGTTGCGGGAATTCTTGTAGGAGGAATTGTGTTAGAGCTTGAAGATGGAAGTTGTGAAGATCTTGAAGGCAAATTGAGTTGAATTTTGACATTTTTATGGCGAATGAGATGATTTTGACTTTCGATTTGATAATTTGAGGAGACCCGTAGGAAGATCGTTGTGGTTTTGGTCATCAACAACATTTTGGCTCAATTCAGGATGAAGTTGCAGCGAGTGTTCAATAACTTGAGCTAGTGACCCTCAAGTTTGATTAAGATGCACTATTTTTCATGTTATATCGTTTGACTTTTGAAGAAGCGATAAAGTTGTTATCATATCATTTCAAGAGTTTATAATTAGAAATCATCATTTTATTAAAATGTGGAATAAGATTATGTATATTAGACAAAAAATTGGCCTGACATTATTTCGGGCCTCGTGTGTGCGGTAGCTTTATAGTATCGGGTTTGCTCTTATCTAATTATTATAATTAAGGATATGTAACATAGATGACATGAAATTTTGTATCTGAATAATGAGTTAAAAATATTACAATAAAATGACATGTATATGTTAGGCTTGTTGAAAATATTCGTACCCGATTAAATCGATCGATCCGAGTCAAAATCCGGTAGAACGGTTATCGAGTAGATCATATTCGGGTAATCCGAAGTTTATCGAGTCAGTTGACAGATAGGTAAATCATAATTCGGGTTAACCCGATTCACCCGTATAAAAATTAAATATCCTTAGTACCTTGCTATGAAATTTCATAGATAGTGCCTACTGCCTAATGCTTACACTTCAATGATTTAGTGATTTATACTTCACGTCTTTCTAAATTCCTAATTTCTTACCACACAATCTTCAAATTCCTAATTTCTTACCACACAATCTTCAGTTGAACTGTTGAAACAATCTTTGAAGTTTAACCCTAGAAAACCCACAAAATGGCAGCCCACAAGCATTAGCATCTTCATCATTCCCAAAAGTTGATCAAGATAATCCACCAAATTCCCACAAACGTTAGTTCTTACTACCAGGTTTGCATTTGAAGTTTTTAAGTTTTATGTTCACTTAGGTTTTAGACGTTTAATACATTAGTTTGATTTTGAGTTCATCGATTAACACGTCTCATTCACAAAATATGTTTGTTTTGTTTTGAGTTTAAAGATTTGCATGCAATTGAGAAATTCTAGGTTTTATGTTTATCCATAAACTTTGTAATGCTTTCTTTAATAGTTTCATTTGAATCCAGAATAAGCCATGAATTTTTGATATAATTTTATTAATTTTCATCGAAGTGTGAGTTCAGATTATTTATTATTAGGCATCCATCAAATTTATTGAACTTTTATATTGTTATTGTAACATTCTTATTTCCTTTAGTCATGAATTTAAACAAAAGTGTTGTATTCTATTTTTCCTTTTGAACTGAGCTATTCCGATACAAAATTTTGTGTTCACTTAAGTTTGTTATAAATTATTGGCATGATTTTGATTGAACCAATTTATGCCTTTTTTAGTGTTCAAACTCTAAAATGTGATATAATTTTATATAATAATCTTTTATGTTAGATGTTGAATATGTCTTTAATTAAAAGATGTCATCAACAAAAAATCAGAGGATACGATTGATCTTGAAAGCAATGAAGAAACTATACAAACAAAAGAGAAGAAAGCTAAAATATACCAACCAAGATCAAAAGTTTGGTCACATTTTGCAAAGTTTACGGACAAAGAGGGTGTTCTAAGAGCGAGATGTAAACATTGTGCTAACACCTACAAGTGTGAATCAAAATCTCATGGTACGAGTAATCTTAATCTCCACTTAAAGAAATGTACAGGTTACTTAGCTACAATTAGTGGTGGCCAAACACAATTAGCTTTTCAATATGGGGATGAAAACAAATTGCCATCTTGGAAATTTGATCAAAAAGCAATTAGGAAGGCTTTTGCCTATATGATAATAGTCGATGAGCTTCAATTTTGTTTTGTGGAAGGTGTTGGCTTTAGGTATTACATGAGTGTATGTCAACCATCGTTTAAAGTTCCATGTAGAAGCACAATCACAAAAGATGTCTATCAATTTTTTGTAGAAGAAAAGAAAAAGCTTGGTAGTTTTATTAAAAAGAACATTGGTAGGATTTGTTTGACAACTGATACATGGACTTCTAGTCAACAATTTAGTTTATATGTGCCTTACTACCCACTTTGTAGATAACGAGTGGAAATTGAAAAAAAATGTTGAGTTTTTGTCCACAAGAGAATCATCGTGGGGTTGATATTGGAAAAACAATTGAGAAATGTTTAATAGATTGGGGAATAGAAAATGTATTCACAATTTCGGTTGACAATGCTAGTGCTAATAATGTGGCGATTGAATTCTTGAAAAGAAGATTTCAACATTCTAACAAGTGTCCCTTGAATGGTAAATGGACACATATTCGATGTGTTGCTCATATATTAAACTTAGTGATGCAAGATGGTATCAAAAAATTTTATAGGTCGGTTAAGATAGTTTGATGGGCGGTAAGGTGGATTAGGCAATCACCTTCTAGTATTGACAAATTCTATAAGTTTGTCGAGCTTGTTAATTGTGATACAATGAAGCATTTGATTAGAGATGTCCTAACAAGATGGAACTCCACCTACCATATGTTGGAAATTGCCCAAGCTTATGAACAAACATTTGAGAGATATGATCTTGAAGAATGCAATTTTAGAACCGACATTGAAAATGCAGGTTTTTCATTTCCTTCACCATCCGATTGGCAAAAGGTTAAAACCTTTTTACGATGTTACTTTGAGGGTTTCCGGGACACTCTACGTGACATCAAACACATGCATTGAAGATATTTATTCTATTCGTACCATGTTAGATGATGCTATTCTTGATGCTAATCTTTGTGATATTGCAAAGGCAATGAAAGTGAAGTTTGATAAGTATTTTGGAGACTTGGACCAAATGAATTTGTTATTATATTTTGCTTTGATTCTTGACCGAAGGAATAAAGTGAAATATTTGATTATACTACTTGAAGACTGTTATGGGACAAATGTGGTGGAGTCAAAAAAGAAAGTCATAATGGATTCAATATATGAATTATATAATGATTATATTAGAATTCATGCACCAAAGTTCTACTTCTAGTATTATCGAGTCTACCACTTCATCGTCAATCTTAGGAAAGCCTAAAAGCCCGCATGTTATGGCACCAAAGCCACCATTGAGAAATAAGCTAAGAGAAAAAATGAAAACAAACGTTGTTGAATCGGTTCGTGAGTTAGAAAGGTATGTTAACGAAAGTGTTGAAGAGGACTCGTCAATGATCAATATTTTAGAATGGTGGAAGGTATGGCTGGCAATCAAAACCCAACTTGTTAGATTTAGGTTGATTTGGACTTTAAACAAAACTAGTTGGGTTGTTTTGGGTTTATTATTATTCTTAAATGGGTTAGGATGGGAAATCTAAATACTATATAAAATGAAAGCAGGTCAGGATGTGTGGGACAGGAAAATGGATGGGTTCATCAAAAGAACGGATAGATAAACAACAAATCTTCTTCTTTGGTAAGCTAATCATATCTAAACTTCCAATGAATCAATTTATTCAATTTAAAATCCATCACCGGACTAAAATCACGGTATGTTTGCCCTTGTCACCGACTTATTCTATCAATCTTTCGTCAAACGGCATGGATCCGATGTTTCATTATGTCATTATCTAGCTCATGGAGACTTTACCTTTCTACCCCACTCTTGTTTTTGTACCTACTAGTAGAGGTGCACAAACCGGTTTTTTTGTGGTAGGGTTAAACTGGTTTTTCTTCAAATTGGTTCGGCTCACCGAAAACTCAAACCTATCAAACCAATTCAGACCGGTTTGAAACGGTTTTTTTACCTAAACTGGTTTTTCTTACGGTTTAACTGGTTTTTAACTTTTAAACCAGTTTTGTTTTAAGTGTGTGGCTAGCAAACCGGTATATAAACTGGCGGTTCGGGACCGGTTTGGGCCAATGGTTTTTTTCTGGAACCAGTTTTTTTGTCCATATCTATCTACTAATGATGCTGAGCAAACCCTTATTGTGAAATTAGGTTTAACCTAGTTCTAATTTGGTTGATACAACTTGTATTTTGGGCACTTTTGTTTCGGCAAATGATCCACTGTTACACTAACAACACAAACCAAACCTTAACCCCAACATTAGTTTCAATTATTATGGATTATCAGGTTTAATTTTATCTATGTCTATCAGGCCGGTCTACTAACCATTTCTCCGGTCAACTAAAATTGTTTAATCGATTGGTCCACTGCTTAAGTTAAAAACATCGTGCTTTATCAGAATGATTATTTGTTATCCTATTTGTTGATGTGAAAAATATATTTTATATTGAATTATAACTAATATATATGTTAACATATCAGGACCTTATGCTAATGGACAAATGAGCACAAGCATTGATTTGAGTTTGGCACCAAATCTGTACCACCTTAAGGTTGCTCTATATATGGTTATTGATGTTTCTTCTTACTTTTGTGGTCCTGTCATGCTATATGGGATTTTGTCGACAATCATTTTTGGTTATTTTGTTGCTTTAAACCTACTATTATAGTTAATAGCAACTGGAAACACATGCACCACGAATTTTTGAGACTTTTTAAATCAACCCGTCCTGACCCGAACCCATCTTGATCTAAACCCATTTTGACCTATACCCATCCTGATCTTTTTTTTAATCAACCAATCCTGACCTACATCCATCTTAACTCAAATTCATCCTAACCCAACAATCAACCCAATCCAACCGTCCATTTTGCCACCTTTAGTGGAAGGTGAATAGTCCTAGATTTCCAATTTTATCCTTAATGGCTAAAGATTTATTCGTCATTTCCGTGTCAACTATGGCTTGAGAATCGGTTTTTAGCACTAGTGGAAGGGTTTTGGAACCATTTAGGAGTTCTTTAACTCCTAGGATCGTTGAAAGTTTAATTTGCACACAAGATTGGCTTCGTGGTAGCTCAAGTGAAAAACCCGAGTTTGAAGAAGATTGGGAAACGATACAGGAAATTAATAAAGGTACTTTATATATTAATATTATTTTAATATTTGTACATGTTAAATCTTACTCTTAGTTCTTATTTTATATGATTTTTTTTATAAAATTGGATATGGCTAGTGAAGTTGATAGCCAAATAGGAGAGCCAAATAGGAGAGCCAAATAGGAGAATAAGATTTGGATTTGATTTTTAATGTAATTGTTGAATTTTGTCAGATATGTGGATCTTCTTTTGACTTGATCTTATTAGTTTTATCATGACGTATTTCATCAAAGCAGCTAAATCTTCACTACTATTGTAAATCTTTGAAGGTTTTGAAAGTGCATTACCCAAGATTGCTGCTAACAACGATCTTCCTCTAAACTCTTCTTGATATCATCATCTAAACTCTTCTTGATATCATCATCTAAACTCTTCTTGATATCATCATTATCTTTTATTTCAGGTTTATGATCATCTTCTATTATAGGTTCATCATATCTTCTGTTAGTTCAATTTTGGTTTGTTTCCGTTTGATTTGATTTCTTACAAATACAGATATGGTTGAAGTGGTGGATATGCTTACTTCCTTTGACATAAAACCTCCTCAAAGTGTCCCTTTAATATTTTATTTTTTTGTTATGTTCCCACTAAATACAAATAAATACAGGTGGATACGATCTTAGATTTAGGTCGTCCAAACTTATTTTCTAGTGTTAAACGATGTCTCGTGTAAAAATACAGTCGCACACCATATTATAATATCACGTACGCGGGAAAATAAAAAGAAGTCATGCGAACTTAAAAGAGTTTTATCTTGTAGTTATTATAATAATTTAATTAATTCTACTCACATTTTAAATATAACATTTTATAAAATTCCAAATATTTTATTATAACTTGTTTATTTTTATCTACATACCAACATAAATTTTGTTTGACACCAAGTCGGGTCAAATCTATATCAAACGTTTTGATATAAATTTGACGTGGTTCGGTTTTGAATAGATTTTATGTCGGCGTGTAAATAAACATAAACACAATACAACGATATACTTGGAATTTTATAAAATGTTATATTTGAAACTTACAAGAGAAAAATACTTTGCATTCAATGTCGACCAACTTTATGGTTATTATACGGTGAACGATCCTATAATATGCATGGGTCAGACCTATAATTTTTACTTGTGACCTTTTTTTACTTAAAAAAAATAAGTTCAGACTACATTATTTAATATCTTCCCGCTCCTATTTGGTGGGGACATAACGGAGAAAAAAAAACTTCCAAATAGACATTTTAAGGAAGTTTTAAATCAAAGAGATATTTAAAATTTTTCCTTTTTTCAATTTGGATTTTGTCAATAAAGGTTGACTTTGACCCATTTGAAGAGAATATATTTAACCGTCTCAATTTGATACACCACTTAACTACTCGGATGTTCCCCTTAAAACACATGAAACATTAATAAAATGTAGATATTAAACATGTCTTATGTTTATACAACAAAACAAGAAGCGTCTCATAACCTTTAAAATATGTTATTGCATCAATCGTCACTTTACGTGTCGATGGACATTTCATTGTGACTACAACCGTTTTTCCTAGTTTTTACCATGCTACAAGAGTTTTTATTTTTTATTTTTTAAATAAAACATTTTTGTAATAAAAATGAGAGATCCAATCAAAGATGAAAATACTCCTTATAGGTTATTGCATCCAAATTTCTTACTATCGATAAAAGGCAACACATACAAGAATATATAGATCAGTGTATGTGTGTTTCATATCCACGATGTTGTTCTTGACAACTTGATAGAAATGTTTGAAAATGTATGACCCGTTTTCTTGAGTAAAGTATAAAGCGAAAGAGTGTCTGTTTTGATCAATATCCAAAACACCTTCAAGTTTTGTTTTATTTACTTAAATCGAAAACCCTAGATGGTGGTGGTCTGGTTATGGCTCTAATGTGGTGGTTAGAGAGGATTTCATCTCTTTGTCATTCGTTGACAATATGCCATGCTTAATTATGCTTTTTTGCTCAAATCGGAACCCTAGGTGGCGGTGCTTCGGTTGTGGTTGTGATGTGGTGGTCATAGCGATTTTATAAGAGTTCGTTTGCTTTCACCTAAGTTCATTGTGACAAGGGGTAGAATTCTTTGTTTTAAATTGAACTTGCAAAAATGACCAATCCATATGAGGGCCACACGAAGTTGACTCTATAATTTAGGTTTCGAATTTTAACTATATTAGCTTACAAACATAGTGTTCAAGTTTGCATCTCTCAAAAGTCAAATCTATATTTCTTTAGTTGGTATTTGGATGTTTGTGTTACCATGATTATGTTGTATAGATAATAGATTTCTTTTTTATAATCAGAAAACTTAAGCCAAAATTCAATTTAGTACGTATTTGTTATCGGAGTAGACTTTAAATGAGTTTTCAATTTTGCCTAGGACAACATGTAAAATATGTCAAATGATGTGCAAATTATATCAGTTTAGGATCCACATCGAAGCGTTTGTGTATTATAAAATTTCCCTTTTATTTGCCTTAAAGCTTTTGCTTATTTGGTGTTCTGGTTTTAGTCATGTGACAACCCTAGATTAAGAAATATTATACACAAGGATCATTCATATAACTTAAGTCACACCTAGGTTAATATATATATATATATATATATATATATATATATATATATATATATATATATATAATATATATATAATATATATTTTTGCATAAACGTATGCATGCTTTCATTTTGTTTACATAAGTATATTGTTCACTGTATATATATACAAGTATACGTATGCATGGTCGCATGCATACCTTTTTACGTATGCATGAACCATCTTCGTTAAGAAACATATACACATGTATATTATTTATGTTTTACTCATGCATATGTCATCTCTTGTTAAAATATATGTGTGTATTATGTGTTTATATGTATATACTATGCGATGCACGTATGCATGATTGCATGCATATATAATTTGCGTGTGCATGTATTCATAAGCAACAAATCTTTGACATGGAACCATATATGATTAAGATACATCCATAAACAACATCAAAAACACCAAATACAACCTAACCAAACACCTTCAAAACAAAAGTAAACACCAAAAGAACTTGACATCAAAACAAACTTAAACAAATCCTCTACACCAAAACCTCAAACCTAAGAACTATTAGAGATCAAAAATCACCCGGATTATAACCTTAAACACCCGGTTTACACCTTAAACCCCATTAATGATCAATGACTCACCCTTCTCTTTGTGTGACACCTAAACCCATTTTGCCACTAAGCTAAACCAAAAATCGCCACCTAGCACCCTAAGGATCGACTCACCTAGTCTATAGCATCCACATCACACCCTAACACTAGACCTAATGATGGTTAACTCCATTATTTGAAGAATCTCGGCCGAAGGGGTCATGGGAACACACAAAGCTTTCTCACATCACCACCATAACCATAAGCCCCATCATCTCCATCCTTCACCTCACGAACGCTATACACAACCACAATCATCTCCACTCTCGGTCACCATCACCTCCCGAACACCACACCCCACCACCTCAACCGAAAGCCCTCGAGTTATCTTTGAAACACCAATATCACAGACCATCACCTATAGCTATCACCACCACCATCGTGTACTTAGTTAACAAGCATATCTCTCGGTTTCGTAAGCAAGTAACAACCAAAGGTAAGCTTGTATGTCAACATATATATATGTATGACATATGTGTTTAACCAACACATATAATCAAAAGCATTATATGTGAACATATTAAAAGGAATTTTTACATCATAAAGACATATAAAGATTGTGGGAACAACATTGTTCCAAATTTTTAAAGAAAGACATAATCTAGAAATAAGCAATAAATATAAATAAATTCTATAAAATTCTAATAAATTCACCAAATGATCCTTTTAGAGTACTAAGGTCCCTGGAATTATTTCAGAATTTATTCCTTTGTTATAATTGAAATATGAATTTTTACATGTTCTGTCGTAGAAAAATCAGAATAAATACTTATATAGCATAATAAAATCTGAGAAAATCATAGAGAAATTGATAAATCCAAAACTGCAGAATGTATAAATTTGATAATTTTTGGAGCTATATAGCTATTTTTGTGAAGAAATGGGATTATTGCAAAAATTACAGAAACTAATCTGTTATGTGTTAGACTTTGATAAATTTATAAGAAGTTCTAAATATTATGATGAATCCTCTATAAAATTTTGGGAATTTATGGACTACGGAAACTATTTTTGGCAAATTATGATGACTTTATAACAATTATAGAAAATAATCTGTAAATTTCTTGGAAATAAGAAATTAACGTGATATTCCAGATTAATAAACCTATTTTTTATAAAAATTTCAAAATCTATTGAGGTACTGAAAATTTTGAAGGAAATAGTTAAGTTTTCTAAACTATAAAATTCTTTTGTTTATAGGTTACTACTTGGAGTAAAGGTGAGTTTCATGGCCCATTTTGTTTTTATTAAGTTTTGGGGAAAAAGCATACTAATTTATGAATTGATGCATTATTACTGAAATTTATGTTGCAACCATTAGTTCGGATGTGGAACCGTTAGATAACATTGGTAGCGCTACTTAGGGGATATCTCCCGCATTAACAGAATGAGTGTTATAATGCTATGTTATCTGATTTATGAGAATATGATATGACAGATATGAATGATCTGATTACTATGTAAGGTTTGGTTGTATATATAATGCATCAATATTATCTGTTTAATAAACCTGTGAAGCTCACCAACTTTGTGTTGACTATTTTTGGTATGCTTTTTCAGGAATTCATCATGAATAACAACCTAACATTCTCCTTTGATGTTTTTAATGGCTGGGGTGAAGTTGTAGGAAAGTTTGTGTGAACCTAACTGTGAACCTGTATGACTTCAGTGTGTCGGTGGATGCTCACTTCCATCGTCTCTGAAGATGTAGTTGTTAAAACTTTATGATGTAATAGGATTATGTAATTTCAAATTTTGACTATGATGATTTTATGTAATCCTAACTTTAATATTATGTTATGAAATATGTATGTTTATGTGTTGTTTATTAATTAGTATTTGATAATGAGTTCTGAACAATCAAGTCACTCCCTTAGTATCACACGCTTCCGCCGGGATGTGACAAGTCATCATTCGAAAAACTAAGATAGCTTTTGTACGGTTAAATGATATCTGTTACGATGTATGATGTTTTGGTATTTGGGGTCATGATGAAATCTCACGACAACGCCGCAATTGAATGCCTGGAGCATGAGTGGTGATTCTTTTTGTGATTGAGGCAAGGTATGATAAATTCATCACACTCGCAACACAGGTGACGGACGCTGCTAGTTAGTTTCTATAAGTAAACAATTATGAACCGGATATTGCAATTTATTTAAAATTATTGTAACACTAATTAGTGATAAGTATCTTAACTAAATATCTAGTACTAATACAAAATTAAGGTTTATGGTTCTTAAATATGGTCGCAGCATGCATGGTAGTGGTGACATTCAAGTATTTAAAGTAGGAAAAAGAGTGTATGAAAAAACTACATAGCATAGGTTAAAACGGTCTTAATGGGTTGTTTGATAACTTCTAAATGATTAAATTTTAAATTAATAAGAAGTTTAAACCATTAAAAGGTCTAACTATTAAAAACTCGTATAACACTTAATTATTCAAAGGTAAATGTCTGACTAATTCAGGTAAAAGGTTTTAACAATTCAGCATTAGACCTCTTAACTATTTAGCATTAGTATAATACGTAACAATTCAGAAGCAAATATCTGAACTATTCAGACATTTGCTCACGAAACAAACAATCTAAACCATTAAATGCTGAATCATTCAAACATCTGAATCATTGAGAGGTTGATTTAGATGTTACCAAACAACCCCTTAATCAATGGTTTCCAGATGGTGAGTTTTAAACTGTAACAAAAGTCGATTTCACAAGTTTAATTGATGATAGCAACGGTTATGGAAACTATTGACGAGTCACCAGTTATGGATGGTGTGTGCTTCCAAAGTTTAGTTACTAAAAGTTTTAGTTAATTTTTAGTTACTATTTTAGAGCATTAAAGCTTTGTTCGTAAAAGAATGAAATGAATTAATACATTTTATTATCATGTTTAGTTACCATGTGAGAATGAAATAAATCATTATTTTATGTTATTTGTTAGGTATGAAAATATAAAAGAATAAAATACGTAAAGGAGTTATTACTTTATGATAATAACGACCAATGGTGGTGGTGGCCGGTGGTTGGCAGGGGGCGGTGGTGGGAGGAGTTGTTGGTGATGGTGGGCGTGGTAGTTGGCAGTGGTGGTGGTGGTGGTGGTGGTGGCTAGTGGTGTTGGTGGTTGTAGGTGGTGGAGGTGGTGGTGGCCGGCGGTGATTGTGGCCGTTGGTGGTGGTGGTTGCTGGGGTTGCGGGCGGTGGTGCCGGTGGTGACCGGTGGCGATCGATCTAGGTGCCGGTGGTGGTGACCGATTGCGATCGATCTATGTTATTAAATAATGCAACGAAGTGTAAGTTTGCAACAATTTGATATGAAAGTTGGAAAAACAATTCATGAAATTGATATGTTTGAGAAGCCCAATATAACTGGACCAGATCACACGATCCAAAGACGTCCACGATGGACCGGCCCAACAGTCAGGAGGCCTGTGAGATTCTTGGGCCATGTATGTTGCATGTTTAGCAAGAGTGGTCCTTTGAAAAGTTTTCTTTTTTTTCTCATCTGTTTTGATATATCTGCAAATGATGACTTAGAGGTTTATCTAATAGTTGAGACATATGATTTTAATATGTTTGAAATTTTTATGGGGTCGGATCTAAGTTATTTGTGTAGTAGGGATGGTAATAAAACGGGTATTGACAATTTGAGTCGCATACCTTGATTGTGTATCATACCTGTAAGGTAATTACTTACTCATGACATGTCGGGATGTCGGGTATACTAATTAGTTTGCTAAGAATGACCTCTTAGGATTCGTAGGTACAACTATTATAATGTTTAATTTTATACTATTTTTAATTAGTGAATTAGAAATATAAAAGCTAAATAGTTGATAGATTAGTGTATTATTCTCTTCCCTAAGAACAAGCAAAAAAAAAAAATGTTTGTATGTATGGTTTGAATAAACACATATGTATGGTTTGGGTAGTTAGCTATGTATCACCTAATTTCATTCTCATATGATACCCATACCAAAATTTTAAACTAACGTCATACCGGACGTCATACTCAATTACATGCCCTTATTGTGTCGGTTTTGAATATACGTGTCTGGTTCGGATTTGTTTGTTATCATCCTCTTCAGTGGTGTGTGATTAGTTTATCAAATTGCTAAATGTCATCTTAATGAATCATATATAAAATCTATTTCATTGTTCTCACACAAATTATTTTACTCTATGTTACGCGTGCTCAAATTAAAACATGGGGATACAGTTTAAATTTGACATTTTTAACATGGCCATTCATATTTATGTAATTTTTATACATATGCTACTTAATTCAGTACATTAAAATTTATATAAATTTTATAAAATATTAGGGGTGTAGTCGAGTCAAGTCGTCTCGTAAACTACTCCGGTATAGCTCCAATCGAGCTGGCTCACACGCCAAAACGAACACTTTGATATATAACCATATATATATTTACATAAATAATATTAATACACACATATATATATATATATTTATATTTATATGTATGTATATATAGATCAGAATATGTAGCAACTCCCAAAGAAACAAAGAGGAAAGACAAAGAATAGGTGAAATGGAGGTGGATGGGCACAAAAGAAAAGACTAAGTGCTCAAAAGTTGTTGGGGTTCACATTGCTTTTGGTCTATATAATTGACTTGTAAACCCTGACCCTTAAGTTAGGTGCATAGTAGTTTTTTAACGACGAATTCACACACTCGCTAAAATATCTTCATATCTATGTAATTTGTTGATGACTAGACTTCAACCTCAATAAATTGAGGGGATTATATGCCCTAAATCAATACCATTAGTTTTTAATATGCATTTAACACATGACACTTGTATCTAACGCGAACAAAATATAGCAACATAGAGAGCATATGACAAGATTATATGATTATGTAATCATCTCACGTATTATAATTGATACAAATACTTTCATGTTCGATCTTGGAAACATTTACTTAATATTAGTTTTGTATTTCACGGTGCTTACCTATGTACAAAGGTTAATACCATAAAAACAAGTTAAGGAGAAGGATAATTAAGCATTTTTAGATTTATTATAAAAATGATTTAATTCTAATATATTTGGATGACTAGAAGGGTGACCGTGCAATGCGGTGGGTGACATTTTACATATGACACATGTTTATATATTTTGCTTTGTTAAAGTATTTTTACAAAAGTATGTTATGTTTTTATAAGCTAAAACTTAAAATACCAAATAAATAGATTACGTATGACTACTTGTATATTTACGCATTAACTTATTATACCTCATAAAATACATATTGGTTCAGCAAAAAGTTTACACCAAAACGTTTAAAATAAAACACACGTTACAATTGTTGTCTCAAATAGTATTTAAATGTGATATATTAAAAGATATTACTAAAATCTTAAACAAATTAAGTTTTTTATTTATTTATAGGTAGATAATAAAAAAATTTATGTAAGTGTTAGTAAATGTAAGGTTATTATGTAACTAATTGTAAAAGGTAATATGTAAATATTGTTATAAATAATATTTTACCCTTAAAATTAATTGTATCTTATGTATTAAATTAAATATTTGTTTTTAATTTTATGGCATCTTAAAATACCATTCCATATGTTTTATATATAGTAAAAAGATTTGGTTTTTGAATCATATATTTATTAGAAATTAATATTTTATTATAAGGTTAGCTTTATTTTCAAACTTATTACTCGACATGTAATTTGTTTATATGAGATAAAAGTTTCGATAAAGTAATGGTCGTTACATATATACTATCATCTTTAACTAGTTTTAGATATAGAGAAAACTTTATTAGTAGATGCGATGTCTTATTTTTTTGAAGGAAAAAAAAAAGCTAAAAAGAATATTCTAAAGAAAAATTAAATAAAGGTTCACTAAATAATAAAAATGGAATAAAGTGATTAAAATAAGCCTCAAAAGAACAAACATAAGAATGGAAAAAGATAATAATAAATAGAATAAAGGTTTTGGGCGATGTAAAACAATGTACAAGGGACAAACGATTAGTGGAAATTCCCTCACTCTCACCTTGCCCACTTCTATTTGTCTCTCTCTTTAAATTTTGATCTATTTTTATTATTTCAAAATTTCAAAATTTCAAAATTAATTTAATACATTGTAGAGTTTTTTTTAAGAAAACCAAATCAAATAAGTTGGTCTAGTAGGTTAAACTTGCAAGTGTTGGTATCATTGTTTGGTTTCAAGTTAATATCACATAGAATAGATAAAGTTAAAATGAAACAGATGGAATACCGTTAATGCATATATTTGTTTGATGGTCGAGCAGTTGAAACGATGAACTTCAAGAGTTACTAAAATCAGTTCGGTTTTAAGAATAATTTTGTGATGATTTTTTTGCAATATAAAATGGTACGTTTAGACAACCGTAAAGAATACAAAGTAATTACATTCTAAATTTTACTAAGAGAGAATTATAAAAGAAATGTATTGCTTTATATGTTAGATATTTGTTTAAATAAACAGTTTTTATTTTCTTAAAGGAAAGCGTTTAAAAACTAAAATAGAAATTAAAATTTAATGATCTACCACTAATCCACTATGCTTATATTTCTCTTAATTTTTCTTTCTTTTCAAAATCACATGTAAATTTATACACTCTGCGCTTGCTTTCTACAAAAAGTTCACTTACAAGCAATATACTTTTTACATTTCACATAGAATTATTATTGTAATTAAACCGAATGAAAATCAAGTATACGTTTATGATGGTAACGCGAATGAGATTATCATTGTCGCAACATGTGAACATAAAATTTATATATAGTTAAAGTCGGACGCAAATACGCAATACACATACCTGAATCAAAATCCTTATTAACATTATTTTATGTTTTGAGTTAATTTTAATTTTACTCCTTAAGGTTTGAGTAAAATAAATATTTTTATTCAAAAGATTAAAAACATTAATTTACTTTTAAAAGTTTCATATGATTTTTCAATTTCACTCTAAAAGTTTTATTATTTTGGATAAAGACGATTAGTAAAACTCTGAACTGAAATTGAAATAAATTACGAAACTTTTAGATGTAAATTAATATTTTTAATCATTTAAAAAAATTGTTATTTTTAACAAACTTTAGAGAGTAAATCGAAACTTAACTCTTATGTTTTTATTACTCTTGAGAAATTTGACTCTCATTGACCATTTGGCTCAAGGGCACAAAGGATGTGGATAAAACTTTTGAGATTTTTAATAGCATTTACAATCCTTTCCCTAGAATAATATGAGTGTAGTTTTTATATTATATGGTATGGTTATAAGTGGTTGTGAGTGAAGGATATATAAAATTTACTATTCAATCTGTATTTTTAAGAATCATTGTTTAAAACTCTATAATATTTTTAATATATTTTAAGTGGTTGTAAGTGAAGAAGAAAGAAAAAGTAATGATAAAATAGAAAAAAGAGAAAAAATAGTGATTTATAGTGTAATTATATGCATAAAGATGAAGAATGAGTTGTGAATACTCTAAGGTTATGAGTTCGATTATGACTCTGGAGGGTTTATCACAATTTGTGAGTTTTCTTCAAAAATGATAAAACTAGATGGTGTATCTAGGGCTACAAATGAATCAGAAGTTCAAGAAAAGTTCGTTTATTTAGTAAATTAACGAACACAGATAAGAAAACTTCGTTTGTTTAGTTAAACAAACAAACATAAACATAAACCACATTCGTTCATTTATGTTTATGAATGTTCGATAATGTATTAATTTATGTTCGTTCGTGAACCTTCGATAATGTGTTTGTTTATGTTCTTAACTTTTGTGTTAGTTGTTTTATGATAATTATATCAAATATTTTTGGATATTTATGTTAAATATTTATTTATTTTTGATAGTTTTTATGTAATGTTTATGATAGAACTGTAGGTTGTATTCTAAAATAAATATATGATCATTTATATTCATTGTATTAAAATTTTCCGATGTATTCATTTTTTGTTGTTTGTATTTCTTTGCGTTCGGTAACTATTTGTAAACAATTTATGAACATGTTTATTTTTTAAATGAACAAACACAAAAAAAGAATATCGTTCAGAAAATGTTCGTGAATAATTAATAAACAAGTTTTTTTTAATTTGAACATAAACAAGAATTTATTTACGTTCATTCTGTTTGTTTTCAGCATTAGGTTAAAATAAATAAATTTTAGAGTAATTAAAAAAGAGTGTCACGTGACTTTCTCTGTTGAAGAAACACTTATTGCATCAGCAACTTGTACATTACGCTGTTGTCATGGTACCATTACTTGAAATGGAAGTTAGACTTTTCACAAACGCCAGCTACGTACCCAATTGAAAGCAACCACTCTCACGTCAATCAACAGAAGTAACTGCAGTAGTTACAGCAACCAAAAGCCAGTAACACATACAACTTTACATGCACGATGTACAACTCACCAAAACAACAATCATCCAAAATCAGTATCATACCTCTGTAAACAAAATAGTATTCAAAAAACAAAAAAGATGTCAGTTTAACTCTTTTTCTAAACCGGATTGAAACTATTTTCAATACTCGAGTGAGTTTTTCTGATACGAGATTTATGTCACTTTAACTCCGACGTGACGGGATGTATGTCTTTTAACATCCCCAACACCTGCTGCATCGTCGGTCTTTTCCCTGGCGTCTCTGCCGTGCAAAGATACGCTACACGGAAACACTCCACCATCTCACTCACTGAGTTGCCACCGAGTCTTAACCTCGAGTCCAACGCGTCAACCCCTCGCCCATCCCTAATCAACTTTCTCGCTCTTGTGACCATCTCTTCTGATGCGGTTTCACCCGTTAACAATCCAATTAGCACAACGCCAAAGCTGTAGACGTCAGAATTGGTGGTGGGTGAGTCGACTCGGTCGTGACTGAGTCCGATGTCGGTGATTCGGGGGTCGAGGTTGTCCGATAGGAGGATGTTGGATGGGACGAGGTGGCCGTGGATGATTGGTGTGGATTGGGCGTGGTGGAGATAGGCAAGGCCACGGGCGATTCCAACGGCGATGTTGTGACGGGTCCGCCACTCAAGTTTTTCTGGTGATGATGTGTCAATGGGATACTCCCATGTGTCGGTGCTCCAATCTTCCGTGTCGGTTTTTCCTGTGGGGAGTTCTTGGAGCCATCGGTGGAGATCACCGTTGGCCATGAACTCGTATAGCACCAGCTTTTCTTTACCTGCACGACACGTGCATGTTATAAGTTATGTAATTCGTATAATATTACACTTTTTTTCTTTTCAGTGAAATATATTTTGAAAAAAAAAAATATATAGAGCCGATTTTCAATGTCAACAGGATATTGAACCACAATCGATTTCTAGGTTTCGTTGCATAATTAATTGGTTCTTCAAATCATGTCTTTACTTTTGAACTTATGTCTAAGGGCGAATAATATTGTACGAATAACTAAAAGTGAAACGTTACAAGTTTTTGTGCATGTTTCAAATATATGTTTTAAACCCGTAGCGGAGCGTGAGATATAAATTTACTAGTTATATAGATATTTAAAGTCCAAATTAATTTCAATTGGGAACCAAATTTAAAAATGCAATTATGTAGATATTTAAAGTTAAAAATTAATTTCAGATCGGGACCTAAGTTTAAAAACGCAATAAATGCTCTACAATCGTATTAAATGGCATATGAAGTAACGCATGACTATATATTAAAATTAATTTTTAATAAATATCCCCGTAAAATAATTCCAAAAGTTTGTTGAAAGTCATTTAATATAATAAATGATATCACCCATTTTATGAGACATGTTATAAATAACAGTTTTCATGCACTAGGCTTCCATTTCGCCACCTTGCTTGTACAATTTATGAGTAGAGGTAACAATCAAAGCCTACACGAGTCCAAAACAAAATCTAAAAACAAATATATGTAAGAAAATCATGAAAATAGTTATTTTCATTACGTGTTATACGGTGGTAGTCTATGAGAATAACTCGCGTATAATACATTAGCACATGTCTAGCTCAAAACTCCTAGCCTACCTTCATATAACATATCTAAATAAAGTGGCTGACGGAGGTTGCTACATGTGAAGATAACAGTTAAGGATGTTGAAACTCATGGTAAATTTAAAATCACAATGAATTCCATATATATTTATACTTTTTTCAGAATTACGACTCATACACTTATATATACACAAGGGAGGCCCCGAGGAAGGGAGGCCCGGAGGAGAGGCAAAGTGGGCGACCGTCTAGGACCCAATCTCCTCAGAAGCCAAAATTTTTAAAGTTTTTCTATATTATATATGTATGTGTATTTTAAAAAAAACGACTATAGGCTATTAAAAACCTAATAGTAATTTAATTATGTCGACTTATTGAAACTTAAGTTCCATTTGTATTTCACTTAGTTTAGTACATTACCAGTTATTTAATCTAAACTCATTTAAAAAACTTTAAAGGTATCTCACGATTCACTTAAGTATGTCAATTGATTATTTTTTCACGATGTTTTTGTATATTAGTAAAACAATTACTGTTGTATCATATATTTTTTACATACATGTTATTGACTTTATATTATAAAGGTTTTATTTCTTTTTACTTGTCTAGAGTCTAAAATTTTTCGAGGACTTTCAGAACCGGCCCTGTATATACATACTCCTAAATTATATCAACCCATGCTAAAATTTAAACCATGCATTTTTTTAATAATTCTTGAATTTTATCAATAGTGTAGCAAGCCAAATGTCATGTATGTTTATAAATACGCACTATGTGTTTTGTGGTAGGAAGTTATTTTTTCAAAACAATGATGACCTATTTTGGATTATTGTAACTCAAATTTGTATATTTCTATTTGATATATATATGTATTCTGACCATCTTTCTATCTCTGCCCTTTTTCTGTCCATATACCTTCTCCCGTTCACATGATTTGTTTTGACTTGCAAAAGTCTGCAAAACTGAAATCCGTGGACCAAATGATATTTGGCTTCTTAATCAAGTACTTTCATTGAACTACTAAACCTATAGAAACATTACTTATATAGCATGTAGCACCCAAGGCACGGGGAAGCTTTGATAACTTAATACCACTTTTCAATAACTATTTCAACACATGAGACACAATTGGGGCCTAGCGGGAAATTATGCCGATTTAAAAAAGCTGGCGTCAAAGTGAAGAACAAACTAAGGGAGTTGAGCTGGACGGGCTGACTCGTTTAATATGTTTAATGAGGTAAAAAATGGTTTTAACAATTTAATACTTTTAATCATTTTTTTTTTTATCTTCTCACAATTATTATATTATATTAAAACTTTCATAGTAATAAAAATGATTCATGATAATGTTATCTACCCTAGTTATATGTCCTAAAAATAAATATAAATAAATAATAGAGGTTAAATTATTTATTTAGAAAGACTAACTTATAAGCTATCTAAACCGCTCTGATATCCACACCAATGTCCACTTTAAAACTAAACTCTAAATCATTTGATAAACACTTTTACTGCACACTATGATACCGGTACTCCACTTACTCTTACACGATCGCTTTCAAGATCAAACCACACCCAACCGTTTAACCGCAAAACTATAAAGCAAAACCCAGTTAAATCTCAAACCACATAACATAACCTCTTGCATCGTTTTAACACTTACCGAATAACCTATATATCATTAAATTTCGGTAAATGCAGTAAAATTATTAAAAAAAATGATCAGTAAAAAGTAAATATGAACAGAAAACTAACCTGCAATGCAGTAACCACATATAGGAAGCAAATTTGGATGCTTAAGCTTCGATAACTCTTCAAACATACAAACAGCTTCATCATCGCTCATCCCTCTAGCACTCTCTAACACCTTGACTGCCACGTGGATCTCACCTGGCAGTACAGCTCGGTACACGGGCCCACACCTCCCCTCTGCCAGCAAGGACTCTCTACCAAACTCTGACGTGGCAACCATCAAATCTTTGAATGTGAAGCTCATCAATGGCTTTTCAAACATCACAACCGCCGCTGACGCCGGTTCCCGGACATCCACCACCCACGAGGATCCGGACTCCGTTTCGAACGAAAACGGGCCCGACCGTTCGACTCTGAACGGTTGGTGGTGGTTAATGGGCTTGGAGATAGCCCATTTGTTTCTTTTTGCTATCTTTCTCTTTCTAATTATGCAACATAGGGATAGTGCAATCATCGATAATATCAAAATTGCTGCGGATGATATGATTATGATCAAAATTGACCTCTTTTTCCATATGGGTTTATGATCTTTGTTAATGGGGTGTTGTAAATCTTTAGGGTTTGTGTGATTAGAATGAATTTGATGCGGTTTAATGTGTGATTCATTTCGGGTGTGGTGCATGTGGATCGTGTGATTCTTTGATAAAGTCGAAATCTTGAACAACATTCCAGCGTTGATGAACGATGAATTACCAAATCTTTGAGCTTTATCATAAGGCAATGAGCCTGTGAAGTTGTTGAATGATATGTTCAAGACATTGATGTTTGAAAGTGGTGGGAGATCTTTGGGAAATGTGCCGGTGATATGATTGTTTGAAAGATCCAAATACTCCAATGAGTGAAGATCCGATAAGGGTTTCGAATGACCCGAGATGTTACAGTTAGAAAGATCAAGATGTTGGAGTTTCTTGAGAGAATTTAGACCAAAAGGTAGAATCTTTAAGTTGTTATGAGAGATATCAAGAACATAAAGGTTTGAGAAATTGTTAAGATGAGCAAGATTAGTGAACCTGTTGGAAGAAAGATTGAGAACTTGAATTGAAGACAAACCCGATCCAGATTCGAACCCGATGGACCCACCAAGCTTGTTGTTTGACAGATTAACTTCTGTTAAGCTTGGGATTGACCAAAACCATGTGGGTATGTAGCCTTTAAGGGAGTTGTTTGAGAGGTTAATGGTATGAACATGAGTCATGTTCTTGATGAAGTTCCATGAGGGTGTACCAATGAGGTTTCTTGAAGAAAGATTGATCTCTGAGATTGATGAGTTTGGGCAGTGGATCCATGAAGAGTTGAAGTTTGAAACAGAAGCAAAGGCCTTAATGATGAGGAGATGATCTGTGTTGTTGCAGTTTCTTGATTGTGATAAGGTGAAGAGTGTTGTGAGTATGAAGGTTGTGATGATACAAGATAAACGATTCATTTTTTGTGTGTTTTGTAGCATTAGTAGCTAAAGCTTGTTGTTCTTGTTGCTTTCATGGAGTTCATAGAGGTTTTTTTGAAGGGATATTGTGTGTGAAAGATTGGTAGAAGTGAGTTTAAAGAGGTTAGATATGGTAGAGAGAGATAGAGAGAGAATGGGAGGGAAGTGGAGTTGAAATGGTGGGAGAGTTGGAGAAGGTTTGTTGATAATGAGGAATTGTGGATTTGTAAAGTTTAAAGTAATAATAATAATAAGCGAATAAAAAGTGAATGAAAAAATAATTCTTGTTGTAATTGGACATGTAAAAGGTTAAGTTTAATATGCTTAGATTTTGTCTCTCAAAGGGTTTATACTTCACACGTCTATATCATACTTAAGGCTCAATTGGTAGGGGTGACCCAAATTATTTTGTGCCTATTTTGACTTGATATGATTTAGTGTTACTTTATTTGAGTTAGGTTTGTGTCATTTGAGTAGGGACGGAATTTCATTTGAGATATTTTTATAGAAGGATTTCGTTTAACAATCTGCTTCTTATATGGTTTTTATAACTAGTAACAATAAAATAAATCGTTTAAATTACAATCTTTAAAAAATAAAAGAAAACATGAACATAGCTATGTTATGATTTATTATACCTCCAATAGTTATATTAGAGCTTATATATCTATAGTAATATTATATGTGAAACATGATTGTGTGTTTGACTTTTCTTTTCATCAAACTGTGTGTTATGTCTTATGGTATATTTTATGAGAACATTTGATCTTATAGTGTAAAATTTTAGTGCCTAATACTTGTTTAATATAAAATTACATCAATCGAATGTAAATGAACATTTAATCTCTTAATAGTTATTTTCATTGATTGTATATACATTTTCATAGGCTTTGATATAACAAAAAAGGTTTAAACAAAATACATTTTCTACCGAAAGAAGAAAGAGATGTTGAGAGAAAACTCAAAATAATGAATTTACTAGTTTATATCAATCTATTTTGATAAGATACAAACTACTAGTAGAATGATTTTCTAAGATCTTCTTCCCTAACGCATCTTTGAATCTCTGTATTGGGAAAGAACGTGTTGCAACAAACCTGATAGGCTACCGGTGTTAAACATTGGTCACATATGTAGAAGGTGAAAACAACTTTTAGGTGCTATCAACATACCAAAAGATGATAAGACATGAACGTTTAAAAGATGTAAAGAAAATTTAAAGTTATCGTTTCCTATCATCTCTGCTGCTTTGAGTTTAATGTAGTGGTTAAGAGGCATTCAAAGGCGAGAGGCCATATTAAACTTGCATAATACAAACAATGAAAAAGTGTAAGAAAACTCATTCCTTAGTTAATGAACACTAAAACTAGGAGAAGTTCTCTCCCTTTTTCCTTCGATGTCATGGTCACCTACAAGCTACAACAAGGAACCAATCATGCTTTGACCTTTCATAAGTTGAAGAAGTTGTAGAACACCACTTACATGTTTGGTCTTACAAACAACCACAAAGATCAATTGATCTTGTAATTCATAACGCATTCATAATTTTACTCATAATTTTACTTAACAATAAGTTAAAATATAACTCTTTTATAAAATGTAGCTGTCTAGATACACAAACACACATGACAGAATGGTTAAAACATATAATATCTTATTGACTTATTTAATTTTCCACAAATCTTATCATGAATAAATGAGCAAAATACCGGGTTCAGAGGTCATATAAAAGTCCAAATGTTGAAATCCAAGCTAATAAAAGATATTGTTTCTTCGTGTGTTTGGTTCCTATGGTGTCTACTTCATTTGTGGGGCTCACAACAATCGCTTTAAATGCTTTTCTTTTCAAATTAATGGAAATTTTCTTTTCATAATCGAATTATTTTCATATGAGGGATTATAAAATATAAAATAAATAATAAAAAATCCCTTTCCTTGATCGGTTGTATCTTTAAATCTACAAAGATAATTAACAGTATAAATTCGTTATTATAATTTTCTTTTTATAATTACAAAATAAGAGTTTATACGGTATTTAATCACAAAAGGCAAAAGCGTGAAATACCATCAGTTGATTACGAAATGATTATTACTTTAGGAAAAGAAAAAGGTATTCAAAATAGCTTTTGTTAATTTGGGAATCTTTTTTGTACTTCGTTTTTTTCCTTTGAATGAATATATTAATTTTAAAAAAGCAACTTAGGGTTCTGTAATACACAAAAAATATAATGTGTTAAGAAAAGAATTAATTAAATGAATGGTAACCTTGATTAGTGGTGTTTAAATTCGTAAATCCGAAAAATTCACTCTGATATCTGTTTGGATATTTGAATTAAAAATTATATTATTTAATAAATTTTATAAAAACATAATAATTTTTATTGAATATTTTTCGGATATCCGAAGTTTTTATTAAAATATCCGAAATATCTAAAAATATCCGAAATATTTTAATTAATATTTAATATTTTTATATTTTTATAAAAATATTTTGGATATCTGAAATATCCAAAAATTCTTAAAATCACTATTCAAATTCAAATTTGAAATTTTAGATATCGAATCTTGGATTTTCGGATATTTTAGATTCGATTTCGGATATTTTTGAATACCCCTAATTGTGATATGTTTATGTTACAGAATTATTCTTAACTTTTGAGAAATTATATTATCAGTGTGATATTTGGTACTCTCATATCACTAATATTATCCATTTTGCACACAAGAAGATTACGTATTTGTTTTTTGTTGTTTAGGTGAAAACTTTCAAAGAGTTCACACATCCTTAAATTGTTACCATTTGAGCACGTTTAACTATAAAATTATCCTTTCATCCACAACTAATGCGCCTAAAATGTGTGGGTGATGTTAAAGACCATACACTACTTATGAATCCAACATCTTTTCTATCCACGACTGATTTGAAATTTTCCTAGGGTGTTATAATCACCCTCCATTTTGTACTCATCGTCCTTGATGAGCCTGAAGACTTATCATCATTGACGAGGTTTGCCCCACCATCCCAAACGACACAATAGTGGATCTGATACAATTTTTAACAACCTAAGAACCATACCAAATATTGTCTGGTTTAGCGGCGGCACACCCTCAGGCGCTTATCCTTCACGGTTTTAAAACATGTCTAATAGGGAAGGTATCCAACTTCATATAACAAAGTTTTCATTTTCTTTCCTAACTAATTTGGGATGTTCCATCCTCTCATACTTGGGAGACCATCGTACTTGCTAACACACTAGACTGGGCCTTGCTCTGATACCATATGTAACATCCAACCAGTCATGCCACCAATATTGTCTTGTAACTTTGCCCACGCATAGCTCACGAATTTGTTTTTGATTGTCCGGGTGAAAACTTCTCAGTGATGTCACTTATCCATGCATTGTTGTCATCTAAGCACGCTTAACTATGAAGTACTTCTCTTAGAGAGGAGAAATTACTTATAAACCTAACATCTCTTCTATTCATGGGCAATATGAGATTGGGTCATAGGACGAGTACTTGGGCAAAGGGTATGGTTCCCAAACCTAGATTGGGTCCGATTAAAAACACATATGCCCGAGTGTAACATCCGTCGAATTTCAAAATTATGAAACCAAACCTGAACTCACTTTAAACTTTCATACGATGGAAATATTAATATTTAAAATTTTTATTATTTATTTTATTGAATCAAACGCGTTACATATGCAATTTAAGCAATATTGAAAATTGTTTTATTCATTTTATCATTTAAATAAATAATAATAATTTATTATTTTATAAATAAATCTTTTTCATAAAAATATAAATCTTTATATATCATTTTACAATAAATAACTAAATGGAAAAGACTTATTAAAACTTATAAAGTTATAAAATGAATTTTAATAAACTTATAAAGTTATAAGTCATATAAAAGTTAAAAAGATTTTATAAGAAAATAAATTATAATTATTCTTTTACCTATTTTTTTATTTAATCTTATATTTATTTCAAAATCATAACCCTCTTTTAAAAGATTTTATAAATCACCATTAACATCATCATAACCTCATTCTAACCTCATTCTAGCCTCAAGTATAAAAGCAAGGTTTAGGCATCATTTTTTATTTGCTCATTCTCTAAAAATCTTACTATCATATCTTTCTTTCATCCATTGGTTATGATTAATTTGAAGAATTTTATTTTACAAGAAATTTCAAGAATACTTAATACTAAGGTATATTATACATTTTAATCATCCTAACATCCAATTGTTCTCTTGACTTTATGTTCTTACTATTGTTCTTTCTTCTACTAAATCTCTTTTTATTTTAATTATCATCATTTGATCATTAACATTTTTATAATCACTAACCTTATAAAAATCACTAACATTCCTAAATCAAGCTAACAACACACTAACATAAACAAAGAATCCCGTTTGCATATGGACGGCTATGTCGTCGCATTCGGTTATTCCACAAGATTATTGTTCTAAATGATGGCTATGCCAAAGTCTTAGAATATTTTTATAACTCAAATGAAGCCTAATATACCATATATTGAAATAATAAAATGTTCTAACCCATTTTATGCTTTAACGATTTTAAAAGTGCACATAAGTGCCTTATTACAATTCTGGCAGAATATAATCTTACTTTACCCGACCATAACTTGATCATACCAACATAAATTTGATTAAAATCAGACTCCAATGTTAAGTTCTTTGAATTACCTTTTTAATGACAGTTTATACGTCTTCAAACTCAATCGGACGACTCAAAAATAGCCTTCACAAGATAAGTGCGTATTTCAGCACCTTATGTCTTGTGCTGCTTGTTTGACCTACTGAAAAATCTTTTTCATAAAATTGTTTTTGAATGAAAGTTGTCCAGGAGACTTTGAACTAACTAAATATAAATTTTATAATTTTATGAAACCGTTTTCTATTTTTAAAACCTGTTCAAACACATACCAAACATTCTGTCCAAAATCTAAAATTGATGCAATAATCCTTTTTCAATCTACCTTTTATTTTTAGCATTCTTTAAACGTCCTAATTTCTTGTAATGAATTCCAACCTCAAGTTATTGTTCTTTTTATCATTTAGGACATCACCTTTGACTCTTGACATTCAAGTTTTCTTATGTACTCTACAACCACCATTATATCTGTGAGTTTTCCATGTGAGTATTTCTATACCTCTTTTTCATATTTTCATACTTTAGGGTGAAACATGTTATCTTATAATCATTGCACTTGTAAAATGTATGATTCTTGTAAACTTATGACAATTCACTTGTATGTTGTGGTTAGTTGATCTTAGTAATTACCATGTAATGTCGATTATATGTACAATCATTAACTATTGCTAGCCTGACGACGTCATAGATCTATGGGCCTGACAAGCCTGCTTGGTTAATCCAAGTACACTTAGCTAATCGTATTAACTTGTAAACGTTAAGACTTGTAAAACTGTGGCTTGATTATGCATTCTGTCTTACATCCCTAGTTATTTTGTTCTCTAACTTATAACATGAATTGTCATCTTTTATATACTTATGTATTGAAAACTATGGAAATCTTACCAACTTTCAAAGTTGACCCTTTACTTTTTACATGTTTCAGGTTTGATACTTGAAGTTATCTTCGTGCTCATATAGGACTTGGACTTAGTTAATTGAAAGTCTTATGATATTTTTTATATCTCATTTGTATTATATTTTTTAAATTTTCTTGTTATGTTCATGTAAATGATATTTAATAATATACAACTTATTTAGTTCCATGTGCTATGAACAATCGTTTCACATACGTCCGCCCCGATGATTCCGCCGTCGGTCGGGGTGTGACAGATTAATATCAGAGCCATGGTCATAGGAAATTAGGTTATTAGAAATGAAATGACCTAGAATATAACTAAGTACCATTACATATGAGTCCTCTCATGTATTTTATATTCTTAGATATGATTTTATGTGCCTTATGTGTTTATACTTGATTATGTGATTATATGCCTTATGTGCTTATTCTTATACTTTGAATCTTATCAATGCACACACGAACCTTAAATCATATTCGAAGGCATTAGGTGCCTAAATCAAATGGTTTTCATGTAAGGCCCCGTTCCCGGGATGCCTACAGTTGGTCATTCATTGTAAATAAAATATATAATTTTATATAACTTCCATAAAACATCGCAGCGGAAATGACAAAATAGACATCTCGTTTCATTATAAAAACTTTTGTAAAATAGTACATCATGATTGAATTACAAAACCCCAGTTGCATTACATCACAAAAGTATTATAAATATGGATGCCATCCCAAAAGAGGTGAGTAGCCACCTCGTGTGTAACACCCGGTTATTCCTTAAAAAGAAAAGAAAGAATAAGAGTTGAAGAATAAAGAAAGAAAATGTCAATAAACCCAAGTTAAGGGGTTAAATGTGTAAAAAAGACAAAAGTACAAATAAGTTGGTGTAATGGTGGGCATGGCCGCCCACCCTCTCTTCACATCACCTTTTTCATCGGTTTTAGAGAGAGAGAGAAAGGAAGAGAGCAGAAACTCTCGGTTGAAGAAAAGAAGAAGAAGAAGATTGAATTCAAGGTTTTTTAAGTGTTCATGTTGGGTTTTGTCTCGGTTACATGCTTATGTGCTTATGTGCTTATGTGTATGTCCGTGTGTGTGTGTTTTGGTGTGTTTTTAGGTGTTCAAACTCATTTGCAAACGGGTTAGAAGGAAGATACATCCAAAGTTGCACCAGGTAAGTTTCTAGAACCCAGTTTTACTTGTTTTAAACTCTTCTTGGGGCTGAAAATGTATTAAAATGATTTTTTAATGTTTATGTATGTATACCCATATGTATTATGCATGTTTGATGATGATTCTTAGATGCTTATAAGTTGTTCATTCTTAGAATAGCCTTGGTAAGCTTAGAACAGATAGGCTTGATGTTTGGATTCGAAATTATCCTAGAAACATGTTGAACGGAAGGTTCATGCGCCTATATAAGGCCCATGCGCCTGGAATTGCCTTAGAAATGATTAAGTGTATCTCAAGCGCCTGAACAGTGCCCTCATGCGCCTAGAAAATTAGTCAGACGCCTAAGTGTAGGGCCATGCACCCCAATATTACCCATGCGTCTGAATAACCCCATGCGCCTAAGTTTTCATACGCCCGGATAGCCCATGCGTCTAAGTGTCCATGCGTCTGAATGGACCATACGCCCGAATAGTGTCCATGCGCCTGAATGGTTCATGCGTCTAAGTGTTAAAGCAGTTAAGTGTTGGCCTGATGCGCCTGTATAGTGATGAAGCGCCCAAACAGGGCCCATGCGCCCAAATAGTGTCAAAGCGCCTAACACTTAGAATTTATTTTCGAACTTTTGGGAGTCTGTTCTTTAGGGTTTTGACCAAGGTTTGACTAGGGTTTATTAATGATCGGTTTCATGCATGATTATGATTATTTTATGATTGTTCCTTATTATTAATATTATTATTATTATTAGTATGTGAATTTACGTGGTGTGCTTATAATCGTAACGTAAAGTATTACTAATAATAAAGTGAAAGAGCAATGAAAAAGAGAAGTGGAACTTAATTAAAATATTAACAAGTCTTGCAAGCTTACAGGAGGGACACGGCCATAAGGTCGTCAGCTCAACCGTGATACGGGTTAGTTACCTTCAGATGCTCACGGGGCCAGTCAATTGAGACTGACAGACCTTTACAGCATACCCTAGGTGTCTGGGCCAGCCTTGTATACCGTATGAAGAGCCCCTTGTGGGAATAGAGGGCCCAACACCATTTCCCCCGCGCACATAGTTTAGGGTATTGCTCATTGGTCACCATAGACAGTGAAAGATACATAAAAAGTATACAGAGTAAACAAAGCATACAGTAAAAAGATAAAGCATTACCTGATTGTATAGTTAATGTGTGCTCATGTATAAAGAGATGAAGTTTTCATAAAAAGAGTATTTTCATATATATACCTACAGCAAGTATTTTATTACTTTTAAAACTAGAACTTACTCAGCAACGCTGACTTTTATACATTTTCAGTTGGCAGGTATTTCTGAGGATGGCACGAGGGTGAAGCTACTCGGTAGGAAAAGACTAACATCCATTCATACTTATTATTGCTGTTGTTTTGTAATGCAATTAAACAGTTCTTTTGTATTCAATTAAACAATAGTGTATTGCTCAACAACAATGTTTTAATGAAATTAATGGTTTTCGGTAAAATAATTCCGCTGCTTAAGTTTGTATGTTTATAACGTTTAATGTATTTAATGCTGTGAATGACCAACTGTAAGGTCTCCGGGAACGGGGTCTTACAAGTTGGTATCAGAGCCAAAGTTTAAGATAATTAGGTTAAATAAATTTTTAAAAACCTAAACTTAAACTGAAAATAGGACAATAGGGGGATGTCAACCCGAGTAGCTACGTGCCATCAGGTATGTCTTTTCTTAATGTTAACCGGTATTATGTGCGCATGCTATGTGATTTATGTGTTCTTAGTAGATTCAGATACTGATTACGTCAAGATAGGAAATGCTTGGGGTATGAAAAGTAAAGTAAGTGGCTAATCATAACTGGCCACTGTAATTAGAGACTTACTATACTTGACATAAATTGAGTTGTTACCTTGAATGACCGTTTTAGTGTTTGAATCTTATAACGTGTTAGAGGATGGTTGGACGAAAATCTTCCAAGACTCCTAGGGGCAGAGGCCGTCCACGTGTGACCAGGAGTAGTGCTAAGGCTCCTGAGACGACCCATGAGAACCCTGAGGTTCATGGCCAGAGCGAAGAGAATGAGAATGCTAGCTTGAATGCCTCAGCTAGGGAGGAGATTGCTGATGAAGTACACCAGGTCATGCAGACAGTCTTACCGTCTGTGGTGACTGAAGTCATCAGGGCTGTGAGAAGTGAGGAGAGGAAGGAGAAGGAGAATAGAAAGGGATCAACGGGCAAGGGAAGCAGAAGGGAAGAGGAATAACCAGAGCCTGAGACTGTGTTGTCCAAGGAGGAGGAGGATGATGTAGTGGGGGTAGCGACCAGAGGATGCAGTTATGGGGCATTCCAAAGGTGTAAGCCCCTGACTTTTGATGGAAATGGCAATGTTGCTGCCGCACACTGTTGGGTGAGGGAAATGGAGGCAGTTTTGGAGATCACTGAGTGCCGCGAAGACAAAAAGTGAAGTTTGCGACTCACTCTTTCGTTGATTCAGCGTTGTGTTGGTAGGACAATATTGTCCAAGCTGAGGGTGCCAGAGCCATCGGGAAAATGCGATGGAAGAAGTTTAAGCAGTTGGTTATCGAGGAATTCTGTCCTCACAGGGAACTCGATAAAATCGAGAGGGAGTTCTTGCAACTTGAAGCGGGAACCATGACCCACCAGCAGTACACCACCAAATTCAACGAGATGGCGAGGCTGGTGCCGGATCAGGTGACACCGGTGTCAAGGAAGATCAAGAGGTACATCCAGGGACTGCCGGCTGACATTCGCAGACACCTGATTGTTGCTCAGCTAGGTACCTTTCGATCGGTGGTGGATTTGGAGGGTAGATTGTATGATGAGCGAGAGGAGACTGTGGTGGAAGTGAAGAAGATAAGTGGGGATGGTAAGAACTGGAATGGCAAGCCTGGCCACATCACTAGAGACTGTAGGGTGCTGAAGTGCTATAACTGTGGCGGAGAGGGCCACGCGACCAAAGACTGTAAGAAGCCGAGGGCGGAGAGCTCTGGAGCGAAGAAGAAGCCGGAGGAAGGAGGGCAGAGGGCAAGTGCTAGAGCTTACACCATGACCCGGGAGGAAGCCAGAGCTGATCCTGATATTGTGTCAGGTATGTTTCTAGTAAACCAAACTTGTGCCTCTATATTGTTTGATTCCGGTGCTAGTAGGAGTTTTATTTCCACTACTTTCTGTGCTAAATTGCCTATTAGTAGTAAAAATGTCAGTGAACAATTCGATACAGAAACCGCTATTGGCAAGTCCACGAGAATTACTAATGTGATAGATGACTGTGCTATAGAACTAGAAGGTCATAGGTTTGCTGCTAGGTTGCATGTGATGCCCCTAGGTGGATTTGATGTAGTACTAGGGATGGACTGGTTAGCAACCTATGAAGCAAACATCGTATGTCGCAAGAAGATGATTCGATTAGTTGCACCCGATGGGAGTTTGGTTACGATTTATGGAGATCGCGCCACTACGATCCCGAAGGTGATTTCGATGGTGGTGGCGGGGAAGTGCATGAAACGTGGATGTAGTGCCTACTTGGCATACGTAAAAGATGTGGATGCGTCGATACCGCAATTATCTGAGGTGCCAGTGGTGTGCGACTTTCAGGATGTATTCCCTGAAGACTTACCCGGCTTGCCACCGGATCGCGAGATTGAGTTCCAAATTGATTTAATACCCGGTGTTCAACCCGTTGCCAAAGCACCATATCGATTAGCTCCGACTGAGATGAAGGAACTCATGAGCCAATTGCAAGAGTTGATGGATAAGGGATTCATTCGATCGAGTATCTCTCTGTGGGGTGCTCCGGTATTGTTTATAAAGAAAAAGGATGGAAGTATGCGAATGTGCATCGACTATCGAGGGCTGAACAAGTTGACGGTAAAGAATCGGTACCCGTTACCAAGGATTGATGACTTGTTCGACCAGCTCCAAGGTGCCGGTTGGTTCTCGAGAATAGATATACGATTTGGCTACCATCAATTAAAGGTGAAAGAACAAGACATTCCTAAGACAGCTTTCCGTACGCGTTATAGGCACTACGAGTTCCTCGTTATGTCTTTTGGTCTAACTAACGCGCCAGCTGCCTTTATGGATTTGATGAATCGAGTGTGTCGGCCGATGTTGGATAGATCAGTGATTGTGTTCATTGATGATATCTGATCTACTCGAAGAGTGAAGAAGAGCATGCCGGTCACATTCGGGAGGTGTTGGAGACACTAAGAAGGGAGAAGTTGTATGCCAAATTCTCCAAGTGTGGGTTCTGGTTGCGCGAAGTTCTATTCTTGGGTCATGTGGTGAATCCTGATGGAATCATAGTGGACCCAGCAAAGGTAGAGGCAGTGGTGCAATGGAAGTCTCCAAAGACGCCATCTGAGATTCGTAGTTCTTGGGGTTGGCGGGATATTAGCGAAGGTTCATTCAGGACTTCTCCAAGATAGCCTCCCCATTGACTAAGCTGACCCATAAAGATGTGAAGTTCGTGTGGGGTCAAGAGCAAGATAGGGCTTTGAGGAGTTGAAGGCAAGGCTGGCTCAAGCTCCTGTCCTGTCATTACCCGAAGGAAGCGAGGATTTGGTGGTCTATTCAGATACTTCCTACTCAGGGTTGGGGTGCGTGTTAATGTAGAGAGGGAAGGTTATAGCCTATGCATCCCGACAATTGAAAGTTCATGAGGTCAATTATCCCACTCATGACTTGGAGCTAGCAGCCGTGGTCTTTGTGTTGAAGATTTGGAGGCACTATCTCTACGGGACAAAGTGCACCATTTTCATTGACCACAAGAGCTTAAAGTACTTTTTTGAGTAGAAGGACCTGAACATGAGGCAGAGAAGATGGTTGGAACTCATAAAAGATTATGATTGCAAGATCCACTATCATCCGGGCAAAGCCAACGTGGTGGCTGATGCCCTTAGCCGAAAGGAGAGGCCCGAGCCAATTCGGGTGAAAGCATATCAACTGATCATGACCTCTGATGTGATGAAGCAAGTCAAAGAGTTTCAAGATGAGGCACTAAAAGAAGATCATCTTAACTCTGAAATGATGAGAGGTATGGTTAGGGAATTGGGTGAAAACACATTTGGTGTTAAAACCCGATACGGACGGGTGTGGATTCCTCGTTTTGGGGATCTATGTGTGAAGATTATGGATTAAGCTCACAAGACTCGTGCAGGATCGTTGAAGGGTGTTGAGTTACAACACAACAACATAAAGAGGAGATTAACTAAACTTAATCAAACAGTATGACTGGATTAACCAAGGTAAGTCACTAAGAACACAAGTAATGTAAGAGACAGAACACAAAGAACACAAGTATATGGTTTTCAAGAATGCAGTATATTCCTTTCTCTATGCTCTATTACAAGTGTTACAAAGCATGATTCAAAGATACAAGAACATGAGATACTTATACTACATCCTACAGTCGGCTATACTTTGAAAGCTAGCTGGATACAATTGACTAGACACAAAACAAAATCAATTGTAGAGTCAAAAGGCAGGTTGCCTTTTGACTAGTGACTATGACATGCCATAGCTCACATCCTTATCTATTACAAAAAGGATAAAGTACATGAAGTAGAAAGTTACAGACTCAAGACCTCAATGTACAGTTACCAAAAGCATGGACCTTTTCACCAACTCATGTAAGTTGGTGACCTTAAAGTGGTGCAGGAGAAAGGTGTCCAGCTTTATGGAAAAGTACATCAGATAAAGCATGCGTTAAAAGTCTTCAGAAGAAATCTGTCTTCATAAGTTGAAGCTTTGGAAGACTTTGTCTCTGAGGCTTCGGAAGACTTCATATTTGGCTTCGGAAGATATTGGTCTTGGCTTCGGAAGATTTCACACTTACAGTATTTCTGTTGTATGTGTGAAACTTCCTAAGCATTCTTCTTCAATGCACTTGTGCAGCATGCAGGATAGACATTGGATGTTTAGGTTGCATCAGCCTCTTCATTAATCTCCTGAACTGAGGAGAGGGTAAGCATATCTTTGTATAGTCTTTTTCTTCTTCTCTCTTCTTTGACTTGTACTAGAAGCTCTGCATCTTCTGCCTCCTTCTTCTCCTTTGACCTTTCCAGATCAACCAGTTCATTCAACTCTTCTAAGGGGAGAGAGATGACACTGTCTATGTCAAAGTTCCTTGTCTGCAGATAATTTATCCTAACTGCCCTTAACTCATCATTTTGAGTATTTGGTCTGGGGACAACCCTAATAGCAAACTCCATGAGTCTTGAAGACTCAGCAGAGGAACCTTCTCCCCTCAGCCTCCTTTTCCTCTCTCTCTCTCTCTCTCTCTCCTCCTCCTCAATCTCCTTAGATGTCATTTTTCTTTTCCTTTTGTCACTCACAGACCTTTGTGACTCAGGGTGGAGAGAGTTTTGGCCTTCATTGCTTGTTGCAGCATCTGAGCTCTGGCCAGAGAGAGGTTGAGAAGCACCTTCACCAGCAGGTGTCTCAATAGGAGTGTGGATCTCTGCAGCAGTTGATGATGATGAGACAGGTGTCTCAGGTTCTGCCACTGGGTCTTCAGTCAAGGTTTCCCCTATGAAACTAATCTTAGGGTCTGCCTCAACATCTAGTTGACCGATGGCATTGCCTGATTGCCTAAATCTCCTTCTTAAGCTTAACTCTACAGTGATTTTGTCTTGGGTTCTTTGAGCAAGTCTGTCAGCTTGTTTTGATTTGCTTGGGTTGACAAGTGGCATGTTGACTAAATCCAGACCTTCATAGTAGTTCAAGCTCTGAAAATTGAAGACTTCTTGTTGTCCTTGAACTCTTATGATGATAAGGGCTTTCCTGATCAGGCTGTGTGGGTGGTTGGGAGGTAGCAGGTGTGGGCTCAACACTAGCTTGTGCTGCTAGGTTGTCACCTTGAGCAATGAGCTCTAACATTTTTGGGACAAGGGTTGTTTCTACCCAGAGAAGCCAACACTGGGCTTTCTCAGTATTTTAAAGATGCCAGGCTTCATATATCCCAATTTAAGAATGTTACCTGTTTCCCTCTACTGTGAGCCCAGTTCACAGTTAAAAATGTACTGGACATATCTAGGAAACATGTAATATTCTAAGGAGTCTAAATTAGCAAGTAAATTTGTATAAACAAACTAAGAATACCTGAATTTGACCCCCTGAACTATTCCATGGATTATGAAGGAGAGATCCTCAGGAATCTGGTTCCATCCACCATGCTTGTTTGATAAGCTGTGGATGTCCACATGGAGCAGGAATCTCCACTGGGATGAGACCTTCCCTTTCCTAAAGGTCTTTACAAAGAAATCTCCCTCATATCCCATCTGCTCAAAGGAATGATTGACAGCTTTCTTTGGGAAGAACCCCTCACCTTCTTCATCATCCGGCTGAAGATGCCTATTGATGATGGCCGGAGTGATGAAGATTGTTCTCCCCTGCACTGTGGCAGACAATGCCTTCTCCCCGTCCATAATGACCTCTTGGTAGGTCTTCCGGAAATCAAGCAGTTGATCCTCATAGAGAGGAGGATCAATGGTTAGGGAGGTTAAGTAGTTTGATAAAGCTAAGAAACGACAAACCTCTGAGAAATGAGGATCTTTCTCAGAGCTTAACAGAGCAACCTGATTATGTTGCCTGTGTAGTTGCATGGTAAAGTTGAGGTCATTTCTATGAGCAAGGTTGGCCATTTTAAGGTAGCTTAAAGATGAAGAAAGAAGGAAGAAAGAAATTTCAGAGAGAAACTTGGGTTTTTTAGGTTTTGGAGGAAGAACAGATGATAGAAAGAGGGGGAAACTGTTGGGTTTATATGTGAGAGGGATTTCAGATAAAGTTTAGTGAAAGAGGATAAACTTTGAAATCCGGGTGTCGGTCCCACCTCTGAAAAAGTAGTTTACTTTTGCTCAAAAAGTAGTTTTCTTGAAAGTCAAAAAGCTTCCGAAAGTTAATTATCTTCGGAAGTTTTAATTAAAAAGGCTTCTGAAGCTAAAATAACTTCGGAAGAATTTCCTGAGAGTTTTGAGAATTTTGCTTCGGAAGAGAAATTAAAACTTGAGTGCTTTGTATATAAAACAACAAAGCTTTCGAGAGTTAATTTTGCTTCGGAAGTAAATGGTCCTTGAAAATAAGTAATTGTCTGAGACAAGTATTTAAGCTTCGGAAGATAGATCAAAGAACTCTTTCGGAGGTAAATTTCTTAGACAGTTATTTATTTTTAAGGTATGATTGACTTCCGAAGTTAAAAACATAACTTCCGAAGTATCAGAAATTTTTCAAAAATCTAAGGAAAGTCTTCAAAAAGAAATTTTTATCCAAAGAAAACATGAGCTTATGAAGGTGATGAACTAGACAACTTAGAAACACATATTTTTAGAAATAATAAGAATTAAATTTAAGAAAAATCTACTTAAAGTTAATCATCCCAATAGCTGATATAAGATATTTAATCTCTGTTCATCAAAAGCCTTTGTAAACAGATCAGCATATTGTTCATCTGTGTGAACTTTGACTAGTTTAATTAATCCCTTTTCATAGTTATCTCTTATTAATGATACCATATATTGATGTGCTTTGTCCTTAAGTGTTGCACAGGGTTCTTTGTGATTGAGATAGCACTATTGTTGTCTATGTGAATGGGAGTCTCCTTGAAGTTTAACCCATAGTCCAGCATCTGATTTTGAATCCAAAGCACTTGAGCACAGCAGCTTGCAGCAGCAATGTATTCAGCTTCAGCAGTTGATGCAAAGACACAGGATTGTTTCTTGCATTGCCATGAGACAACCCTTCCACCAAGGAACTAACATCCCCCAGATGTAGACTTTGCAGTCATGTTGCAACCACCGTAATCACTATGTGTATAGGCATACAGATTGAAGTCAGGATTCTTAGGGTACCATAAACCAAGTGTTGATGCACCTTTGAGGTATCTTAGAATCCTCTTGACAGTGACGAGGTGAGACATCTTAGGGTTAGCTTGATATCTTACACAGATGCATGTAGCAAACATGATATCAGGCCTGCTAGCAGTAAGATACATAAGAGACCCAATCATAGCCCTGTATAAGTGCTCATCTACACACTTCCCTCAAGATCAGGTCCAAGGGAGTGGTTTCTAGCTATAGGTGTCTTAGCAATCTTACAATCAGTCATGTTGAATCTCTTGAGTATGTCCTGAACATACTTTGACTGACTTATGAAGATGCCATCTTCAACTTGCTTCACTTGAATTCCCAGAAAGAATTGAGTTCCCCCATGGCACTCATTTCAAATCTGTCTTTCATCAGCTTCTCAAAATCTTTGCAGAGCTTTGGATTAGTTGAACCAAAAATGATGTCATCCATATACACTTGAACTAGCAATATGTCATTTCCCTGTCCTTTGATGAAGAGAGTTCCATCTATAGTACCTCTCTTGTATCCATGTTTACAAAGATACTCAAACAGTGTCTCCTACCATTTCCTGGGTGCCTGATGCAGTCTATAAAGAGCTTTGTCAAGCTTGCAAACATAATCAGGATGATCAGGGTCTACAAAACCAGGCGGCTATTTGACATATACCTCTTCATCAATCACTCCATACAAAAAGGCACACTTCACATCAAGCTGAAAGACCTTGAAATTCTTGGATGCAGTAAATGCCAGGAATATCCTAACAGCTTCTAATCTTGCTACTGGAGCAAAGACATCAGTGTAGTCAATCCCTTCTTCTTGTGTGTATCCTTGAACAACCAGTCTAGCTTTGTTCTTGATGATGATGCCTCTATCATCTTTCTTGTTCCTAAACACCCATTCGGTTCCAATGGTGGTCTTCCCATAAGGAAGAGGACAAAGGTTCCAAACTTTCTGCCTTTTGAATTGAAGCAGCTCTTGTTCCATTGCTTCAACCCAACTTCCATCCTTTAGAGCCTCATCAACTTTCTTTGTCTCTATTTGGGATAAGAAACAAGAGTGAAGACAAACATTTGCTTCATGGGTTTGTCCTCTTGTTCTTACCCCTGAGACAACATCTCCAATAATGTTTGTGGTGGGGTGAGACTTGTGGATCCTAAGCTGAGGGATCACAACAAGTTGCTGACAAAGATCTAAATTAGAGAAATTTAGATCTGGCATAGATGTTTCTCCCACTACATCAGCACACTTTTCAAGAGAGACTTGATCCAAGCAGTGTGTGACATCATTGATGTTCTCATCTATGGTGTAGTTAGTGGCATCAAGAAATTCTTGGTCACTGTCACCGCCACCATTGTTGTCTTCTGTAATTGAGGTGTTCTTATCTAATTGTGGAGCCTTTGAGTTGGAATTTGAAGGCACCCCAGATGTATCAGCTGAGTTTGTCATTGTAGTGCTGACAGAAACCTCATTTGCAAAAGAAGTTCCAATTGGAGCTGAAGATGTATGACTTGAAGGTCTTCCTAGCTCAAATCTTGGATCAGGATCACCTTTATTTAAATTTTCTGCAGATCCTGAAACATTCTCACAAGATTTGTTAAAATAGTTGGTAACTAAATCAAGATCAAATAACCAATCCGGACCAGAACCAGCAACGCAGGGTGTGTGTTCATTGAAAGTCACATTGGCTGACTCCTTAAAAACTCTAGTTCTGAGATTGTATACTTTATAAGCCTTAGCTTGAGAAGAGTATCCAATAAAGTGTCCATCATCTGATTTCTCAACAAACTTGGCAATTTGATCTTTGTTATTCAAGATGGTGCAAGGAAAACCAAATGACCTGAGAAAACCAATGAAAGGTTTGCTCTTATGCCAAAGTTCATAAGGAGTCTTGCCATGAGTCTTAACTATTAAAACTATGTTCTGCACATAGCAGGCAGTGTTGACTGCCTCTGCCCAGAAGGTGATGGGCAGCTTAGAGTCAGACAACATGGTTCTTGCAGCTTCAATCAGTGTCCTGTTTCTCCTCTCAGCAACACCATTCTGCTGAGGAGTCCTGGGAGCACTGTATTGTCTTGTAATACCCTTTTCATCACAAAATGTATCAAGGATTTGGTTCTTAAATTCAGTTCCTTGATCACATCTTATGATCTTGACCTTGTGATCAGATTGATTCTCAATATTTAAGATGAAACTCTTCAGAATCTCAGGAGTCTCATCCTTAGTTCTAAGGAAGAAAACCCAAGTGAATCTTGTAAAGTCATCTGTGATCACTAAACATAAGAGGTCCTTCCTAAACTCATTACACTGGTGGGGCCAAAGAGATCCATATGTAACAAGTGTAGGGGTGTAGTGATGGAGTTCCTTTCCTTAGGCTTGTGAGATTCTTTATGTTGCTTCCCTTTCAGGCATGCAACGCAATGGTCATCACTTGTAAACTCTTTCTTTGGTATTATAGTTACCAAATCATTTTTAATTAATCTTATTTTCATGTTTTTAAAGTTTACATGACACATTCTTTTATGCCATAGGAAAGACTCATCACTATTAGCTTTAGACAGAAAGCATAAAACTTCTCCAGAAGGAGATGTTTCTTGCAAATCCATCTTATACATGTTCCCTTTCCTGGGGGCTCTAAGTAGGATATGCTCATGAGGAATGACCATACCAGGCTTGAGAACAATGCACTCATGCTCAGTGAAGAGCATGTTATGACTCTGATCACAAAATTGGGATACACTCAGAAGATTATACCCAAGCTCTTTGACAAAGTTTACCTTATCAATGTTGAGCTTACCATTTATGACCTTGCCCCTTCCAGAAATGTAACCACCTTCATCTCCTCCAAAGGCAACTGGTTCTCCATCAATACTTTCAAAGTTCTGGAGTAGTGACCTATTGCCTGTCATGTGCCTGGAACATCCACTATCAATGATCCAGATATTTTTGTTTGTCTTCAGCTGTCCCTACACAAATAAAAAGATTAGTTACATTTAGAAACCCAAGCCTTGCTTGTCTTGGGCTTAATAACAGAAGGTAATTCAACAGTAATAGATCCTATGGTTGTGCTAAGAGGATCTTGAGCTGTTGTTGATAGAGAATTCTCAGTCACTTGGTCTTTCTTAGACTTCCACACCACCTTTGGAGTCTTGGACTTGACCTTCAAAAATTCGGAAGCTTTTGGAACTTCGGAAGTTTTGATGACTGAACCTTCGGAAAATTTTGCAGACACTGCAGAAGACTTCAGTGCTTCGGAAGAACTCCTTTCTTCCGAGACCAACTTTTCTTCCGAGGGTAATTTTACATTTCCCTTCTTTTTAGACTTGGAGCTTCCGAAAGAAACAGGTTTTCCTTCTAAAGCTTGAATCTTCTTAGAACTCTTTGAAGTCTTTGTACTGGTCATATGGATAGTACATTTAGGATTGTATGGACAATCCTTAGCAACGTGAGAGGTACTTTCACACATGACACACACCATTTTCTTCTTCACAAGGGTCTTTTGCTGGGAACAAGACTTTCTTTGGTCACATCCATTCTCCACCTTTATCTTTACAGATGCTGTGATAGTTCCTTTGGGCTGGGAACTATTCTTGGAGTTTGATGGTCCAGGCTGTGCAGCAGTGGTACACAGTAGATTAGTCTTCTTCTTGTTACTGAGATGAGTTAAACAAGAACCAGAACTCTTAGCAGAAGAGTTTTGGTTGATGTCTTTAGTCCCTACCACTTTAAACCCTGCAGAGATGAAAACTTGTTTCTGCTTAGAGTCAAAAGTAGCCTTGATCTCTTGAGCCTTCCTTGCCTTTCTTTTGCTCTTTCTGATCAAGTTCTTTCTCATGGACTTGGTCATCACAGTCTTCTTCTTCTCCTCAGAATGACAGTGGCCTTTCTTAGAATCCTCCTCTTCACTCTTCTCAGAGGAATTATTCACTATCTCTCTTCATCCTCTTCACTTATAGGATCTATGAGAGGAAGCTCATCTTCACAAATTCCACACCTAGGAGATCTTACAGACAAGATTGTGTATGGAGGAGCTATCTTATTGGATCCCAGTCCCTGCCTGTTTTGATAGCACACTTTGTTGTGCAGGGATGAGGATATCATGTTCTTGAAGGTCTCTTCTTCAATAACACTCTTTTCTGCCCTGGCTTTGCTGATCACAAGCTCAGCCTGGCACTCAGTTAACTTGGTTATGAGATCCTTGATTTGAGTCCTAAAATCTGTATGTTCATGTTTTAGAACTGAAATGGTTTTCTCAAGGTCCTCTATCTTCAGTTTATAATCATTTTCAGACTTTCTAAATTCAGATTTTAAAATGTTTAAGGACTCAAGGTCATATCTCATCTCCAAGTTATAGGACCTGTATCTATTGACTTTAGCAATGCATTCAGGCGTACAGAGATGTTCCAATACCTTGGCTTCATCATGATCTACCATCAATGCTTGGTTAGGAGAAGCATCTTCCACCTGAAAGCTCCAGTCAAAGCCTCCTTCTTCAATAGCAACAGCAACCTACTGCTTTGACTTCTCATTCTGGAGAGCTTTGTTAGTGTAGTTTGGTCTGGACTGTGTTTGGCCACCAGTTGTTTTAGGTGCCTTACACTCTCTGGCAAAGTGGCCCATCAAGTTATAGTTATAACACTTGACTTTGCCTTTGTCCAGGCCAAACTTTCCACTGGTTGCATTGCTTGGAATCTTCCTTCTAGTCCTCTTGTAGAACTTCTTGGCTCTATGAGTGAGAAGAGCCATCTGCTGGACTATTTCCATGTATTCCATATCATCTGGATGAATACAATCCAGGTCTTCAAGAGTGAAAAGAGAGTTGCCATAGCTTTCATCAGAAGACACAAAAGCTTGAGAAAAGCTTGTCTCTTGGAATGGGCTTCCTTGAGTGTAGTTCTCCCTTGGTGTCTCTAGGAAGGTGATGAAAGGACCCTTTGGTGAGTTGTCAGGGTAGCATATGAGATGATGTTTGGGTTCTATGCTGTCCCTTTTAACCACATGTAGGGCTGAACCCATTTGATTGTTGGAGTTGCTAGATGAACCTTGCATGCTCATCTCCATCTGGCAACCACTGAGAATCCCATATAACTCTGTCAGAGTAAGAGTTTTGAGATATTCAGTTCTCTTGATCACCACACAGTAGTGTGTCCATTGCATAGGAAGTGAGGACATGAACTTCCTAACAATGTCTCTGTTCTCAAGAGAGACTCCTCCATCCACTAGGGTATCCACAATCTCAACATACCTGAAGTACTGCTGAGTCATGGTTTCACCTGTTTTGAAGGTGAAGTTTTCAAACTGCTACTTCAGGAGATCCTTCTTGTTCTCCGTGATTTCAAAGGAACCCTCATACATCAGTTTCAGTGCATCCCACAGCTGCTCGGCTGTTTTGCACTTCTTGAAACCTCTGTACACAGAGTTTGGAAGGGCAGTTTGAAGGGCTGTCATGGCTTTTCTGTCAATCTTTACTCTCTTCTTATCTTCATCAGAGTGGTTAGCCATATCTTTGGGGATCATACCAGTACCAGTAGCAGAAGGGGTGCTAGGTATGAAAGGTCCATTCTCAATAGACTCCCACATTCTTGATCAAGAGACCTGATGAAACCTTTTATTCTTAAACACCAGGTATCAAACTCATCAAGAGTGATCAGTGGGGACTTGTTCATGGTTCCAGTTTCCATATCAGTCTTGGAAATGGCTGCCATTTGAAGAGTTTAGTATTTATGTGTGTGAGGGATATTAAGATGGTGAGATCTTATATCAAGAGCCTGAAATGCTCTGATAAAAAATACAGGATTGTTGAAGGGTGTTGAGTTACAACACAACAACACAAAGAGGAGATTAACTAAACTTAATCAAACAGTATGACTGGATTAACCAAGGTAAGACACTAAGAACACAAGTAATGTAAGAGACAGAACACAAAGAACACAAGTATACGGTTTTCAAGAATGTAGTATATTGCTTTCTCTATGCTCTATTACAAGTGTTACAAAGCATGATTCAAAGATACAAGAACATGAGATACTTATACTACATCCTACAGTCGGCTATACTTTGAAAGCTAGCTGGATACAATTGACTAGACACAAAACAAAATCAATTGTAGAGTCATAAGGTAGATTGCCTTTTGACTAGTGAATATGACATACCATAGCTCACATCCTCATCTATTACAAAACGGATAAAGTACATGAAGTAGAAAGTTACAGACTCAAGACCTTAACGTACAGTTACCAAAAGCATGGACCTTTTCCCCAACTCATGTAAGTTGGTGACCTTACAGAGGTGCAGCGGAAAGGTGTCCAACTTTATGGAAAAGTACATCAGATAAAGCATGTGTTAAAAGTCTTCAGAAGAAATCTGTCTTCATAAGTTGAAGCTTCGGAAGACTTTGTCTTTGAGGCTTCGGAAGACTTCATATTTGGCTTCAGAAGATATTGGTCTTGGCTTCGGAAGATTTCACACTTAGAGTATTTCTGTTGTATGTGTGAAACTTCCTAAGCATTCTTCTTCAATGCACTTATGCAACATACAGGATAGACATTGGATGTTTAGATTGCATCAGCCTCTTCATTAATCTCTACAACTTGATACTCCATTCATCCTGGTGACACGAAAATGTATCAAGATATGAAGAAAGATTATTGGTGGTTGGGTATGAAGCGCGATGTGGTGGGGTATGTGAGTAAGTGCCTTACTTGCTTGCAGGTGAAGGCCGAACATCAGAATCCGTATGGGAAGATTCAACCTTTGGATATACAGGAATGGAAGTGGGCGCACATCACCATGGATTTCATAACGAAGCTGCCGCGTACTCCGAAAGGGTACAATGCCATATGGGTGATTGTCGACCATCTGACGAAGAGTGCTAACTTCCTACCGATCAGCGAGACATATTCATTTGAGAGGTTGGCGGATCTATTCATCAAGTAAATTGTAACTCGTCATGGTGTGTCGGTGTCTATTGTATCCAACCGTGACACCCAGTTTACATCCAAATTCTGGAAGAAATTCCATGATGCCATGGGGACGAGGTTACATATTAGCACGACTTATCATCCCCAAACTGATGGTCAGTTAGAAAGGACCATTCAAACACTGGAAGACATGCTTCGGGCATGTGTGATTGATTTTGGGGGAAGTTGGGATGACCACTTACCATTAGCGGAATTCTCATACAACAACAGCTATCATGCCAGCATTGGCATGCCACCATATGAGATGCTAGACAATAGGAGATGCAGAACACCCGTTTGTTGGGGTGATATTGGTCAGAAGGAATTAGGGAGCGTCGAGGTAATTGAGGCTACGACTAAGAAGCTTGAGAAGATTAAAGCCTTCATGAAGGCAGCTAAAGATAGACAGAAGTCGTATGCCGATAAACGACACAGACCGATTGAGTTCCAGGTGGGTGACCGGGTTATGTTGAAGGTCTCACCTTGGAAGGGTATCATCCGATTCAGGAAACGAGGTAAGCTAAGCCCGAGATACATAGGACCTTCCCGAATCATTACTCGAGTAGGAGAGGTGGCCTATAGATTGGAGTTACCAAATGAGTTAAGTGGAATTCACCTGACATTCCATGTATCTCATCTGAGAAAGTGCTTAGCTGATGAAGACATGATTGTTCCACTGGAAGACATCGAAGTAGATGAAAGGCTCAATTATGTAGAACAACTAGTGGCAATCATCGATTGTAAAGAGAAGAGACTGAGGAATAAAGTGGTTCCTCTTGTGCGTGTACAATGGAAGCACAGGAATGGATCCGAATCTACGTGGGAGACCGAGGAAGAAATGAGACAACATTACACATGCTTGTTCAAAGAATAACAGGTTTCGGGGACGAAACCTTTTTAAGGGGGATGGACTTGTGACACCCAGTTATTCCTTAAAAAGAAAAGAAAGAATAAGAGTTGAAGAATAAAGAAAGAAAATGTCAATAAACCTAAGTTGAGGGGTTAAATATATAAAAAGGAAAAAAGTACAAATAAGTTGGTGTAAAGGTGGGCATGGCCGCCCACCCTCTCTTCACATCACCTTTTTCATCGGTTTTAGAGATAGAGAAAGGAAGAGAGCAGAAACTCTCGGTTAAAGAAAAGAAGAAGAAGAAGATTAAATTCAAGGTAAGAATTCAAGGTTTTTAAGTGTTCATGTTGGGTTTTGTCTCGGTTACATGCTTATGTGCTTATGTGCTTGTGTTTGTGTTTGTGTCCGTGTGTGTGTGTGTGTTTTGGTGTGTTTTTAGGTGTTTGAACTCATTTGCAAACAGGTTAGAAGGAAGATACACCCAAAGTTGCACCAGGTGTGTTTCTAGGCCCCGGTTTTACTTGTTTTAAATGCTTCCTGGGGATGAAAATGTATTAAAACGATTTTTTAATGTTTATGTATGTATACCCGTATGTATTATGCATGTTTGATGATGATTCTTAGATGCTTATAAGTTTTTCATGCTTAGAATAGCCGTGGTAAGCTTAGAACAGATAGGCTTGATGTTTGGATTCGAAATTATCCTAGAAACATGTTGAACAAAAGGTTCATGCGCCTAAATAAGGCCCATGCGCCGGGAATTACCTTAGAAATGATTAAGTGTATCTCATACGCCTGAACAGTGCCCTCATGCGCCTAGAAAATTAGTCAGACGCCTAAGTGTAGGGCCATACGCCCCAATAGTACCCATGCGTCTGAACAACCCCATGCGCCTAAGTTTCCATACGCCCGGATACCCCATGCGTCTAAGTGTCCATGCGTCCGAATGGACCATACGCTTGAGTAGTGTCCATGCGCCTGAATGGTTCATGCGCCTAAGTGTTAAAGCAGTTAAGTGTTGGCTTGATGCGCCTGTATAGTGATGAAGGGCCCAAACAGGGGCCATGCACCCAAATAGTGTCAAAGCGTCTAACACTTAGAATTTATTTCCGAACTTTTGGGAGTCTGTGCTTTAGGGTTTTGACCGAGGTTTGACTATGGTTTATTAATGATGGGTTTCATGCATGATTATGATTATTTTATGATTGTTCCTTAATAATAATAATAATAATAATAATAATAATAATAATAATAATAATAATAATAATATTAGTATGTGACTTTACGTGGTGTGCTTAAGTTGGATCTAGAAAGGCTGGTGCAACCAAAACCAAGTCACTTAGAAGATTTTGGTACAACAAATAAAGGACTTCCGAAGCTAAGTGTGGAACTTTGAAAGGAAAAAGGAGCTCTTCCGAAGACAGTGTAAAACTTACTTCTAAAGGAAAAGTTCCAACTTCCAAAGACAAAGAACCTACTTCCGAAGTTCAAGACTTAGAAAGAAAGATCTGAAGTCAACTTCTGAAGTACAGAAGTCCTCAAGCCTCGGAAGTATAGAAGTCTCTTCTGAAGTATAAGTGGGTTCGGAAGAACTTGTTCTTCCGAAGCCAACTTACCTTCGGAAAACACTGCTATTATCCAGTGGACATAAGTATGGTCTCCCTGACACTCCGCTGCAAATCTCTGAGATACTGCATGGTGTTTTCTCAAAAGCCATGCAGTTGACCATACTTTAATCCACTGTTTACCTTTTTATGTTAGTATAGTTGCCATCTTTAGTTGGTGACAAAAGGTAAGTCATGGACATGTCATGACTACCATATCTTAGATAATACTTTATCTAAGATACCTTAACTTTAGCATTGTAGTATATGCTTTAGTCTTAGGTTTCCAGCTGGTATCAAAGTATATCCGGCTATAGGATCTAGTATATATAGTCTCTCATTGTAACTCATGTATCATACTTGTAAGAGTCTTGTAATATCTTGAGTTGAGAAGTAATATATACAAGTGCCTTGAAAATTTATTTTTGTGTGTTCATTTACTACTTATTATATATTATCAACTCTTGTGAAAGACTTTACTTCATCTGGATTGAGTGTTTCTATAAGTGAGTTTGAGAGAAATCCTAGTGTTTAAGTGACAAACCCAATCATGCAGCTTATAATCGTAACATAAAGTATTACTAATAATAAAGTGAAAGAGCAATAGAGAAGAGAAGTGGAACTTAATTAAAATGTTAACAAGTCTTGCAAGCTTACAGGAGGGACACGGCCATGAGGTCGTCAGCTCAACCGTGATGCGGGTTAGCTACCTTCAGATGCTCACGAGGCCAGTCAATTGAGACTGGCAGACCTTTGCAGCATACCTTAGGTGTCTGGGCCGGCCTTGTATACCGTATGAAGAGCCCCTTGTGAGAACAGAGGGCCCAGCACCGTTTCCCCCGCACACATAGTTTAGGGTATTGCTCATTGGTCACCATAGACAGTGAAAGATAAATAAAAAGTATACAGAGTAAATAAGGCATATAGTAAAGAGATAAAACATTACCTGATTGTATAGTTAATGCGTGCTCATGTATAAAGAGATGAAGTTTTCATAAAAAAGAGTATTTTCATATATATACCTACAGCAAGTATTTTATTACTTTCAAAACTAGAACTCACTCAGCAACGCTAACTTTTATACATTTTCAGTTGGCAGGTAAATATTGCTGAGGATGGCACGAGGGTGAAGCTACTCGGCAGGAAAAGACTGACATCCATTCATACCTATTATTGTTGTTGTTTTGTAATACAATTAAACAGTTCTTTTGTATTCGATTAAACAATAGTGTATTGCTCAACAATAGTGTTTTAATGAAATGAATGGTTTTTGGTAAAATAATTCCGTTGCTTAAGTTTGTAAGTTTATAACGTTTAATGTATTGAATGTTGTGAATGACCAACTGTGAGGTCTCCGGGAACGGGGCCTTACATCGTGCCATCCTCAGCAACCATTACTTGCCAACTGGAAACACATCAAAGTCAACGTTGCTAAGTGAGTTCTAGTTTTATAAAATAAAATATTACTTTTCTTTCGTTAAAACCATTCTTTTCTTTCATGCGATCATGCATCATACGTACACATAGATAATAGTTATATTATCTTCTTCATTCATTCATTCATCTTTACATCTTTTCTTGCGCATCGGATATCTTCCGTACCAATACCATATGCTACACCCCGAACTATTTAGCTACTGGGCCGAAGTCTATAAATAGACAGCTAAACATGGTGCCACAGTACTAGGGGTAAGCGGTAGAGGTTCTATATAAATGGTCGATCACAGAGAAGGACCCTGATGTGCATCCTCCGGGGTAGTGAACCCGCACACCGTTGGGCTAACACCTTTAATGGTGTGTCCCGATATCCAATACTTGCAAGACTTTCATTACTTTCATCGTTCATTAATGCATGCATTCCTTATGTTCCACTTTTCATTATCTTCCCCTTTACATTAAATAATACTTCATTTCATTCATTATCATAACACGTAAAGCCACAGGAACGATAAACATACATCATAATAAGGAACATCATCATGCACAGCCATCGCATCATACAGGGCAACATCATACATACATAACATGCATCATGCATAAACATGCAACATCATCATCATGCCCAACATGCTCTCTAAGGCCTCAATCGTCACCTTACATGAACTTACGGGAACCCTTGCGTCAAAACTTACATCTGCGCTTTCCCCCGAAAGTTAGAAGTTAAACTACACTTCACCTCGGGTGCAACAGCCCTATTCGGGCGTATGGACACCCTTCAGTCGCATGGCCTCCATGTGACTGAACATCATGCGAATGAACACTCATGCGAATGAACCAATGCGGATGAACACTCATGCGAATGAACACCCAATCGTGCGAATGGAGTAATGCGGATGGACCTCACGCGAATGGGACTAATGCGGATGAGCACTTATGTGACTGGGTGTTCGGCCGTATGGCCTCCATAAGTGGACCCCAATCGCACCCTATTCGGCCGTATGGCCTCCATTCGGTCTCCAGTCGGTCGCATAGCCCTAGCTGATGCAGAATGCAGTTCCAACCGAACGCAAACTCCCCTTTTCGACCTCCAAACTCATCTAAACCCATTCTAAGACCAAATCGACCATCTTAAACCTTAGGGATGCATACCACAACACCATTCAAGCACACACAAGCTCACAAACAAGGCTCAAATGGATCATACACACACATACACATACACATACACAAACGGGTCAAACATGCACACACTCAAAAACCCGATTTTCAGATGTTTTCCAGCCCCAAATCATTCAATAACATTTAAAGGAGGGGTCCTAGAACTCACACAAATGACCACAATGAGAAGAGCTTCAATTTGACTCGCTTCTCAATGATTTTACTCACTCGAACCACCTCGAGCCAACTTTTTTCTCCTTTTTCTCTTCTTCTCTCTTCTCCTCTTTCTTTTGGCTGAAATGTGAGTGTGGGGAGAGGGTAAGGGCTGCCCTCTCCCTTATATGCTCCCACTCACCCGACTTTCTTTCGTTGGCGAGTTTGGTCCCTCGACTTAGGACTTTATTTCTTTTTCTTCCTTCGTCGGCTTCAACATATATAAATAACCGGGTGTTACATTTCAAAATGAGTTTTGAATTGTTATTTGTGGTTTTCAAGTCTCGTCAAAGTCTATGTCCTATAACTTGAAACATGTAATGCTAAAAGAGCATGATGCCTGTATCTCGAGGTGTTCTGTCTAGGCAAGGTATTCATATAAATCCAAATCAACTGATGGATCCGTTTACCTTACCTGGGAATCCTTAGGATGAGTGTCTGCTTATAGGTACACATATCTTCATTAAGGTTGTAGTTGACCTAATACTTTGATAAGTCAACGTAATGCTTTGGTTTGTAAACCGAACGTTACACCCGAAACATCTTGTTACTTTAAATCGTTTTATCATTGATCTTGTATTTTGGATCTTAAAACTCACTACCCGATTCTCTTAACAACCCTTAATAATCTTTTTTCTTGAATGTCTTCCCTTCCAAACCACACTTATTCTGCAACCTCATCTCAATGTTACTTTTATTCTGAACTGAACCATTAATCTTAACAAACATGAATCATGTATCAAATTTAACTAATGCAACTTTGAAACCTCAATGAGATAAGTATACAAAAATCGATCATCTAGAACCCTCTTAAAGTTATTTGCTTGATAAGCTCCTATGAATTCATATCCCATCCAAAAGTGTCCTGAATATTTTTCTCATGCTCGTTAAGCTGAGTCTCATGTTGATCTAAAACTTGGTGTTGTGTGAAAACCTTCCTAATCATCTTGAACCGCTTGACATGTAAAAGGCTATCAATTGAAATTCTAAATTAATAATCTTGCACCCTTTTGCCAAGAAAAACATGAAATCATGAATTATAAAATTTAACAAACTTAAGCATAGCAAAATATCATAATTAAACTTATTGAATTTATATGTTCCCAAGAGTTCACTTGCGAACGTGAAATGAAATCCAGATTCCTAACATCCTCGAAATTAGACTTCTCAAGATTAAATTTTGGGACGAGATTACTTAAAGTAGGAAAGACTGTAACATCCGTCGAATTTTAAAATTATGAAACCAAACCTGAACTCACTTTAAACTTTCATACGATGAAAATATTAACATTAAAATTTTTATTATTTATTTTATTGAATCAAACGCGTTACATATGCAATTTAAGCAATATTGAAAATTGTTTTATTCATTTTATCATTTAAATAAATAATAATAATTTATTTATTTTATAAATAAATCTTTTTCATAAAAATATAAATCTTTATATATCATTTTACAATAAATAACTAAATGGAAAAGACTTATTAAAACTTATAAAGTTATAAAATGAATTTTAATAAACTTATAAAGTTACAAATCTTATAAAAGTTAAAAAGATTTTATAAGAAAATAAATTGTAATTATTCATTTATCTATTTTTTTATTAATCTTATATTTATTTCAAAATCATAACCCCCTTTTAAAAGATTTATAAATCACCATTAACAGCATTCATAACCTCATCCTAACCTCAAGTATAAAAGCAAGGCTTAGGCCTCACTTTTTATTTGCTCATTCTTTAAAAATCTTACTATCATATCTTTCTTTCATCCATTGGTTATGATCAATTTAAAGAATTTTATTTTACAAAAAATTTCAAGAATGCTTAATACTAAGGTAATATTTTATTGTTTTTATATTATACATTTTAATCATCCTAACATCCAATTGTTCTCATGACTTTATGTTCTTACTATTGTTCTTTCTTCTATCAAATCTCTTTTTATTTTAATTATCATCATTTGATCATTAACATTTTAATAATCACTAACCTTATAACAATCACTAACATTCCTAAATCAAGCTAACAACACACTAACATAAACAAAGAATCTCGTTTGCATATGGACGGCTATGCCATTACATTCGGTTATTCCACAAGATTATTGTTCTAAATGATGGCTATGCCAAAGTCTTAGTATATTTTTATAACTCAAATGAAGACTAATATACCATATATTGAAATAATAAAATGTTCTAACCCGTTTTATGCTTTAACGATTTTAAAAGTGCACATAAGTGCCTTATTACAATTCTGGCAGAATATAATCTTACTTTACCAGACCATAACTTGATCATACCAATATAAATTTGATTAAACTCAGACTCCAATGTTAAGTTCTTTGAATTACCTTTTTATGGACAGTTTATACGTCTTCAAACTCAATCGAACGATTCAACAATAGACTTCACAAGATAAGTGCACATTTCAGCACCTTCTGTCTTGTGCTGCTTGTTTGACCTATTTAAAGATCTTTTCATAAAAAAATTTTTGAATGAAAGTTTTCTAGGAGACTTTGAACTAATTAAGTATAAATTTTTTATAATTTTATGAAACCATTTTCTATTTTTAAAACCTGTTCAAACACATACCAAACATTCTGTCCAAAATCTAAAATTGATGCAATAATCATTTTTCAATCTACCTTTCGTTTTTAGCATTCTTTAAACGTCCTAATTTCTTGTAATAAATTACAACCTAAACTTATTGTTCTTTTTATTATGTAGGGCATCACCTTTGAGTCTTGACATTCAAGTTTTCCATGTGAGTATTTCTATACCCTTTTTTCATATTTTCACACTTTGGGGTGAAACATGTTATCTTATAATCATTGCACTTGTAAAATGTTTGACTCTTGTAAACTTATGGCAATTCACTTGTATGTTGTGGTTAGTTGATCTTAGTAATTACCATGTAATGTCGATTATATGTACAATCATTAACTATTGCTAGCCTCGCGACGTCATAGATCTATAGGCCTGACAAGCCTGCTTGGTTAATCCAATTACATCTAGCTAATCGTATAAACTTGTAAACGTTGAGACTTGTAAAACCTTCAAGGTTTGATTATGCATTCTGTCTTACATCCTTAGTTACTTTGTTCTCTAACTTATAACATGAATTGCCATCTTTTATATACTTATGTATTGAAAACTATGGAAATCTCACCAACTTTCAAAGTTGACCCTTTATATTTTTAACATGTTTTAGGTTTGATACTTGAAGCTATCTTTGTGCTCATATAGGACTTGGACTTAGTTATTGAAAGTCTTATGATGTTTTTTTATATCTCATTTGTATTATTTTTTTTAAAATTGTCTTGTTATGTTCATGTAAATGATATTTAATAATATACAACTTATTTAGTTCCATGTGCTATGAACAATCGTTTCACATTCGTCTGCCCCGATGATTCTACCGTCGGTCGGGGTGTGACAACGAGGTTTGAGTCAAGCATTACCTTTAGTAATCATCTCTTTACCTTAATTATTTTTCCATGCCTAGTGCCCACCATCAGTCTGGACATACCTCAAACCATGGCTTCCTAGATCTCTGGATTAGTTTACTTCATAACACACATTTAAAACATTTCATCAAATCATTTAATCAATTTAGATACAGTCCCAAAACATTAAGACAAAAGGGACGACTAGACTCACATCGATTAGCTTTCCGATTAATGACCAAATGCTTATTGATGCACTATTGAAACCCCATAACACATAGAAATACTCGTCAAGTCATTATTACTTTGAACATGTAACCCCCTGGGATTCCCTACTCGAGTTAACTTATTTGAAAGGCCTTAATCATGTCAATGACCTTAGGCCACGGTCCCTATACCCCCTAGTCTTCCACATTATTGCTTAGACGGACACACATTGAAAAGTTAGATTCACGCACGTGCTCAACATATTGATCAAATGGACTTCTATTGCCATATCACAAAAATCCTTTTAAAAACTGAATCGTTTTTAAAGAGGGAGAATCAATATAGGAGGTGCATGTGAGCAAAAATCCAGATTTTTAGGTTTTATCTCGATTCTCTTGTTTAGGGTGCCTTGGCAGACCATTAAGCTTAGTGGTCTGATATTGACTTATAAAAGGAATATCCACATCTTTAAAATTAAATATTCGCATATTCAAAGTGAATATTCCTCACGGGTCGTTATGCTCATCCTTGGCGGTCTACTACACCATTAGTGGGGCGTTATTCATATGTCTGGTGGTCTACTCTAAAACCCCAATCTTCCAACCTCAACACCTTTCTTTAACTATTATGGCCACTTGTTTTAACCATAGCGGTCTGTTATGATTTGAAAATAATTATTTTATTGAATTATCTTAATTTTGATCTTATTGATTACCACATCATTCCTCTTTTTCGCATATTACCTATCCATAAATCCAAGGGATCACAACATCACCACCACACCACCATTGTAACCGTAGGCCTATTCACACATCAAACCTAATCGAATTCAAATCAAAACCAAAACTCCCACCACCTCCATATCCCATCACTAAACCATCGTTACCATATTACCACCACCGTCACCGACCTAAACACACATTAAACCCCAAAACACCATCAAATCCAAATCACACCTCAAACCTAGTTGAATACAATCAAAGCTATAACACCTACCAGGGCCAAAACCCATCGATGAACCACCATCACCATATCACCTCCACACCACCATTGTCACCATCATCGGGTTACTGGCACCTTATCGGTGGACTTGCCACCGAATTAATCACACCTCAAATTTGGATGGTAATGGTAGCAGTTCATGAAAACCATGGTTGATAGTGGTGGTACAAGCGACGATGGTGAGTTATCGGCTGGATGAAGATTGAAACATAGGGTTGGAGGGGTGTGGTGGAACTATGTGTGTGTGTGTGTGTTTGTGTTAATTGAATAATTATTTTACTAAGCCAAGGGTTTTTAGGCATTTCGTACCAATTTTACTAGAAAAACAAACGACCATTGACTCAAAGAACCAATGGTGTTACACTTTAACAAACAGTTAAAAAATAATATTATTTTTTAAAACTTGAGACCAATCTCGTAATACCAATATACTACGGGGATAAACCATGTAATTAACACACTAAGAAAAGAGAATACATTGTTATTTGATTAATATTTGGTAATCAAGCAGTTTAAATTTTTAAAAGAACTGTACATTTCAATTTAACATCTTAGTGAATATTTAAACGAGGTTTAATGTTTCCAAAAATAAAAATAGATTATACTTTTTTCCCTACAAAAAGTTAATCCACAAAAGTCAAATCCAGATTTTTAAAAATCAGCACGGTTTGAATATGTTTGAGTGAGGGAAATGGCTGAGTTTGAATTGCGTTGAGACTGGTTCAGTTGGGGTCTTATCGGATTGAAACTAGTTTCATTGAATATGATTAAGAACGAATATAAAATCTATGGATTGAATCGGGTTGGTACTGTGAGACGAGTTTGTCCTTGAGTTAAATAATTACACTCGTTTAATATATGAGCTACAATTTAAGTATGTGTTTGGTTTGATTCATTTAAATTGAACTCAATTCAAGATTTTAATGAATTGAAAGATTTTCACAAGTCCAACTTAAATCAATCATAACAGAAATATTGACATTAAGATGAATAATAGATGCAAAAATTCAAAATGAGGCTAGAATTGCCTTTAACCTCGTCGAAGGTTTTGAAAGTCGCATGCTAAACTAGATTTTATTACACAAAAATTAATAAAAATTGTATGATCTTGTTTTGAAAGAAATGTTTTATTTTAATTGGGTTGACTTACCTGTTTTCCAGTCACGACAATATCCATAATCGCTTAGTAGAAAATCCACAACTGAAAAACCCACTTGTTTAACCTTGAGCATTTTTGTCTCAAGTGATACTTGTACCCACAATATCTTATTTCGATTGCCATGAGACTACCAAGGAACCAAATGGATTTGTTTTACGTTTAGTTTTTTTAATGGACAACGAATAATTTTTAAGCCCGATCACCCGGGTAAACCCATTGGCAAAAGACCACCCACGCTCGCAAACACAGACAACACGGGTGACCTGGCTCGCCCACTATTCCAAAGAAAACACATCATCCAAATGCTCACTATGGTAAAACCCTTGGCCCACTTGGAGCATTGATCTGATTGTTGAGACTCGAACAAAAACAATTAAAAAATCGGTCTTAGCTACCTTTATTATTTAAGGGTAAGTAAGATCGTCTTATCAGGCAATATATGGAAAGTGTTTAATTAACATGACTTGATTAACTAAAAGACTCAAACTTTACAAATAAAAATTCAAACTTAGAATGGATTAATAAACACAATTGCATAAAACAACAAATTTTATAACAAACTTAATTAAATAACGAAGAAGAATTACTTCCGGGTTTCCAATTCTGCAAGATCAACAATTAGTACTTTTAAATTAGGGTTTGTAAGAAACAATACTTCAAGATCTTAGCTTTTGATTAAAATGATAACAAAGAAACAATCTTTTAAAACTTACCAATTCACTTATATCACATTGTCTACTTTTCTTAATGAGTTCACGATGCAAGAAACCAAAAAAATTGATAATCAAGCAAACAACCTTATTTATAAGTAACTTGTTTAAATCAAAAAACATAATGTTGCATTTCATAGATCAATGGTTAAAACAAAAACCTAATCAATCATACCAACGTGTCACTTTACAAGAATCATACTCCCGAAAGCAATCAACAGAAACTAGCCACACATCATCTTCGTTAAATCTTCAATCTTGATTTGATGATGATCAATGATGGTAAGGATGATATTAAGGAGTTTGGAAACACCCAAAATTTCTTTGAAATCAACTAAATTTGACTAGGAAAAGTTCTTTTTTGAATTAGAGTTGTTGATCTTTTAATATCTTGAAACCCCATGGAAATAAGAATTTGTTAGCGCTATTCACGAAACGAACCGAATTGAACACAGCTCCGCTCGAACTCAGTTTGGTTTCAAACGAGAGGCTCGGTTCGGTTCGAATTTACTATTTCGAGCACAAACTTCATGCTCGAACTCGGTTCAGTTTTAAACCGAGCACTCGGTTTGGTTTTAAACTGAGCGCTCGGTTTCGCTCGGTTTTGCTCGATTTTATTTGGTTTCGTGTTATAATTTAAAGCAAAACTAATAATTCATTCAAAATTTTCAACTTTCAAGTTTCAAGCGTAGTATGTGAGGCAATGCTCGTGCAAATGTTCTTTAAGAACCAAAATATAAAAAAATCCAACTTGAAGATATCGCAATTAGGAACAACTAAACAATGTCAGGCTTCGAACAAGGTCGGACATCCGACTTCGGAGACTAATTGTCGAAGGTGGGATGCATGATCAGACTATTATAGATCGGATTGCCGAAGGTCGAGGTCACATGTTAGAGTGTTGGAGGTCGGGAGTTACATGTCCGAGTGCCAGAGGTCAGCGCCTCGACAATTGGTAGGAAGGTGGGGGATACGGGGGACAACTGGAAATTAGTGATTGGTGGAATGCTAAAAAGATTTTTAAATGTAAAGTGATGATTTGATTAAATAGTTAAAGCTTTACATTTATGGTTTTTGACTAAATAATTAAAATAGTTGTAGGTGATAAATAACTAAATATATAATATATAAAAACTAAATTAAAAAATAATTTGAGCAAAACTGAGTGAGTGACGAGCAAGCGTACCTTTGCTCGTGCTCGGTTCATTTTCAAACTAACCGAGCCGCTCGGTTCGTTTACAACCGAGCCAGAATTCGAACACGCAAAATCTGGACAGTTCGAGCAAGTTTCGAGCACCGAGCTATTTGAAGAGCCCTAGGATTTGTTAGGCCAATACCTGGCGTATCATACACCCAACTCAATGGAATTTTTTGGCCAATACGTCCCTAGATACGCCCATCAATACGCCGGCCGGCGTATGATACGTCCATACCCGGCGTGTCATACGCCAAGACCCTGTGAAATTTTGATTTTCACATGTAACTTTTCATGAGCTTTCCGTTGACACGTCGTTTGCCCGTAACTCTTTTCCTTGCCCAAGTTATGCTCATTTTAAGTTATCATGGTTTTAAACCTTCAATTTTTGCATTTCTTCACTTCTCGGGCTCCGATTTCCATCTCGTTTCTTCCATACTCTTCATGTTTCACCAAACTTACTTTTGATTTCCCGTTTTCATCTTTTCATCCAAAATAAGCTTCCTTTTAGCTCCAATCACCTATAATCCAAAACACAAACAACTTGAACTTATTCCACCATAATCCTGATGTAAAATCAAGCATTTAGATCAATTAAACACGAGACTATTGAGACGTGATCAAGCATATTGCACTTAGTGAAACTCCAACCCATGACCTCCATTTTGTAAAGTCATAAGGTGTCTCTCCTAAACCACTTGATTTAAAACTCATTTTGTTGTTTAACATTTACTAACTAGTGAATAAAGAATGCTACTACAAAATGCGAGCCAAAATGTCATTTATTAGATTTTCTGACATTTGTTTTTGTTTTTTTTCTTTCATTTTCTTTAAAAAAATGTTTGATTTTACTCACCACAATAATTTTATCTTGATTAGGTTTCTACGTTCTTCCAATTTTATTATTAATTTTTTAATAGCAATCGATAATATATTATTTTGACAAACTATCGAACATTATATTTTATCATAATAAGCGAATGGACACGAATTGTGAAAATTTAATGGCCTGCTTGGTATTGAATTTTTCCTAGAGATTATAGGGAATTACATTTATGAAAATTACCAAAATAACCGTTTGACCAAATCGAATTACTAAAATGACTGGACAAAATTAAGGTTTATAAAACAAACAACCAATCGAAGCCCGCCACATGTCATTCCTACGCTGACGTGGCGAGGAATTATGAAAAGCCCTCGCCCAAAAAAACATACCCGATGAGGATCTAGTATAGTCCATCACCCACATGTACCTCTTGCTGATGTGTATTTGATCCCTCCCTGAGTCAGCGAGGGATTATGAGAATCACTCGCCCATAATTACGAAAATACCCCCTCGCCCATAATTAAAAAAAATATTGTTTTAATCAAAAAATCCGAAAATTTTAATTATTTATTATTTTTTAAATACTTAAAAGTTTAATTTAATTTATTTTGCTCTATATAATACAATGTTTACCCTTAACATTATGAAATCTTACATTTAAATATATGTTATAAGTTTTAAATATTTATTATATTTTATTTCATCGGTGGCTAATAACATTTAGAAAATAAAATATTCATAAAAGTAATAGTTTTGATATGTTTATTTATTCCATTCATATAATACATGTGCTCTAACATAGTCGTTAAAAAATAAAATATTCATAAAACTATTGCCATTAAAATAGTATTTATTTCGTAATCATGATTCGTTAATATATATTTGAATTAAGTTCAATTTCAGTATCTAGATTTGTTAAAAACTATTATTTTCATTTAAAATATTAAAAACATCAATTTACTTATAAAATTTAATAAATTATTTTAATTTTAATACAAAAGTTTTATTAGTTTTTTTAAGTTTATCCAATATAATAAAATTTTTGAAGTGAAATTAAAACAACATATAAAGCTTTTGATGATATATTGATTGTTTTAGTGTTTTAAAGGAAAATAATTTCTTTAATCAAACCTTAGGAAACAAAATTAAAATCAACTTTATATATATTATATCAATTCTTTGCTTGTGTTGTGTTTAGCATTTAAGTTTTTATTTGTTTGGTTCTTTTGAAGTTTTATATAAATTTTAATGGTCGCTCGTCCGATCGGTCAAACCAATGACATCGTAGATATGTAAATTAAAAAAAAATACATGTATAAATTACTTTTTTGTGTAGATTTATTATTTTAACAAAATTTAGAAACTTAATCTAAAAGTAAAATTCCAAAGAAAAATTTTTAAATATTAAGATCTGCTTGTCCAGAAACAACAAATGTTACGATTCTTTTTTATTTTATCTCAAACTAAAAGTAGCATACTATTTGTTATTTATATTTTTTATTTTTGATTTTTTTTATTTTTTGTTATATATGTGCTCTTTCATAGTTAGTATATAAAAAGGATAAAACAAAGAACTAATAAATTCTTTTAAAAGTTTTAAAAAATAATGATAATATAATTCATCTTAGATATTTTTACACAATATCCTTTATTTTAACTTCTGTTATTATTAACACAAATTTATATGCTTTTGTTAAGCGCTAGATTCTCATAGTGGTTTACAAATTATTTTGTAACATTTAAATAGTATATAGTTTTTATTGTTGTTTTAAAGATGGTTATTTATTTTCATAACCAAGTGTTAAAAGTCAAAAGTGAAGATGGGTGAAAGTGAAATAATAGAAAGAATAAGAGTAGAGGTCCAATCGCTGATGTGAGTGAGGTATTCCGGACCCTCGCTAACGTTAGCGAGTTAGAGGTCCAATCCCTCGCTTGGAGAAGTGTGCCCTCGCTGACATGAGCGAGGGATGGGTCAAATCCCTCGCCTAGGATATTGGACCCCTCGCTTTTTATTTTTATTTAAAAAAACACAATATACACGTGGGCGAAGGAATTTAATCCACGTGGGCGACGTTTTATGAATTTTCCTTGCCCGTGGCGAGGGTCAAAATCAAAAGTCCGTTTTCATAATTTGAATAGTCAATGGTTAGTTTCATAAATTGAGTTGGTCAATTGGTTATTTTTGAAATTTTCTCCTATATTTTTACTTATGAATAATATGTTCTTATAATTCTTTTTATTTGAATGTGAGAATTGATAGCTTTTAGAGTAAATTACCATTTGTATCCCTAACGTTTTCTCATTTTAACCACTTGTATCATTGTGGTTTTAAAGTCTTGATTCGCCCCCTAACGTTTTATTTTTGTTTCCATTTGAATCCAAATAACTAACTCCGTTAAGTTATTCAGTTAACTCTTTATGAAAAAGACTAAATTACCCTTAAGAGTAAAAAATAAAAAAACTTTATAGGACCACCCACATCATCTTCTTCTCCTTTGACCCACACAACCTCCACACCTCACGTACAGTACCACTACCCACTACTGCCGGCCTCCACAACCCCACCACCCCTATTACCACCAGCCTTCACACCCCCACCACCCCTACTATCACCGGCCTCCACAACCCCTACCACCCTTACTGCCACCAACCTCCATAACCCCCACTACCTCCACTCCTGCAGGCCTCCATAACCCCCACCACCTCCACTCCCGCCTACTACCACTATCTCCAGCCACCTCAACACACACCACCTCCATTGTCATCGCCCTCCACAACCCCCACTACCTCCACTGTCGCCATCCTCCACAACCCCTACCACCTTCACTATCGCTGACCTTCACAACCCCTACCACCTCCACTATGGCCGACCACCACTTGGGGCTGCATGTGACTTTTTGTTGGGTTTATTTGTTGAATTTGGTGTTGTTGTGTCAAAGATTTGATGAATTGTTACTCCAATTGGATTAGGGTTTTTATGTTGTTCTCTCCTTGGAGAAGATCTTGCTATTAGCCAGTGGATGGAACTGGTTTTCTGTCTTGGACCATATTGAAATACAAAGATAGAGATAAAGTTCACAAATTTTAATTTGAGATTTGATTTTGCTTCTGATTCTTCGTCATATCAGGTGGGAAAGGAAGAGGAACAGCTAACCTGAAATCGGGCGTTGGAATCAAGTTTAATTCATACACATATTTATTTGATTCATCTTGGTTTGGTACCGATTTGAAATCAGGTTCACAAAAAAGGTATTAGCAGGGGGTCTAGACCACTCTAGGGCGCTTTGGGGTTTCCGTTCCAAAGCTTAAGCAAGAAGCGATGATGAGCATCAACGTGTCTCTGGTGGTTTTAATAGTACGTGTGGTGTCTTCCGAGGAGGGATGAGTGGTGGTGAGCGGAGGTTGTGATGGTCGGGTGGTTGTGTTGGCGGCGGGGTGGTTGTGGTGGTGGTGATTTGAAGAGATGATGTTGATGGATGGAACCCACAAGCTTTTTTACGTGTGTTTTAATTTTATGGGTTGTTTTGTCATTTTAATAATAATTTTAACAGAAACATTAACAGTGTTACTCATTTGAACTCAAATGGATATAAAAATGAAATGTATAGACTCAAATGAAGATAACATGAAACGTTAGGGGCCAGATGACAATTTTAAGACCGCAGGGATACAAATGATTAAAATGAACAAACGTTAGGAATGTAATAATAATTTCCTTTAGCTTTTAGAAGAAAAAAACTCTTAACACCTATAAAGAACATTTAAATTCCATTTCCTCAACTCTTAATGTTATATGCACATTTTCACGCTAATTTATATCATTTCATATTTTACAATTACCTATCTACATCTACGACAATAACTTAAACGTAAAAAAACTCCAATTATAAGCTCTATTTATGTTAAAAATTGGTCCTTGTTTTAATATATAATTTTTTTCCGCATTATATACGTTTATGTTTATATCAAACTAGTATTGAGCCCCCGCGTTGCGACGGGGACGTAAAACCATACCAAGTAGCAATAATGTCACAGCACCATCAACGACCATCAATACCAAAAAAAATAAAACCAAACGTAAAGTAGACTTAAAAAAGTTGAAACACACACGTGAAACGCCTAGAATATAAAAAACAATGACTAAGTAGATATACGGCTCGTACGTTAAGACGGTGATATCAAATGATAAAAAATAAGCATAACAACGTTGAACCATATGTGTACATTACGACATGTTAAAATTTTAAAATTTAGACCATAAATACAAAAGTTTGTAAAAAATAAAAAGTATTGGGAATTAAAATTGAATGTGAAAAATTATTGGGTTAAATTGTAAAATATATAAAATGATTGAATTTAAAAAAACTAAAAGGAAAAAAAGGTATGCACAACTTTTTATGCATATATATAACAATTAAGGCATCCATAAGTAATAATTAATATTATATAGGTAAATTTGAATTTTAATAATTCAAAAATTACTTATTCGTTGATAATAATTCATTCTATTAAGTTGATCGATAACACTCAAAACTTTCATTTTTATTACTAACAACAGTGATAGTGATAGATTTATCAATTATTTATGCTAAATTTGTATTTATTTTAGGCTTATTCTAGCTTATATGTTTCTACATTCTGTTCATAATCATTATTGTAAATAAAATTGAGTGCGAATTAAACGTAATTTTTTTATAATTATATTACTAGGATTGTTGTTGGAATAAATATAAAAGTTGGGAGTATAATCAACACTCAATTAATAATTTAGATTATTACCAGGTAATGACTAATAATTTAAATTATTAAAATTCAATTTACCTATTATATATAATAACAAATTGACTAAAGTATATAATTAAAATACTTGGTTCATTTTAAATGACATATTATTTGACTAACTTAATTTATTGTTACAAAGTGAGAAGACTTAATTCATTATAAAACGGCTGATAAATTTCAAAATAAAGAAATGAAATTGATTTCTATGGTTAATAATTTATGAATTAAAACACGACAATTAAACTCGTAGTTTAAATCACCACCGAAAGATAACTAAGCTCATCCACTAAAACAAACAATAGCGATAAAAATGAAATCATAACTCATCCCCATCCCCCTAACCATTCCATTATTATATTAGCAATTCCATGAAAATTAATCACACGTCACCGTCAAGCTTAGACCGCATAATTCTAATGGATTTGGAAGGTTGCAAGCAACTTAATCCACAATTCCAATCAACCACACACAAATAAATATATGTATCACCTACTCCACACAATAATCCAAACCAATATCCTCTTATGCATTGACAACTAATATCTTGCATTACTTGGTTCAAACTTTAATAAAGTGATGTTATATAAAAGAACCTTATTTTTAAGTTTTAATTCATTTTTGATTAATAGTCAATATGGAATCAGTAACACTTCATTTATATTTGTAACTCCAACTCGAAAAGAAATAGCTATATATGATAAAAAGAACATCTCCGGCCTATGTGTTTGTGGAAACCCTTGGGCTATATGTAGAAAGTTCCATATTTACGGATTTAATCTGTCGTCATTTGAAATATATTATATTCATTATGAAACAAAAGTTGGTTATGTTTATGGTAAAGTCATATGACTTTATCAATGATCAATGCTTACTAAATCAAGGTAACGACATGTCGAGATCACTTATAACAATGTATTATGTACATAAATTACTAGGGTCTAGGGTATAGAAAAGATGTCCACTTAATAAATTATTAAAAACATCAAAGACTAAGGAGTTATAAGAGAACTCACTCAATCCAAGCATATGAAAGAACATGTCATATTAAATCAAGATAACAATCATATAATAGCAACCATGTTTATGATTATGTAATCTGTATATAATAAAGCTCTACAATTGACGTGCAGACTTGAAAGCATCAGTAATAGTGGGGAGATGAGGGAACACACGATCCTTGTTGACGAGTATTGATCTCTTTGAGTGGAATGGACGCTCATGTCACGAGTGCTTCATTACACCAGTAATAAATCAATCAAAACTTGACACCTCAAACATGACACACCATAAAATTTGAAAATGGTACTTATGCCACTCCATGTCACCCAATGCCTAGATTGCAACAGTCATATTTGGGATGTGTCTCACGGTGAATATGTCGTTCGAACACACGATGTGGCGTGAAATGGTTGGTGTGGTGGTGTTGTAGGCTCACATCCGTAGTCTCACGGCATGAGTGCCCCCTACGGCCTTAAAATTAGTCCATGGTTTTCTTATATTCATACGATCGATTGATACTAGAGTAGATTGAGTAGTAAAGGGAGGCATAATGGTTTAAATACACCACCGTGCCACCAAATGCCACCATGGAGTGCTCAAGTGAAACCCATTACAACATTCAAATTCTATTTTTGATTTTTAACATTATAATTTTGCTAAAACGTGTGTCTGTCTATATATATATATATATATATAGGGGAGGGTTCTAATAAAAACCATATTATAAGTAAAAACCAAGAAAACCACTTATTCACCGTTGATCTTTTTAATCTATGGTTGAGATTAATTATGGTATTTTAGTAATTAAATAAAAGATTATTAGGGTTTAAATATGCATTAAGGGTAAATTAGGAACAACACAAAATCATTAACTTGGTAACTATCAAGTATAACTAATAAAATACCTAAATTTACTCTCATCCTCCATTTTTCTCTCACATCTCTTTTATATTTAATATAAATTTAAATAATCAAATGTATTATTTTCTTTATTTTGGATTGAAAAACTAGATCATCATATTTCTTATAAAATAAATAAACTAAAGAAAATGACTACTTATGCATTCGTAACATCGTGTCACGTATGCGTAACAATGTATGTTATGTATACGTAACATTGTGTGTTATGTATATGTAACACTATCGTACATATGTGTATCACTGTTAATAAACATGTATGAAAAACTAGCATGAGTTACATATTTATATTTTAAACCAAATTTTTTAATGCTAAAAATGTTTTTAAGAGTACATATATGTAACAGTGGAGTTACATATACGTACCAAAATTTACATACATGTCAAAAAATAGAGTAACAACGAAAACCATTGAAAAACCTAAAAATGTGTGTATGTGTGTGTGAATACATGTCCAACTTACGTATACGTAACAAAAAAAGTACATATATGTAAACAAAAAACTTACACATGCATATAGTAAAGTTATATAAACATTAAAATAATAGAGTTATATATACGAAAACAACACAGAGGTACATATATGTAACGATATCATGATCGTGCTTTAACGTTATGATGTTGTTCTTAAATCTCATCCTTCCGAGTTGTAGAATTCTCTAATGCAAAAATCTCACACACATTATCAATACTATCCAGAGTATTAATTGGTGTATTGATTGTTTAACAAAAATCATTAATTGGAATCAGAATTATTGTCATCCATTTATTAAGTTGAATTAGCAAACAAAACAAAACAAAAATTAAGTAAAAAGCCATAAAGAATGACGATGATGCTTCAAACCTTCAAATAAAGCTTCAAAATGGAAAAGAAGAAGGGTACAATCCCGTTAAATATGATGATGATAAACACCCAAAAATTGACAATGATGAAGCGCGGAAACTTTAAAATCATGTGTTAAAATGGCGATGGAGAAGTTTATAATATAAGAAAAAATGACGATGATGAACACATAAAAAATGCTAATGAAGAAAGCATAGATGATGATGGAAGTGAATAAAGTTTATCAGATGATTAGAATTAACTTGTTCAAAATTGTGTTAGAGATAAATTAGGATTTGGTCAATATAGTTTAATATTCCATAAATAATTATTTGCTAAGGTTACATAACACCCTTTTAGTTAAAATAATAAAAATTAATTTAAAATTCTATGATTGGTTGATGATTATTTTCATGGTTTTCATTTATAATCATAGTTTTTATTTGATCCCTCCTCTCTCTCTTTCTCTCTCTTTCTCTCTCTCTCTCTCTCTCTCTCTATATATATATATATATATACATATATATAATAAATGAAAGGAGGTTTTGCCATATGGCTTGATTTTAACTACTACATTGCCACGTGATATTATTTTTAAAACATAACAGCCACGTGTTAGCTTTTCGCTTAAATAATGACTAGGGTGATAATTAAGGCAATAATTTAAACTCAAATTTAAAATTGAGACATATTTATTTTTTCTAAATTTAGTATCAATCTTATTTTATTTTTTCTAACTTTAGTATTGGTTATTTTTTGTCTTATAATAATGATGATAATTAATTAAGGAAATATTTTAAAATTCATATGTAATTATATTTCCTAAACTTAGTATCAATCTTATTTCAATTTTTTTTAAATTTACTATTGATTAATTTTGGAATAAACCTAAATTAAGTATTGATTATTTCTATTAAATAATAATTATATATAAACTTTTAAATTAAATTTAAATGTCACATGACATATTCATAGCATTATTGCCCTATGATATTTATTAGTAATATGATTTTAAAAGAAAATATTTAAATAATATTAATATCTAATTAAGTAAGATTTTAAAATTTATTTATTGAAATAGAATTTTAAAAAACTTTAAATTTCAAACTCAATCTATAATTCAATTATGTAGTTCACAAATTTTAAATTTTAATGGTAACAATCAATTAAAGTATTTTGGGTTAATAAATTTAAAATTTAAAAATCTTCTATATTTTAATAATATCGTATAATATTTGTTTGCATTATATAACATAAAACCATTATTTATAATATGTATACAACAATCTGAATTTGTTTATTATTCTTCACTATCAAAGATTGCATAAAACCATTATTTTTATTATACGAATAACTTTTTCTATTATTAAAGAGTTCAGGTATTCTGCATGAAGAACTTCTCCTACTATCAAATCTCTATATATAATAAATGAAAGGAGGTTTTGCCACATGGCTTGATTTTAGCTACTACATTGCCACGTGGTATTATTTTCAAAACATAATAGCCACGTGTGAGCTTTTCGTTTAAATAATGATCAGAGCGATAATTAAGGCAATAATTTAAAATCAAATTTAAAATTGATACGTATTTGTTTTTTCTAAATTTATTATCAATCTTATTTTATTTTTTCTAAATTTAGTATTGGTTATTTTTTGTCTTATAATAATGATGATAATAATTAAGGAAATAATTTAAAATTCATATGTAATTATATTTCCTAAACTTAGTATCAATCTTATTTCAATTTTTAAATTTACTATTGATTACTTTTGGAATAAACCTAAATAAGTATTGTTATTTCTATTTAATAATAATTATATATAACTTTTAATTTAAATTTAAATGTCATATGACATATTCATAACATACAATTGCCATATGATATTAATTAGTAATATGATTTTAAAAGAAAATATTTAAATAGTATTTAATGTCTAAATAAGTAAGATTCTAAAATTTATTTATTGAAATAGAATTTTAAAAAACTTTAAATTTCAAACTCAATCTACAATTCAATTATGTAGTTCACAAATTTTAAATTCTAATGGTAGCAATCAATTTAATTTCAAATTTTAAAAATCTTCTATATTTAAATAAAATATCATATAACATTTGTCTACATTATATAACATAAAACCATTATTATAATATGTATACAACAATATGAATTTGTTTATTATTTTTCTACTATCAAAGATTACATAAAACCATTATATTTATTATACTAAATAACTTCTTTTATTATTAAAAAGTCTAGGTATTCTGCATGAAGAATTTCTCCTGATATCAAATATAACATAGTCTTTAATGTTATATTTATCTTTCATCAATGGTCTTTATTCTGCTAGTTTGGTTACTAATGTTAAAATTTTCGAAATGATTATTTTACCTACAAAGATCATCAATGTAATTTACTTCTATTTATATAAAAATATTTGTAAAAATATCATTTTAGAATGTTTAGGTTTTTTAAATGTTTCTCAAAAACTTTTGATTGTCTAAAACGTCTCTCTTAAATTTTTTTGATTTTTAAAGGTACTTTTTATATAATTATAGTCTTTCTTAAAAATAATTCGGTTTTTTAAATGTAATTTTTATTCATTTTCTAAATATTTTTTTAAGACTATCTGTTTATTAAATGTTTTAAAATAATAAAAATATTGTTTGATAATGAATTTTCTTGAAAAAGATGTATAAAGAAGTGATTGGTTTTTAAAGATGCTGTAAAAAATAATGGTTTAAGAAAAAAATTTAGAAAACCAAATAGTTTTATATATTGAATAAAAAGTTAGATCATATAACTAGTCTGAGTAAATTTTACGGTTGGTCCCTATGCTTTTATCTAAATTTTGGATTTGGTCCTTAGTCTTTAAAACTTGCAAATATGGTCCCCGATCTTCAGTTTATCTTTCTCTTTTAGTCCAAGACACTAACAGGGTTAAATATTTAACATTAAACTACGCATGTGAGTTGCACACTAGGGGTATATTTGTATTTTTTTACCAACTATTTTTTACCATCCAAATAATCCCATGGTTATTATGCTAAGGTGAATCAAGTGGGAATCTTTATCAAATCATTACCCATAAAATCAACAAAAATTTTGATAAAATCCTATTCAAATAACAGTCACGTTCATATAGGGTGAATAACAAAACCCTACACATAATAGAAAAACAAGAGTTACAACAGATGTTTGGATTAGAGGAAACTTAAAATAGAGTTATTCAACAACAATGGGGATATGGCATATACGAAGTGCCTTTGAAGGTTTTGATCCCGCCCTACATTACAGTATGTTGTTATTGTTAAAGAACACCGATTTATGTTTCACAATATTTGTTCTTTGTTTTTTCACACGTTATGATCGTTTTTATGTGTGTTCAAAATATGTGATTGTGATGTATATGTGCATGTTTTATATATGTGTGTGAATGTGATGTATGTTAGTGACTTGAAAAGATTTGAAGTCCAGATGATGTATGTTTGTATGTGATACACATCAAAATGTTTGTATGTTATCTATATATGTTGTGTGAGTGTGATGTATATGAGTGTAGTGATATACATATGTGATATATATATACATATGTGATTGATATATATATATATATGTATGTATATTGATGTTGATGCTTTAACTTTTTTTAGAAGATGATGCTACCCTTTTCTCATTACAAATCCATCATGGTGGATACTTTACAAGGATTCTTGGTAGAACATATGTGAATGGTAAGGTTAGTCACGTTGATTTCGTAGATGCCGATACATTTTCTGTTCGTGAGTTGAATAACATAATTATGGAACTTGGATACGGTATGGAAGAGGATGTTGTTTACTCATATTATAAGGATCCGGATAATAACCTTGATTTTGGTCTTAAAGCAATCAGAAACGACAAAGATATAATTAACATGATATACTATGTTGGTAAGCATAAATGTTGAAGCATATATAGTCATATATAGTGTGTCCGTCGCTTGTTGAGTAGTCTGGGCTTAATGTTATACACCTGATATGTTGTAAACACATGAAACTGGGTCATTCGTAGGAGCATATACGAATGAGACTCAGTCGTATGACTGAGCCATGCTAATGGACCAGTCGTGCGACTAAGAGATGCGATTGGGGCATTCGTAAGACTGAACCATAAGAATTGTCTAGTCGCACGATTGAACCATATGCATGGTCCAGTCATACGATTGAACCATACGCATGGTCCAATTGCACGAATGGGCCCAGTCGCATCTAATATGGGTTGAGGCCTATATATACCAGTTTTAATGTGTAGAGAGATGAAGGATTTTGAGATGAAGTCTGCCCGGAGCCGAGGGCTGCCGGATGAGAGGGGAGATCATGCTCGATCTCCCCTTGCCAAGAGTCTTGATTCTTATGTTGTAACGAACTTGTAATCGTTAGGTTTTATTAATGAAACCAATTTTTGATAGTTCGTGTTATTGATTTGACTTTTGGTTTTGGTTGATTATCCTTCCGTCAAGAACATGCTCGATGTCTACCGATCCTGCCAACTTCACAATTGGTATCAGAGCCAGTTACTGCTGGAATGATCTAACAATCATTCTAGCAACCCGAGCTCTTGATTTCTGGATCAAAATTCAGATCTTGACGTTAAACCCACTTCGTGTTCTTCGTGCTTTGCTCAGATCTTGTTACGTGTGTTGTTTCTTTGTTAAAATCGAATTCGAAACCACGTTCCTATCACCCTTTCGAATTTGATGATACCTATTTTGTTTCGGTTCACGAAAAATTCCTTAGATTAGGGTTTTGGGCAGCCCTGGCGGTTGCAGATCTGAAAATCTGCGTGCAGACCCGTTCATGCGATTGGAGCATTCGTACGAATGAGCCATGCGAATGGACCGTTCGTGCGACTGGACCAGTCGTATTTTTAATCGTGCGACTGGACCAGTTGCATGTTCAATCGTACGAATGAGCCATCCGCATTGACTCATCCGCATTTGTTCCAAACCAAAAAAAAGAGTCTGGAACTGCTTCTTGCATAGATTTGAGGCTGAGCAAAGCATATTCACCCTAAGGTTCTTTTATCAAATAAGTTCAATGTATACCCCATTATTCGTCAGGCTTCCAGAATAGGTGAATGTAATTGGAACACAAAAGTGAGAAGAGAAGATGTCAGCAGTCGGTGCTGATTTTGTGGGGTAGTCAGGAGCATCTGACTACTTATGGGCCAATCAAGGTATATTTATCCGCACAGAGAGGATTCTCATTCTTAGGGGGAATCCATGTATAGAGAAATGAAGACGCAATCAGAAAGTGATGATGTGAGCAGGTTTCTGATGATGAATCTACATGCATGCTGATTTGTTTGATATAATCAGCTGTGGATTGGAACCTTCAACCTTTTGCCCAATACACCGTGTGAAGACGCTAGGAGAGCACAATGTCTATATATTGGGATATGCTGAATGTGAGGGGGATTTTCAGTAGGTGGTGATGTTAATCAGGTTAGCCTGTGTGAAAATTGAAGCAATGGAAAATTGTTCATGTCATTATCTGGAAAAATCAGTCATATGGGGAATCGTGCTGCTATGATGGTGTTCTGCAAAGTAAACGAAAGCTATTGTGCCTAAATTCATTTTCAGGGATATGGTAGCAACCTGATGGATCGGCAACGTTGGCTAATATGGTTTTTCATTTGATTCTATTGAAAAACAGAGCAAAGATTGACTGAAGATTGTAAGAGGTGTTATCTACTATTCACAAGCAACGTCCAAGGGGGAATTTGTTGGAGCATATATAGTCATATATAGTGTGTCCGTAGCTTGTCGAATAGTCTAGGCTTAATGTTATACACCTGATATGTTGTAAACACATGAAACTGGGTCATTTGTAGGAGCATATACGAATGAGACTCAATCGTACGACTGAGCCATGCTAATGGACCAGTCGTGCGACTGAGAGATGCGATTGGGGCATTCGTAAGACTGAACCATAAGAATTGTCCAGTCGCACAATTGAACCATACGCATGGTCCAGTCGTACGATTGAACCATACGCATGGTCCAGTCGTACGATTGAACCATACGCATGGTCCAATCGCACGAATGGGCCCAGTCGCATCTAATATGGGCCGAGGCCTATATATACCAGTTTCAATGTGTAGAGAGATGAAGGATTTTGAGAGGAAGTCTGCCCGGAGCCGAGGGCTGCCAGATGAGAGGGGAGATCATGCTCGATCTCCCCTTGCCAAGAGTCTTGATTCTTATGTTGTAACGAGCTTGTAATCGTTAGATTTTATCAATAAAACCAATTTTTGATAGTTCGTGTTATTGATTTGACTTTTGGTTTTGGTTGATTATCCTTCCGTCAAGAATATGCTCGGATATCTACCGATCCAGCCGACTTCACAATAAACTCATTGAGGTATACTTGGAGCATCAGAAATTAGTAAAAGACAAAGCTTTGTTTCTTGAATGGCATAATATAGATGCAAGTGTTTCAAATGTGGATATAAGTGTTCAAGAAGAATATGTTGATGAAGAAGGTAAGAATGTAGATAGTGATAGTGATGACAATGATTTCATGATTGATGAACAAAACTTACATGAAGATATTGAAGTAGATATGAAAACTTTTATGCAAAATGTTGATATGAATAAGGAATGGGTTGGAGATGGTGAAGAAGAAAAAGAATATATTGAGGGTGGAGATGATGAGGCTGCTCATTTTGATCATGATGATTTTGAAAGAGGAACAGACTCAGAGAATGATAATCCTAGGAGAACAGCTTTAAGGAGACTCATAAGGGAAAAACAAAGAGAATTGGTTGGGTGTTCTGAAAGCCAAAAGGTTAACTTTTATGTGGGTCAAGTTTTTCCAAACAAAGAAATGGTGAAACAGAAAATTTCTTTGCATGCCATAGAAAGTAGAAGGCAGTTGCATATCATTAGAAATGATAAAATCCGATTTAGGGTGATTTGTAAAGGAAGCATACCTCAATCTGAAAACGAAGTATATAGAGACAACCCACTTGCCCATGGCTTTTTTATGTTTCTAATAAAGATGAATCTTGGACTGTAAAAACATATATCAATGTCCATACTTGTCTTCAAACAAGAGATGTGAAACATTGCACTATTAATTTCTTAGCTAAGGAGGTGCAAGAATCAATTCTACCAAATCCTAATATCCCCATCAAAGCACTTCAACATAATGTACAAAAAAAGTATGAACTTCATGTCTCTGAACAAAAGATATTCAGGGCTAAATTTGTGGCAACCAAGAAGATCCAAGGAGATTATTCATATCAATATGCACTTCTAAGAGACTAGTGTTTAGAGTTACAATCAACCAATATAGGCATCACTATGAAAATAGACATTGAGCCTTGTGATCCATCTAGTCCTAGTAGGATGTTTAGGAGGATCTACATTTGTCTAGGTGTTTTAAAAAGAGGATTTATGATGGGTATGAGAGAGCTTTTAGGACTAGATGGATGTTTTATGAAAGGCCCATGGCCCGGTCAAATCTTGACAGCTGTGGGTGTAGATGCAAACAATGGTATATACCCTGTTGCATATGCTATTGTTGAAGCTGAAAACACATCTTCTTGGACTTGTTCTTGTAATGTTTGGGAGATGACCTTGGTTTAGATTTGAGATCTAACTTTACATTCATAAGTGACAGACAAAATGTTAGTAATTTATATACCAAATTCATGTTTTATAAATTTTAACACTTCTTTTTCATATTTTAGGGTATTATACCGGTTTTGGCAAAAACTTATCCTTTTGCTGAACATAGATATTGTCTAAGACATATACATGAAAATATGAGACAAAATTGGAAAGGTAATTTGTATAAGGATTTCTTATGGAGAGCTGCAACAACAACTACAATTCCATAGTTTCAACTAATTATGGAGAAGTTAAGGCAATTCAATCAAGGTGCCTATGATTGGTTGATTTCTATCCCACCTAGACACTGGTCTAGATCATATTTTACTAGTTAGTTATGCAAATCATAATATAAACTATGTTAGACATAAATCTAATTTATGTATGTAATCTAATTTATCGTTAAACAGGTAGAAGCAAATGTGATGTTGTGTTGAACAACTTGTGTGAGGTTTTTAACAAGCAGCTTGTAGATGGCAGAGACAAACCAATTATTACATGTTTGGAGTATATCAGAGAATATATAATAAGAAAGATTGTGAATGTTCAAAAGGTAATTGACAAGAGTGAAGGGGCACTAACACCAAGTGCTACTAAAGTCTTCAATACTATCAAGTCGGAAGCTATAAAATGTAAAGTGACATGGAATGGATTAAACAAGTTTCAAGTTAGTGATTATGAAGAACAATATGTGGTTGATGTTCACCAAAAGATATGTTCTTGTAGAAAATGGGAATTGACTAGAATCCCTTGTAAGCATGCAGTCGCAAGTATATGGAACATGGCAAGCAATGGTCAAGCAGTAGGTATTCCAGAAACTTGGGTTGATTCATGCTATTGGCTAGATACATGGAGGAGGGTGTATATGAATAAGATTGACCCTATCAATGGTAGACAATTATGACCAAAATCTCCATGTCCAACAACTCTCCTGCCACCTAAACATCACACTCCAATTGGTAGGCCTAAAAAAAGAGAAAGAAATCAATTAATGAGTTGAGTCAAAGTATGGTTCGAGGAGGGAAAATGTCAAGGGTAGGACAGTCAGTCACATGTAGCCAATACAAGAAAAAAGGTCACAACAAGGTTTCTTACAAAGGCCAAGAGGTTGCTACTTTAACAACGAAAGGGAAAGAGAGTGCCCGTTTTAAGTTAACAGGGAAGAGTTAGCCAATGCATAAACTAAAGAAAAAATTGTTACCTTATGGTGTTTAGTTTTTTGACTTCAACAGTCAAAGTATGAAATTGTCATTTTGCTTTGGTGATGTTTAGTTTTTGTTATAGGTTTTGACTTTTGGATGGAAACTTTCATTTGACCTTTATTTATGTTATTTGACTTTCTGATGGTATAGTCCAAGTGGATGGAATGAAGATTATAAAATGTTTAGTTCCAAGTCTCACATTCTTGACTTTTTTTGTTTGTTTGCTAAACTGCTTAATAGGTATAAAATGACAGAGCTTGTCAAATAGGAACAAATTCTATCCATTTTGGTGTAAAGGCATGGACTTATTCGTTACTCTTTGCATCAATACATTTTGGATAATCAATTAATTTGGCATAAGGTTTCCTGTTATGTAATTTAGTTCTAAACAAAGATGGTGCTAAATAGTGAACTTATAGATTAGAAGAGAATAAAATGAAAGATGAAGCAAACCTTTTATAGAATACATTTATTAGTTGTAAGCATGCTGTGTTGCTATTGTTGATCTTCTCTTTCTGATTTAATTAATTAGTTAAACATTGTAGTTTGAATATATAGTTTAAAGGTATAGTTATGATCCAAGTATATATTTTGATAGTTTAGTTAATTTAACTTCATTGCTATAGTCTCAATTTGACAATTAACATAACTTGATTTTATTGTTATACTCTCAGTTGACATACTAACATAATTTGACTTTAATACTGTCATTCGATAAAAATGGAGCAAACACCTCAGGAGCATGATAATGAGGTATGCACCCTAGTTGAATCATATAAAAACTAAAAAACAATGAGAGTATATTAACAATGAAATAGTATATTCTGTTTTGACTTTTGGAAGTCAACTATGGAGTCGATTTTACCAAATTGAATAAATATTCATTTGAGAAGTTCACTATGATTCTTGTTTTCAACTTTGAACAGTTTAAGTTCAACTGAAGAAATAACAAACAACGAACAACAATCAATTGAGAAAATAACATATACTTCAGACTTTGTTTTTCAATTTCATATCTTCATTTACTTGATCATCGGCATCCATCTTCAAGAACCCTAGGATTCTTCTCTTTATGTTTGATTTTGTGTTCTTGATTCTGAAACAAACGATTCTTTTATTTGTTGTATTGAGCAACACATTTTGTGTTCTTGCATCAATAATTTGTAGACACAAAGATAAAGAGATGAAAATAGAGTGAGTGAGAGAGAGAGAGAGAGACTAATGAATGAGTGTGCAAATGATTATCATCCCCCTCTGCAATTCCTTTGGAAACTCTAGAATCCCTTCAAGAATAAGATGACAAAAACAATTTGTGAGTGTTCTTTTGGGAAGATGAACACATTTTTGGGGGTGAGGCTTGAAGGGTTTATACAGTTTTACTTTTGTTTTATTTTGAAGGTATATAAATATAAAAGAGTAAATAAGCTGGTAAAAAATATGATGGTAAAAATACAAAAATACCCCTAGTGTGCAACTCACATGTGCAATTTAACGTTAAATATTTAACTCTGTTAGTGTATTGGACTAAAACAGAAAGATAAACTGAAAATTAAGGACTATATCTACAAGCTTTAAAGATCAGGGACCATATTCAAAAATAAGATAAAAGCATAGGGACCGACCATAAATTTTACTCAACTAGTCTATATTTTAAGGAATGAAATGATATATTAAATTAGATGAAAATAATATATCTTTTGTTAAATTACATGGATATGATTGATACAAGTGAATGGTCTAGGCACGTATCCAACTCAAATACAAATATAACGGATTCAAAGATGCTATACTTTCTTATTTAAAAAATTGTTGAAAATCACTTTATCAAATATTGACTAATTTAGCTTTTAAGAAGCCATTACTGTCAAGAATTCATTGGTATGTGATTTATTTATGACAGCTAGTAACTTTAATATATAAAAACTAGTTGGTGATTTGTTTTATAAGTTTCTACAAGTTGAATAATTTTAATATACTAAAGTATAAAATTTTTGATGAAAACCAAAATATATATTACTCTTTTATGAGCCTAAACACTTGAGCCCATATCACTGTCCCATTGGTTCGTGAAGCCCAGTAGAGTCAATTTAATTAACTGATTTGCATAACTCTTAAAGCCCATTAAATATTATTACTAACCAACTCTGAAAATCTGCAATAATGTAATAGCCCACTGTACCTCATGGACACTTCACAATCGTACTGATTTCTAACCATTAAAGCCCAATACAAAATAATAGTTCTTAGACATATTTACATTAAGAAACCGAATTCATATAGGAAGAAACCGAGTTTTCTCATGTTATAAATTACTCACATGCTCATTATCGAGATAGGACCTAACTAGCAACAATTTAAAACTTCATTTGAAATAGTTTATTGTTATAATCTATTTAGATATAGAGAGGTGGATGAGATATAATATTTACAAATATGTTTACTGAAGTGTAAACTAATATTGATTGTTTTGAGGGGAATAACAATAACTTATGTTATTAGAATCTCTAAGATCAAAAACAAAATTTACTAAGGCCATATGGTATTCTTAACTTCTAGAGCGTTAATGCTGGCTCATTACCGCATTTTAAAAAATGGTTACCATCTCTTTTGTGTTCATATTGTTAAATCACCTGGTAAAGAAATCAAAGTGAATATTCCGACCTGCAAATAAAACATCATTGTATAATTTTAAGGTGGGATGAGACGCTCTTTCCTTTTTTCTTAAACTTCGATTCCCTAGCCAACTACCAATAAAACGATGTAAAATTAGTTTTTCAATAAAGTCCCCTGGAGGGGTGGGCACTCATATTTCTTCTCAGAACATTCGTAGACATTTTTATATATAATATATAACTAGGTTTATACTCCAGGCGCCGTTACGTCAGGGATTTGATGATGAACCCAACTTTAAAAACTTACACCATAAACCTCAACTAACAATAGATTAAATAAATGTTTACATAACATTAAAAACCACATATGATTCAATTCAATGTAAAAAAAAGAAGGAATATAACTGTCATGCCTAAACCTATTGTTTCATGAAGCAATATTTACCTTAAACTCAAGATTTGCTGGACAGTTACTATTGAGTAAAAATATCTTTGGATTTGGATCTCTAGATTTGTCTCTTTCGATATCTCCAAGTACAAATTCAATTTTTAATGCCGACTCCTAACCAAATACACTTTGGACGAACTCATAGACCCAACGGAGATTGAAACAGACTCAAAGCGACACGTAAAAAAGTAAAACGTAAATACCGGCATTTGCTAGTTCTTCCTGGGATGAGTGTTCACCAGCATCATGACTTTTTCTAGCTTCTTGTTTAGTTATAGACTTACTTCCTCTACGAATATTTTTTGAGCAACAACCTATTTTGAGGCATCTAGAATTGATAAAAAAACGGATAAATAAATAACGGGTTGATAATGTTAAAACATTATGCGGTAGTTTGAAGTGTTTTAACAGCAAAGTTAACAACATCAAAAACAACTTTCAAATGTAGCTTAATTGTAATGGTCCCTTCACCTGTCTTAGCTACAATGTCATTTACTAATCTTTCAACAAAGCAACGAATTTTGTAAACTTAAGTGCAATTAGCATCTCTCCTATTTTGAAAATCCCATCAGTTTGTATAATAATTTGTTAAAAACGAAACTTTTGACTTTAACTTCCTTACATAATGTCACTTGCTGAATAAGAATACCATTTTTTACATTTTGCTATAACTTTGCAACTTTATATATAACTGGATACTCAATACAAAGTTGGTGATGGGGAACCAAATGAAATGATAGAGTAACAAATCCTCCACTAACACACATCATTCCACCGTTAAGAGACATTAAATTTAGAAACTATAATACTGCCATCTAAAACCACATAAGTGTTCGACCCAAACCCGTTACTAACACAGAGTTTGCAAGGTTAGAATAATATTGGGGAGGCATCACATAGTTCTTGAAACAAAGTGTGATCTCATGTAAGTATTTTAAAACAATTAGCATATAATCAACATTCAAAAACATTTACCTTAGCATATAATTGTCTGTTGCCTCACATTATAAGATTGTCCAACTTATAAACAATAAATCTAAGAAAACATATCAATACTGAGACACTTTAATACCCCAAACACAATTATCAATCCCGCACTAAAAATAAACACCAATATTCGAAATTCCAACAAAAACAGAACCTAATAAGCTTTATAATATATGATAAACAATTTAATTTTTGTAATTTTAACACACTAAATAAATTAACTTTCATTACTTAAGCGATATACATTATTTCAAAAGAAACAACATAACATTTCCACCGATACGATAGCATACACACTATTGTTATACGTTTACATCTAGGACACTTTAATTTTCAAAATAAAAATCTCATCGGAAATGTGTAGAAATGTCCGATGCAAATTTTTCCGTATAAATTCCCACATGTGAATCCATACATGCCATGCCAGGTACATACACATATATAGATTGGTTGATGGAAATATATACAAAAACAAGTCAAAAAGATTATATGAATGCATAATTAACTCATCATCTAAACAAATGACAGCCCAAAGATGTACATCATATTGACACTTTTTCAATAAGAGTTCTACATTTGCATAAACATAAAACAGCATGCAAGTATGCTTATTGTTCAAAAGATAAAACAAAACTAATGTTCATCATGGATGTTGAGTGGTACTTGATGCTGGTGTTTGTTGTTGATCACCATGCCATGTCCAAACAATGTCTTTTAAAGAAGGCTTCAGTTCTTGATCACAAAAGTTTTCATATTCTATAGTGTCTCCTGCTAACTTCTTCATCTCCACCATGTGAAAAGATGGAGCTACCTCAAATATCTCCGCATCTATGGCTAAGTGCCCCTTTCGCCCTTCTTTGTGCCCTTGCATCGTCACTCGCCCATCCGGCCTTTGCATGATCTGAAACTGTTCTGTAGAAGCCACTTCTTCAAGCTTCGAAACGATCGCTGATGCTGTTTGTTTGGTGGTGAAACGCGCCTCAGGTTTCTTGCTTGAACCGTTGTCCTCGAACAAACCAGAAAGATTGAATCCTTGAGAGAGTGATATGATATCGAATGCATTCATGCTAGTAGGTTTTAAAGTACTCATAGAAGAACTTTTTCTTATAGCTTTCTCTTCAAGCCCTTTGAGATCAGCACTACTAGATCTTGGACTATCTGTGAATTTGAACACACTTTCATCATCAAACACGCTTCGTGGCAGATAATGTGGCTCGATCTTCTTGAATCCCTTTTGAAACCAAGAGTTTTCCATGATTTTAGCTAGTGTAACCCTTGTAGTTGGATTAGGATCTAGAATTCTTGAAAGTAGTTTCTTGACCTCAGGAGGAAACCAACTTGGGCATTTGAATTCCCCTTTACTAATTTTCCTATACATTCCCATCAAATTTGCATCACTAAATGGAAGATAACCTGCAAGCAAAACAAACAAGATCACCCCACATGACCAAATATCCGCCTTTTCGCCATCGTAACCTTTCTTGTGAATAACCTCAGGAGCAACATAAGCCGGTGTTCCACAAGTTGTGTGCAAAAGACCATCAAGCCTTTTAGAATCAACCAAAGCACTCAATCCGAAATCAGAAATCTTAAGGTTTCCAAATTCGTCAAGAAGAAGGTTTTCTGGCTTGAGATCGCGATGGTAGACACCACGACTATGGCAAAAATCAACTGCTGCTACTAATTGTTGGAAATATTTTCTAGCGGCATCCTCCTTCAACCTCCCTTTCGCAATCTTATTAAAAAGCTCGCCGCCTTTCACATATTCAATGGCGAAATATATCTTAGTCTTGCTAGCCATAACCTCGTAAAGTTGAACAACATTCGGATGCCTAACAAGCTTCATCACAGAGATCTCTCTTTTGATTTGATCAATCAAACCATTTTGCATCACCTTCCCTTTGTCAATCACCTTCACCGCGACACTTTTACCTGTTTTTATGTTCCGGGCATGGTAGACCTTTGCAAACGTGCCTTGGCCAAGCAATTTTCCAAGCTCGTATCGTTGCATCAATATGTTCCCCTTCTTGCTCTCCATCTCCACAACTTTATAAAGATCCGAAACAATGTAGATTTAAGAATATTTACAACGAATTCAAGATCATATGAACCATGAATGATGGTGCCAAGGGGCTACACGAATTTACGACCTTGCCTCCATTCGAAGGGTGCTAATATATTGTTTCCCCTTGAGATCAAACCACTAGAAAAAAAAAGAAGAATCAATGCACCACAAGGAAAAATAGAACACAAAGTAACATATGATTGATCAAAATCAAATATGTGGCAAAAGTAGAATGATTGGTTGAGATGATGGCCAATAAAAGTGATCATGGAATTATGGTTGCTATTTATAGAAAGATCCATCTTGCAGTCAAAGAAATAATCAATTCTTACTTTCTAGTGAGGATATATGAGGTTAATATGTGGTTATGAAAGCAATGACCTCGTTTACAAACACGGGTTGGACCTATGTAACAGGTTTAACTATCTACCGAAACTCATGAACTAAATTACGGATACACACACAATCAAACCTACTATTTATGGATGCATATACAAAAAAGATTTGCTGAACAGACTCACTCAATCTGGTAAAAAAGTTTTAATGACGAACCTGACAACAAATCCTTCTTAATAAACACATGAAATCTATAAAAGCTAGATACCAATAAAATAAATTTCTAGATCTGTCATTACACATATTTACCAATGATTATAAATGTTTTATGAAGATAAGAAAAATGATTCTACTATTATTTGTTTAAATTGTAAGAAAAATTAAAATTGTATTTAAATCATTCATTGAAGTTTGATAATATTATATTTCAAGATAGTTTATACCAATCATGGTTCCAAAGTTTTTGGCCAAATGTTTGGCCTAACTAAGTGGTGTGTGCTTGTTAACCACTCATTTCAGAACTAGTTGAGACCACGTTATTATATATGGTGAGACATCAACATTCAGTACTGGTGTTCGGACCATGAAGAATAGTGTGGTTGTAGTAGTTTCACCTGTCAGTTTGAAGATGATTCATGCATCTATGAATCGAATTGTATGATCCATAAATCGATTTTTGATTCGAACACAAGTTATAGATCTGATCGGCTTGGAAGAAGTGATGGTGAAAGGTGGATGATCCATATTACAATTATGTATTGGTGAAAGGTGGATGATCCATATTACAATTATGAATTCGTTTGATTTGTGTCCACAAGTGGCTACTTCAGGCAATTTCCATCACAATTTGGTGTTTGTTCTCAACCCCTACGTCACAAGTTGCAATATAATATCCTATTTAAATTTCATTGATCCAATCCTTGGCATCAAAAACCCATCGAGAGAATAAGAAAGTTGAAAAGTTATTTAGATAACCTAATCATTTATTATAATATTTTTTTAATATCGTATTTTCAGATTTCAAAATTCACGTTCACGTATTTTGTAACTAAAGATAAAACAAGTTATATTCAACTATTATAAAATTACGGAAAAATTCTAAAACCTAAATTCAAACATTAAAAATTCAAAATATTATATTAATTAAAATATACTAAAATGGAATTATTATAAAATCATCAATGGGATTTCTATTTCGTTCTTTATAGAATGCAACCATTTGGCTTTTATTTATTATAATACTAGATTAAATGCTCATATGTTACACGGGCTAAAATAAAAAATTATACGATACATTATAGATACGTATAATCTAATATTTGTATAGGTAACAAATCAATGAAATTATCATATATAACAAACATACTTAAGTTATAAGAAATAATATACAAAAAAATATTTATCATTCGTAAATATCCACAAACCTTTTTATATACATTTCCATAATATTTTAGTTTTAATATTGATTATCTAAAAATTAAACTTATTTAAAAAAATAATATGTATTAAATAGTTTTTTTGAGATGATTTATTTAATTATAGAAAAAATTTAATCTTTCTACTATAATAAAAGAGTAACTTGAGATGCCACGTGTAAGCATTACAATCATTCTCACCAAAGTTTTCCCGCCTCTATCTCTTCTTAAATAATTACTTTAATTACTAATAATATTATGTAACCTTCTTTTACATTTAACAATACGTAATTTCACTTATATTATATCTTAGAATACATTTTATAATTAATAAATTTTATTATATTAATATTTAACTATTCACGGGTTTACTAAAGCTAGTTCATTAATATAGTAGTAATTGAGCATTTGAATTTTTTTTATAAAAATCGTAAGTTTAATCTATCTATATATAAAAAAAAGTATTGAAGTGACACTTATGCAAATATTAGGCTTCCTCATATTAGTTTTCCTGTCTTTTTCTCCTAATAAATAATAAAAGTATATACTAATTATATTATTTAAAACACTCACATTATATATATATATATATTGTACAATTAAATATTATAGGTTTTTATAAAAAAACAAACATTAAAAAAGAATATAAAATATAAAAAATTAAACATATTTTTCAAACAAAAAAATTTTAAAAAGTGTTTTTAAGTATTATAAGGATGGTTTAAAAATGAAATTATTTTTAAAATACAAAACAAAATTTATTTTTATGAAAAAAAGGTCTAAAATGATATTATTGTTGTTTTACTTGAGGTACTTATTTTTACGTAATTCAATCATATTTTATCTTAAAATATTATTTTATAATTTTTTTTTAATTTTTATTACAAAATTTTTAAAATTTTTATCTATTTAATCCGTGTATCACACGAATATTAAACTAGTATGATTAACACATGTGAACAAATCTATGCGGAACTTAGGTAAAGATAACATAGACAAACAAGAAAATGATTATATGGCTATAGCCATTTTGTTTTATAAGATTAGATTTTTTAAAATTTTAAGCGTATTCTTTTTAATATTTCTATCACATTCGGTTTTTTGTGTTATTTATATTTGGTTTCTTATATCTTAACATGAAATATTTGTTAATCATAAATTTTTTTCTACTTTAGTTTCATTTTACTGAGGGAATTGCATAGATCATCTTTTAAAAACTGCAACTACCATTGCCATAATTGCATATAACTTCTCTTTTATTAAAATTTCATATATGGATGAACATTGTAAATAATCAATGTTCTTTGTCTCTCTCTCCCATGATTAGAACCATCAATCTTAAACTTATACTAAATTGTTTTTTTATGTTGATATAGTTTCTATTTTACATAATACGATTCTTTTCTTAGGGATTGGATTATATTCTACATGGTACGATTCATTTCTCTCAATTGATTTTTTTTCCTAAGATGGTTATTTGCTTAGGTCATGTTTTGGATTTTTTTCTTTGGTTTGTTTATAGCTTGCAAAGTAGGATTTCTTTTGTCCTCAAGATTGATTTTAGTTTAACTATATATTTGAAATCATTATTTCGTTGTTATGTTTCATTCTCCAAAAGATGAATGCTCATCACTCATTACACCTGAGAAATGAGCACGACAATAACATATACTAATAATTTAAACAATAACACTTTTAGTTTTTACTTGAGTAGTTCCCCACTTACATAATAATTAAATATTTACATTCAAATAAACTTTATTTCGTTCATAATGATTGTTACAGCGAAAATAAAACCAAATAGAAAATAAAAGTAAATCTAGCGAAAATATACATAACACTTATATGTATGTATTGATTATTATTGACTGATGTGAATTAAGACATTCTTTGCGCTATTAAAATCTATGTTGACTTTAATTTGAAATATAATAACAAAATAGGTGAAAATAAAATAAACAATTTTCTATGATTGTTTACGGTTTGGTTTGGGCGGTTCGGCCAAGATATCTCGGAAAACCGAGGGTTTGCAGTTTTGTATAAATGTAAGCATATCGGCCAATGGTTTGACGGTTCAATTTGATGGTTTGATGATCTATACGGTTTAGTTTTGACAGTTTTTGTCCATCTTCTATTCTCATGTAATAATTTCTTATGTATATGTATGTAGTACACGTCTCGTCTGGATGGTCGGTTCCACGTTCCAAACCAAAAAGCGACCAAATGTCTACGATTTGAATGATTTGGCTTATTAGTTTATATGGTTTGAACTATACAATTTAAACCGGGCGAAACAATCTACAAGCCTCCGGTTCAACTGATTTGGTTAGTTTGAACATCTTTTGAACACCCCTATAATTTTGTATATCCTTAAATTTGAAAATATAAATTTATTTTAAACAAATGCATCTTTACTAACACTAAAATCATTATTTTTAGAACAAAAGGGAAAATAAATTTATACCAAATTATAAAAGATGATATAAACTAAACAAAGGACTTGAAAAAACTTTAACGATGTTTGTTTGATTTGATGTTACGGTTTTGGGGGCAGAATAATAAGAGAAATATCCAAACAAACAACAAAGAAAAAGAAGATTATTTCCCCCTTTTTTCAGATGGTCACAAAGAGGTTCATCCTCTGAGATCATCTTGAAAAGGGTGGTAAATCATTATTCATACTGCTTGATTATAATTGTTTTCAAGAATTCATTCTATGATACTTCTGATTTGTTCCAACATTTCAGTGATCTAAACAATCATCATCATCATCTTCTTGTTTACATTCTATGATACTTCTGGATTTGTTCCAACATTTCTTCCTGAAAAGCCCTAATATTTGGTAACTTTATTGTTTATTGGTTATGTCCCATCAAAATTCAATTACATTTGATTTATATATGATTGTTTCATGTTATTTTTCGTTAGAAATGTGTGTTAAATTTGTAAAATTAGCCCAAAGAATCCATTTTTATCTTCCAAATTGAATCTTAGAATATACAATCTTTCTAGATAAAAATCGATTATTTAGTAATCACTCATTGTTTGGTTGTTTGATTATTCAGAAGAAATTTTGTGACAAAAGAAAGCTGGCTCATTCAGACAACCGGTGGTGCAAGGGTGGGGTGTTGGCAGAAACAACTGCTGCATTCACCATCACAAGATATTATTATAAGTGCAATGTGGGATAGATGGATGACAAATAATATTCATTATTCTTTTATCTTGATTTTGATTCTTGTTCATGGGTGTTCTTCCCTTAATCTTGAGGGTAAGCTTAAATTAACTTTAAGAAGTTAAAACTTTAATCTTTTATTTTCTTTATTATTTTTTAAAATTGGGATTTATGTGTTTTGTTTGCTATATATTATGAATTGAAATTGCAGGACTGGCATTATTAGATTTTCGGGCAAGAGTTTATTATGATCCAAATGGAGCGTTTAGAAATTGGAATGGTGGTGACGATGATCCATGTTCATGGTCTCATGTTCAATGTGTTTTAGGATATGTTCATTCTCTGTAATTTTACCATATATTTTCTTTCATCATGCACTATATTGTTTTAGTTGTTTTATGTTGATTGAATCTTGAATTATACATGTTTTTATGTGATTATATATTTTTCTTGAAGTGATCTTAAAGGGTTATCTTTGGAAGGAGTGCTTGCACCTGAGTTAGGCAATCTCACTCACTTGAGACGTCTGTAAGTATCGATCAGACGATTATATTAATTTTTAAGTATCTGAAAAGTAAGAGTTAATTTGAGAAATTTATTAAGTTTTCTATGTTTTTGTTCAATCGATTATTAGTGACCTCTCTCACAACCACTTTTATGGAGTTATTCCAAAAGAGCTTGGTGAACTCAAGATGTTGGAGATGCTTGATTTAAGGGATAATAATTTAATTGGAAATCTTCCACCAGAAGTAGAAAAGTTACGGTTACTAAATGTTTTGTAAGTGGTTTAATTTTAGTGAATATGGGTTATCAAAATTTTCTTATAAATATATTCACATCCTTATTAACTTGGAAGTTGAGAAATGTGTTAATTTGACTTTAAATATTTTCTATCTATCCTAGGCTGCTATACAACCACAATCTTGAAGAAAACAGTCCCAAAAAACTCAAGAACCTCAATTTCCTACATAAGATACAATTTGTTCAAAACTTTACACTTGGTGTTAAAAATGCAATTGGATTACTAAACAGGAAACTTGGGAGATGGTGAGTGTTTCTTTCTAATTTTTCTGTCAACTTATAAAATTTAATTATGAATTTACGATGTGTAATTTCTTCTCATGACATTTTATTGTTACAGCATCTGGCATGGCGGTTTTAATACTATTAGCAAGGAAGATTCCATTCTATCCCTATTTGAAGAAACTGTTACTAGTTATCTCAAACCATTTCAATTGTAAGAAAAAAAATCATACTATTTACCTCAACTATTTAAGAATCTTTTACGATTAAATTTTTATTTTTATTTTTTATTTCTAACATGTTTCAGGTTCAGCAAAAGTATTTCAGATAATTCTTGTGTTATGGAAGATACAGTTCAACATCTAAACATCGATAGAAGCATCATAAATCGTAAACTAGTAGAACAACCTACAAATCTGGTATCTAAATCTTTTCTTGCCATTAGAATGGAGATCAAGAAACTTAAAGATAATCAAGCTCCAACATCTAGTGATGCTGACTCAAATCCTAGTGGTCAAATTCAAATTAAGATAGACATATGGTTGATCATGATTGGAGTGTTTTGTGGAGGTTTTCTATTATTTACTGCTATAGCTCTATTGTTCATCATTAGAAATCTTATGAAGACTATGACTCCATGGAAGTCTGGGCTTGGTAGACAGTTGCAGAAAGCATTTGTTAATGGTAATTTTCTTTATTGCTAACTTCAATTAATACACAAAGTCTTATGATTATATACTTACTATCACACATTTAAATATCCTAAATAATTCAATTCTAATAGGTGTTCAAAAACTAGACTTGAGAGAGCTAGAAACAGCATGTGAGGATTTTAGCAATATTATAGATACAATTGAAGGTTGTGTACTTTTCAAAGGCACATTATCAAATGGAGTTGAAATATGTGTTGCTTCAACAACAATTACTAAACTCAAAGATTGGTCAAAAAGTGCAGAATTAAGGTTCCACAAAAAGGTTTTGTTTTTCCTTCAAACTTATTTATCCTGTGATACTAAATACATAAGCTAGCTTTCTTATATTCTTGTAGATTGAAACATTATCACATGTAAACCACAAGAACTTTGTTAACCTTATTGGTTACTGTGAGGAGGATGAACCTTTTGTTAGAATGATGGTATTTGAGTATGCTCCCGAAGGCAAACTTTCAGAACATTTACATGGTAATATTGACATTGTATTTAAGGGAAATTTGTGGATGAAGTCATGATTGCTTACACATAAAACTTCTTTATTAGTTCAAGGGCTCGAGCATCTCGATTGGAGATCAAGGATAAGAATTATTATGGGAGTTGCATATTGTCTCCAACGCATGCATGACTTGACTCCTCCGATGGCGCACACACATCTGGATTCAAACACAATCTATCTAACTGATGATCATGCTGCCAAAGTAAGCTAGTAATCAGTTTGTAATTAGAATTTTTTTCCTAAAATACTTGAAAATCATTGTGTTTTTGTCGTTGTCAAATGAATATTTCATTAACTTTCTCAGATTGCATATTTGAATTTCTGGAAAGAGTTTTACCCGAAAGCAAAGATATCACAGGCAAATAAGTCTTCACACTCACCCCTTGTTAACAAAGAAAAATATATATACAACTTTGGTGTTTTATTACTTGAAATCATATCAGGAAAGCATCAAACTTCAAACAAATTGGAACCTTTTGTAGCATGGGTAAGTCGATAAAGCCACGTATTTTTTATCTACTGCTATAGTTTGTTATGTTGTATGATTATTAAATTGTTGTTTGTGTTTTTTTATATTTCCACAGGCTAAACAATTTTTAAGGAAGAAAGAAAACATCAATCATATTATAGATCCAACTTTGAAGTCTTTCAAGCAAAATGAGCTTGAAATTATATGTGAAGTTATTCAACAATGTATTCAAAAGGATGGTAGCCAAAGACCAAGTATAACTGAAATAATTACAAAACTTAGGGAAGTACTTGGGGTTTCACCTGAGCAAGCAACCCCTAGATTATCTCCCTTATGGTGGGCTGAACTAGAGCTTTTATCTATAAAAGAAGAACAACTTAAAAACTAATGTCATTTGATATATTACATATTTTGATTAACATTGTTTGAATTTTTCTCTAAGTTATTTTACGATGGAGAAAGTAGAATAGGACACAATTTTGTAATAGTGTACGGAACACAAGCTATAAAAAAAATTATGGGATGCAAATGAGGTCATATATGAGTTGGGAGAGATGAATATAAGCATGATTAGCTCAAGATTTATTTTTTTTAGCTTAAGAAAGTTGAATGCCATAGAGTAAATTCCTAACTTAAGTGTGACTTTTAGTCACCTTGCCAAGATCAAAATTTTAAACACCTATGAACAGCGATTCAAGAGACTTTGAAAGATAACACAAGATTGTGTTGAACAAAGAACACTTAGATTGCTTTGGGAGAACTTTACAAGGAAGATTGCTTTAAAACTTTGGAGGTGTGTTTCAAATGAGCTGACATCACTTATTTGTACTACATGTGGCTATTCTAGATCCATTCTTTGTAGAGTAATCTATGGCTACTTTTCTAGTAATTTCTATGGATCATGAAGCTTGGAGAATGGAATCAAAAGTTCTGAAACCCCAATCATTACGACTCGAGTTTACAAAGGGGTTACATTCTTCACTACCTAAATACACGACCTCCTTGTCATGCTTTCCTCATGGTATTATTGATTTTATCTCAGAACTATTGTCGTGTATCTTCGGCTAGCATCGTTATTTGGCACTTTCTTCCACTTGATGAAATATTCCTTATAACTTTATAAGTTGTGGCTTAGTATAGTTCAATCAGATAGGATCCAGATAATCTCCTAATACAAATATGTTACCATAGTTGTTGGTGCCCATTTAGACACCCCATATTCCAAGTCTTTCATGTCAGCATGTTAGGCTTGAGAAAACTCACATGAAAGACTAAATGAACCTTTATCTTACTTGGTGGTATTGAATTAGTTGATAAAAAAATTTTGTTAACTCTTGTTACTATTACGAATTAGTCTTCATATGTCCTTACGAGTCCTTATGCACGTCCATTAGTGAATTGAATTGTTGATCTCTAAGTTACATCATAAGTTGGTCTTTGATTTGAAACTCCATGTGTCGCTTATTATTTCAATCCACTTCTTCATATTTTTAGTTGTTTAATCTATGGATATATGAGCCATGTATGCTTGTTCATGCCACCACATTACTTTTGTCATAAGTGACTGTACTATTGTGGTCCTATGTTACAGATAAGGCATTGTTAGTGACAGTCGACCTGTCACCACCTACAATGGACTCTTACTTGCCTCACTTTGTTACATGTTATAAGAGAAATTTCATCACATCAAGAAGCTTGGTCCAATCACATTGTTTGGCGCTCACATAATATTGAATAAATAAGTTGGGCAATGCATACCCATTTTGTTGCCAATCCATTTAGGTTAGAAGCTTGTCAAGAAATTTTAGCTTAGTTCCTAAAATTTTGAAAAACTTCAACCAAAATCCTATTGTGAAATGCGATTGCGATCTCTCACTATTACTTGTTAGACTCTTATTATTTCACCACAAACTTAAAGAATAGTCTAGCTGTTATAGCTGTAGGAACATCAACAACTATAGGGACAAAAGTTCAATACTTAAAGAATTGATCAACCCCAATATTGAAACTCTTTCCCATGGATCATTGGCTGTTAGATATAGTTAAGTTAATCCTTTGGGTTGGCATTGTTCAAGCTTATCTTGTTAGAAAACCAATTATGTTTGCACATATGCTTCAATGTCATCTATCATGCAAGGGTTATGATGTACTATCAATTACACCTATTGTTCTTTTGATATTGGGATAACCAACCATAATTGACTAGTTTTTCCATCTTGAGCCAACGAGACTAGATGCTTGACGAAGGGGTCTTGAATTTAAACCTAACTTTATTTGATTTTGGAGTTGGATTGATGTTCGAGTGATAAACAATGAATTCAGCCTTTGGACTTAAAGAATCAGTCACCACGTTAGCTTTTCTTGATTTGTACTAGAAGACATAGTCAAAATTCATAAGAAAGTCTTGCAATCTAAGTAGTTTAGGGTTGATTTTCTTTTACATTTTGAAATAACTAGTTTCAACCTATCAGTTTTAGTGACGAACAATAACTAAAGAAGATAATATTTTCATGTCTGCAAATAGTGAACTATGGTAATATCTTATTTTCTTGTACTATGTACTTTTTCACTGTGCTAGTAAGTTTGCGAATTTCATATGCTATTGTATGTTTTTCTTGCATCAATACTCCATCCATTGTAAAATCCAATGTGTCTATGTTTAATCCAAACAGTTTGGTGATCACTACAATGAAAAAGTATATTTGGGATTGAAAACTTAGTATATGATACTAACTTAACTGTTATCAGGGACTGCTTTCATAAGTCATGTAGCTAAGGACACCTATTACTAAATAGTGGTTATATAACTAAAATCAATCCCATTGTATGGAACCAACAAAAACTAACGCTTAGCCCTGAAACATATAAATTTTGTTCGTTACCTGTCCTCAAGTGCCATAACATTTCAGTTTATGATATATTACATGCGTGACTAAAATCAGTCTTTAATATGATGCTTAAAGGACTAAAACTCAGTATTAAAACTATATCTATTTTCTCTCTTATACGTTTTATTTGCTTCAGGTTCCGTAAAAATTGTCTCTAAGATGTTGTAGATACTTGAATTAGTTATTAATAATATAGGTGTTTAAAAATATTTGAATTTTGATACAATCCTTGATGGATCTGGTTTGCTCAAGCTTTGTAACTGAACGGGTGTTAATTGTTTGGGGTTAAACATAAATTTTTTTTTATATTTGTGAATATGAAACGAGGGTTGTGGAAGTGAAACCGAAGCCACTGGGAGTTAAAAGGCCAAAAATGATGTTCTAACACATAGTGCTCCACTAAGAGCGCATTGTACTCTAACACCAGCGCACTAGCCAGCTTAATGCAAAACACTTGGACAGTGCAGTGCATTATGCTCTGATACCAACACACTGTCCAACACACTACCCAATGCACACCTGAAACCGTGTGCTAGCCTCCAACAGCCCCCGAATTTTCGGGTTTTTAGCACAATTTATAGATAACTTTAGAGTTTCGAATCCAAATTTCACACCTACAAATTTTGGATGTTTTGAAGGCGATTTTGAGTGTTCTTTTCACCATGAGATTAAGCTCTAACAACAGTCAAATCAAGATTGAAGAATTCAAGAATATGATGCGTGGCTAGGCTGTTCTTGACTGCTTCCTAAAAAATCATTTATGCTAAGTAAGACTATTAATATGTTTCAATTAGGGTTTTGTTGAACATTGGTCTTTGAAGGTAATTCTGAGTTTGGTTACGTTAAGAGATTTGTTTGTAAATAAAGTTACTTGTTGAAATTATTAGTTTTTGATTTTCTTGTATCGTGAACTCATTAAAATTGATAAGTAACTTGATATAGACGAGTTAATATCATTGTGAATGAACGAGTTTTAAAAGTTTGATCATTTGTTATTACGTTAATCAAAATTTAAAGTCTTGAGAATTAGGTTTTGGCAAACCCTGGTTTACGCATATCAATTGTTAATCATACATAATTGAGAACCCGAAATTGATTGTTTCTCATTATTTAAGTAAATACATTCTAAAGTTAAGTGCTTTTTACAATCATGTTATCGAATTTAGTGTAAGTTTTATTTTTAATCTTAAAGTTTGTATCTTTAATTTAATTGAGATTTAGTTATTTAACACTTTACACTAATTCCTATGAAAAAAACCTTACTTAATCTTCAAATAGAATTGTTCCTTAATTTCGTTAATCATAAAACAACCTTCATGATCTTAGTTGCACTATCACAAATATTTAGACCATCAATTTGCATCCCTCAAGAAGTCACAGATCGCCCTAAATTCCCTTTTACATATGAACGATGTTAGTTTTAGGACTCAGTCCTTGGTGTAAAGCTTATGAATAACAACCTTCAGGTTTTTCAAGATCATCGAAATTAGATTTCCAACACATCCAAACAATGAACATGCTTATCGACTTGAGCTCCTACCCAGGTCACAATGGGTATCCAACCTATAAAATACACAAGACATTGACACGATAATTCTAGAATAATCTAAGAGTAAAGTTCTTGAATTATGAAGCCTTTTCAAGAAATTTTAATGGATCATGTAGCTTGAAGAATGTGCTAGAAAGTTCAAGAATCATGAGCATCACGACCTGAATTTAAGAAGTGCATGCCATCAAGATCTAGGTTAACTCATTTAAGTCCTTATGTAAATGTTCCAGCTCCCTTGTGAGTTTTAAAGGCCCAATGAACTATCATACTTATTTTTGTACAAATATAATTATTTACTATAAAACACATGCACAAATATAATTACATATTCCTAATTTATTTCTTTTAATTTTAATTATATGCAATTACTCATATCTGTATACATACATATATATTGTTTATATAATAAGGTCATTTATGCTCGCTAGCGTAATCCAGCTTGCTATCTGAAGGATAAGTGCAGCTCATTAGAGTTGACATGTGTTAAACATTTACCGAGTTAACTCATAAAGAGTATCTTTACTCACTTATGTCAACTTATGTCCTTAAGAACAAAGATTTAACTAGTTTAAGAACATGGAGGTGGTAGGTAATTGGGTATGGGGTCAAGTGACACTATGGTTTATGGTTTATATATAGATTTGTATTTCTAAATTTTCTAGGTGACTCAAATGTGAAAACTTACGTAAATGTGAAAACTTACGTAAAGAATTTAAAAAATATTTTTTTTTCCAACGGTTGATATCCTCGACCCTGGAATTCGTACACATACTCTAGTCGTTGGGTCGATCCTCTAACCGTTCAAGTTTCATCTTTTTATAACTTATAACATCATGGGTCAATGAAATTTTAGAAAAAAATCATTAAATAAGATTAGTGGGTTGCGGGTGGCCAATAGAAGAATTATGGATCTAATGACATCATCTCGTACTGGATTGTGACCAAAGTGGTGGAAGCCCAAACAATCCAACTTGCTACTTGGACCAAATCCTAGATAAGCCCATAATCAATTAAGCTCAATTTCCTAAAATTGATGTTGCAGGACACTTGATTCATAATAAAATATGATTAAAATGGTTATTATTAATTGGAACTTGAAATTTAGTAATTAAATCTTGAAATTTTAGTGATTAACTTGAGGTGTTCTTGAAATTTCATTAATGTAGGCATACTAATTTTATCAATGTATTGTATTTTATTGTGTGCTTGAACCTACTCAAGTTGGAAAATTTGATGTTGGCTTGTTAGGAGTCCAGTCAAAAATAACGATCCCATAGAAAAAGTTACCGACTCCATAACTGTTTATGAGTGAAATTACTAAATATAAAACATGAGGCTTATAGAATTAGAATAAAGAAAATTATGTTTGACTTTAAGATTTCATGGAATGGTTGAGCACCTAAAAGTTGACTAACTTAGCATTATCCTCTGGTCAAACTTTTTTTAAGACTATCTTTCATCACCGGCCCTAGGTGTTTACGTGTAAACTTTTTTTTATCTCTTGCTAATCAACAAATTCTTAAAAATTATTAAAAATAATATTCTACTTATCATTTTCTTTTAGTAGAAACGGATGTAATTATTTTAATAAAGGAATATAGAGTACGTATATGTAGCGACAATTATTTTGTGGCATTTTATATAAGAATAGAGAGAGAGGTGTCTGCATCACAATTATGACTAAAATAATAAAATGTGTTGACTATAATACGATATTAATATTGCACCTGTCTTTTTCAATTAGTTTATATAATATAACCCCACTTCATAGAACAAGTTTAAATAAAACTTGCAAAGTTTAAAACGGCCCCCACTCGCTCAACACAAGTTTCCTCCTCTTTATTATTGTACTAGGCCTGACACATATTTTTTATGTAATAACTTAATGTGAAAATTTTATATTTTACTAATATGATACGACTTAAAAGTCAATGATATTTGTGAGGGTGGGTTTTTTTAATGAAATTTTACTAAAATGGTCATGGTTGGTTAATTTTTTAACGTAATAGTCATGAATTTCCAGTTTATTATTTTTTTGGTCATTGATGATCCAGTCAATTCAATTTTTGATTTTGCACATTTTCAGCTTACATGATACCGGTTCAACATGCGTGTTCGGCATAGAAAGATATGTAATTCCACACGTGGCAGGCCAGGAACACTGCGCTTGTAAATTTGCAGGTTGACACAACCTCTTTGAAACTAGCCAGCCTGTAACACACCTCAGCTTATAAGCTTATTTAGCCGATATGATTTGTGGAATATACAGATTACCCCGGTCCTATTCTAGATCGTCTCATCTCATGGGGTTGGCTAAGCCGACATGTAGGCTTATCCTAGCAATCAGGATGCGAGCTAATCCTAGCAAACAGGATGCGGGCTTAGCCGTTATCTAGGATATGAGCTGAACCTAGCAAACAGGATCATCATACATGTCCACTCTGCCAACAACATGGGGTGAGGAGGACCTACAATGGCTGTTGTGACATAAAGATTTTGTAAGCATGCAAATTTACACGTGGAGTGTTCTTGGTTTGCCACGTGTGGTATTGCATATCCATCTGTGTTGGTCGGACTTGCAGACTAAGCCGATATCCTATATGCTGAAAATAGGCAAAATCAATGGTTGAGATCGGCTGGATATCAATAACCAGGGGACTAATAGCCTAAGATTTATAACCATTCTAGTAAAGAATGGTCAACCATGACCACTTTGGTAAAAATTCCTTTTCTAAAACTAGTTGCATATTTGAATTGGAGTAGAAACTTTTGTTCAAGATTAGTGTTTTTATTTTTGTTCTTTAGTTTTATTTGAATTTCAAGTTAAACTATTTCTAAACCATATTATAAACTATTTTTTATCAAGTTTGTAACTTAGTTTACTTTAAAAGAAAACAAAAGAAAGCTTTGCATGTTATTAGTAGGCTACAACCCAAGTGACATGATCGAGTTTTTATTTGTGTCAAAATATTTAAAAAAATAGTTTTGTAGTTAAAATCATGTAATCAAATAAAATCTTAAATAGCTAATTAATGAAAGATAAAGAGAAAATGCTAGAAAGATATGCGAGGCCGTAAATGGTTACGTATCGCAGGTTAGGTGATAGTCTAGCAATGAATTTAATTTTGTGAATTTAGTCTGTTAAAGGTTAGATATTAGAAAAAGTGGTTCGTATGCTTGACAGTTCACATATGTGATTGTAGTAGATCATGATGTATTTTATTAGGTAGGAGCAGTTAGATTTAGAATGTACTATTGTAATGGTGTCAATGTGGTTTTTTTTAAAGATCATTTGAGTTCAATGCCTACGTACCAGAAAAGAACACTTGGTTCTGTCAGCACCATGCATGGAGAGTTGACATAATTTTATGGTTTAATTGACAAGAATTTTTAAAGAATTATTGTCTTTTTTATTTTTATTTTTATTTTTTTAATAGGTTATGCTTTTTGAAACTTACAAATTTCAGTTTTACGTCTTTTGCGCTTTTTCAAACATGTGTACTAATTAAGGACGTCCAAACATACTCTTGCAAATTTTCATGTCAATCTTTGTTGCATGTATATATGTTGTTCTCTACATTTGATGATAAATACGTCACAACCATAATTTACAAAAATACAAAAGCATAATTAGCCCTCCCTTTGATAAATTTGTACCAACTCGCGGGGGCAACCTAGAGGGTCCTTTACTCCCTTTGAAAATTTTATTTTCAAGTATTAAATACATTTTAATCCTAATAATAGACTCTCAAGAAATTTAAAGACCGGCTCTATAGATTACCCCAAAATATTTTTTCACCAGCCAAACAATAAACTTATGACATCGACCCTATAAATATTTATAAATAAACCTATTATAAATGAACTAAAATATATTTATAAAAATTATTATAAACAGTAACTCATTACTATATTAGTTCTTACAAATTTACTTACTCAAATATCCAATAAGGAATTTAAAAACGAAATCTTCACTCAATTATCCAAACCATATAACACTTAATGTAAAACTAGTGTGTAAACTCATACGTTACGATGAATATGTTGAAATTTGTAAGGTTTGATTTTTGTGACTTGTGAATTAATATTCAAACTTACGGTTTATAAAAGATCATATACATGCTTTTCAATTTTATTTTCAATTTTATTATACTATAGATTTGGAGAAAAATGATTTAAGAAATGAGTTGAGAGAGGTAATAAGATATAATATTGGTGTTTGGGATTTTCTTATATTCTTTTTCAAACGTATAACTCACAAAATATGTTTCTAACTTTTTGGAATAGTTTATTAAAAATATTTTTACATTCAAAACTGTAAGGCCCCGTTCCTGGAGAACTTACAGTTGGTCAATCATAACAACTAAAACATTAAACATTAAAATCATACACACTTAAGCAGCGGAAATAATTTATCAAAAACCATTCATTTTATTTAAAACACTGTTGTTGAGCAATACATCATCGTTTAACTAATTTCAAAAGAATTGTTTTGTTGCATTACAAAACAACAGCAACATAAAATACGAATGGATGTCAGTCTTTGCCTGCCGAGCAGCTTCACCTTCGTGCCATCCTCAGCAATAACTACCTGCCAACTGAAAATGTATAAAAGTCAGCGTTGCTGAGTGAGTTATAGTTTTAAAAGTAATAAAATACTTTCTGTATGTTGTATAAGAAAATACTCTTGCTATGAAATACAACTCTTTACTTTGTATGCGAGTACGCATTAACTATATGAACAAATACTGTTCGTTCTCTTTATTGTATGCCTTGTATGTTCTGCAATCTTTTATCTTTATCTTTCACTTTCTGTATGGACCAATGAGCAATACCCTAAACTGTATGCGCGATGAAAACCGGTGATGGGCCATCTATATCCCTCAAGAGGTTCTGTTTACTGTATACAAGGCCGACCCAAACACCTAGGGTACGCTACAAAGGTCCTGCCAATCTCCAAGACTGGCCTGTGTGCATAATAGGGTAGCTAACCCGCAGCACAGTTGAGCTAACGACAACACGGTCGTGTACCTCCTGTAAGCTTGCAAGACTTGTTAACATTTTATTAATGTTCCTCTTCTCTTCTTTATTGCTCTTTCTCTTTATTATTACAATATACTTTACGTTACGATAATAAACATACCACGTAAAGTCACACACTATAAGTAATAATAATATCAATTATAATAATAATAAGGAACAATCATAATCATACATGAAGCTCATCATTAATAAGCCCAAGTCAAATTTCGGTCAAAACCCTAAAAGCACAGACTCCCAAAAATTCTGTAAATATTTCTAAGTGTTTAGGCGCTTTGACATTATTTGGGGGCATGAGCCCTATTTGGGCGTTTCATCACTATGTAGGCGCATCAGCCAACACTTAATCATTTTATCACTTAGGCGCATGAACTATTCAGGCGCATGGAGACTGGTTGCCGCTGGTTGCTCCACATCATTTTACAACACTTAATCATTCCTCAGTCTCTTTTCTTTATGATCAATGATTGCCACTGGTTGCTCCACATAATTGAGCCTTTCATCTACTTCGATATCCTCCAGTGGAACAATCATGTCTTCTTCAGCTAAACACTTTCTCAGATGAGATACATGAAATGTCGGGTGAATCCCACTTAACTCATCTGGTAACTCCAACCTATAGGCCACCTCTCCTACTCGAGCAATGATTAGGAAAGGGCTTATATATCTTGGGCTCAACTTGCCCCGCTTCCTGAATCGGATAATACCCTTCCAAGGTGAGACCTTCAACATAACCCGCTCACCCACCTGGAACTCGATCGGTCTGTGTCGTTTATTGGCATACGACTTCGGCCTATCTTTAGCTGCCTTCATGAAGGCTTTAATCTTCTCAAGCTTCTCGGTCGTAGCCTCGATTACCTCGACGCTCCCCAATTCCTTCTGACCAATATCACCCCAACAAACGGGTGTTCTGCATCTCCTACCGTATAGCATCTCATATGGTGGCATACCAATGCTGACATGATAGCTATTGTTGTACGAGAATTTAGCTAATGGTAAGTGGTCATCCCAACTTCCCCCAAAATCAATCACACATGCCCGAAGCATGTCTTCCAATGTCTGAATGGTCCTTTTTGATTGACCATCAGTTCGGGGATGATAAGCCGTGCTAATATGTAACGTCATCCCCATGGCATCGTGGCATTTCTTTCAAAATTTAAAGGTAAACTGGGTGTCACGATCAGACACAATAGACACCGGCACATCGTGACGAGTTACAATTTCCTTGATGAATAGATCCACCAACCTCTCAGATGAATATGTCTCGTGGATTGGTAGGAAGTGAGCACTCTTCGTCAAACGGTCAACAATCACCCATATGGCGTCGTATCCTTTCGGAGTACGTGGCAACTTCCTTATGAAATCCATGGTGATGTGCTCCCACTTCCATTCCGGTATATCTAAAGTTTAAATCTTCCCATACGACTTCTGATGTTCGGCCTTCACCTGTAAGCAAGTAAGGCACTTACTCACATACTCCACCACATCACGCTTCATACACGGCCACCAATAATCTTTCTTCATATCTTGATACATTTTTGTGGCACCAGGATGAATGGACTATCGAATGTTGTGAGCTTCATCCATAATCCTCACACGTAGATCCCTGAAATGAGGAATCCACACCCGTCCAAATCGAGTTTTAACACCAAGTGTGTTTTCACCCAATTCCCCAACCAGACCTCTCATCCTTTCAAAGTTAAGATGATCTCCTTTCAGTGCCTCATCTTGAAACTCTTGGACTTGCTTCATCACATCGGAGGTCATGATCAGTTGATATGCTTTCACCTGAATTGGCTCGGGCCTCTCCTTTCGGCTAAGAGCATCAGCCACCACGTTGGCTTTGCCCGGATGATAGTGGATCTCGCAATCATAAAATTTTATAAGCTCTAACCACCTCCTCTGCCTCATGTTCAGATCTTTTTGCTCGAAGAAGTACTTCAAGCTCTTGTGGTCAGTGAAAATGGTACACTTCGTCCTGTAGAGATAGTTCCTCCAAATCTTCAATGCAAAGACCACGATCGCTAGCTCCAAGTCATGAGTGGGATAATTGATCTCATGAACTTTCAACTGTCGGGATGCATAGGCTATAAACTTCCCTCCCTTGCATTAACACACACCCCAACCCTGAGTAGGAAGCATCTGAATAAACCACCAAATCCTTGCTTCCTTCGGGTAATGACAGAACAGCAGCTTGAGTCAGCCTTGCCTTTAACTCCTTGAATGCTTGCTCTTGAGCTTGACCCCATATAAACTTCACATCCTTTCGGGTCAACTTGGTTAGTGGAGAAGCGATCTTGGAAAAGTCTTGAATGAACCTTCGATAATATCCCGCCAACCCCAAGAAACTACGAATCTTGGATGGCGTCCTTGGAGACTTCCATTGCATCAATGACTCTACCTTCACGGGATCTACCATAATTCCCTCGGATTTATCACATGACCTAAAAATTGAGCTTCGCGCAACCAGAACGTGCACTTGGAGAATTTGGCATACAACTTCTCCCTTCTTAATGTCTCCAACACCTCCCGAATGCGACCGGCATGCTCTTCTTCGCTCTTCGAGTAGAATAGAATATCATCAATGAACACAATCATTGATCTATCCAACATCGGCCGGCATACTCAATTCATCAAATTCATAAAGGTAGCTGGCGCGTTAGTTAGACCAAAAGACATAACGAGGAACTTGTAGTGTCCATAACGCGTACGAAAAGTTGTCTTAGGAATGTCTTGTTCCTTCACCTTCAATTGATGGTAGCCAGATCGTAGATCTATTCTTGAGAACCAACTGGCACCTTGGAGCTGGTCAAACAAGTCGTCAATCCTTGGTAACGGGTACCGATTCTTCACCGTCAACTTGTTTAGCTCTCGGTAGTCGATGCACATTCGTATACTTCCGTCCTTTTTCTTTACAAACAATACCGGAGCACCCCACGGAGAGATACTCGGTCGAATGAATCCCTTATCCATTAACTCCTGTAATTGGCTCATAAGTTTCTTCATCTCAGTAGGAGCCAATCGATATGGTGCTTTGGCAATGGGTTGAGCACCGGGTATCAAATCAATTTGGAACTCAATCACGCGATCCGGCGGCACGCCGGGTAAGTCTTCGGGGAATACGTCCGTAAAGTCTCACACCACTGGCACCTTAGATAATCGCGGTACCGACGCATACACATCTTTTACGTAGGCCAAGTAGGCACTACATCCACGTCTCATTCACTTCCCCGCCACCGCCATCGAAATCATCTTCGGGATCGTAGTAACGCGATCTCCATAAATCGTAACCAAACTCCCATCAGACGCAACTAATCGAATCATCTTCTTGCGATATACAATATTTGCTTCATAGGTTGCTAACCAGTCCATCCCTAGTACTACATCAAATCCACCTATGGGCATTACGTGTAACCTAGCAGCAAACCTATGACCTTCTAGTTCAATAGTACAGTCCTCTATCACATTAGTAATTCTAGTGGACTTACCAATACCGGTTTCTACATCGAGTGGTTCATTGACATTTCTACTACTAACAGGCAGCTTAGCACATAAAGTAGTGGAAATAAAACTCCTGCTAGCACCGGAATCAAACAATACAGAGGCACAAGTTTGGTTTACTAGAAACATACCTGACACAACATCGGGATTCGCTCTGGTTTCCTCCCGAGTCATAGTGTAAGCTCTAGCACTTGCCCTCTGCCCTTCTTCTTCTGGCTTCTTCTTCTCCGCTCCAGAGCTCTCCGCCCTCGGCTTCTTACAGTCTCTAGCGATGTGGCCAGGCTAGCCACACCTGAAGCATACATTCATTCCCATCCTGCACTCACTAGTATGCTCCCTTCCATATTTGCCACATTTCTTCAACCCTGCACCAGTTGTGACCACACGTCGGTCACCCGCCTTCGCCACCTTATTGTTTGGAGCGGCTCCACTATGTCCATACAGTTTCCCATTCCAGTTCCGGTCACCACCACCCTTCTTGTTCACCTCAGCCACCACCACCTCGCGCTCATCATATAATCTACCAGCCAAATCAACCGCCGACCTAAATGTGCTCGGCCGGGTGGCGATTATATGCCTACGGATATCCGCCGGCAGCCCCTGGATGTATCTCTTAATATTTCGTGACACTGGTGTCACTTGATCGGGCACCAGCCGCGTCATTTCATTAAATTTTGTGGTGTACTGCTGGTGTGTCATCGTTCCCGTCTCCAACTACAGGAACTCTCTTTCTACCTTATCCATATCTTTGTGGGGACAAAATTCCTCAATCACTAACTTCTTCAGTTCAGGCCATCTCATTCTCCCAATGGCCCTGCTACCCTCGGCTTGGACAATGTTGTCTCATCAGCACAAAGCCGAGTCCACAAAAGAGTGGGTAGTGAATTTCACCTTCTGATCTTCACGGCACTTACTGATATCGAGGACAACCTCCATTTCCCTTACCCACCGGTGAGCAGCAGCAGCAATGCTGTTTCCATCGAAGGTAGGGGGCTTGCATCTCATAAACGCCCCGTAGTTACAGCCTCGTGTCGCCTCCGGCCCAGGCTCTTCTTCCTCCTCTTCATCGTCAGAGAGAATCATTTCCGGCTTCGGTTGCTCTCGTCCTCCTGAGGGCCTGTTCCTCTCCTTTCTATCCCCTTCCCGTACTGCCTTGATAACTTCGGTCACTACAGACGGTAAGATTGTTTGCATGACTTGATGAACTTCTTCCACAATAGCCTCTTTCACTAAGGCTCTCAGATTGGCGCTCTCGTCGCCACCCTCCGGATGAGGGGTCTCTGGTTCTTCATGAACCACTTTCTCGACTCTGGGTCTCCCTCTCTTCGGTCGCAGAGCAGCACCGTGACCTCCACCACGAGAGGCTTTCGAAGATCTACCGCCAGCCATCCTCTAAACGCACACTATAAGATTCAAACACTAACGCGGTCATTCAAGGTAATAGCTCCATTTATTTCAAGTATAGTAAGTCCCTAATTATAGTGGCCATTTGTGATTAGCCACTTACTTTACTCTTCATACCCCAAGAATTTCCTATCCTGACCTAATCAGTATCTAAATCTACTAAGAGCACATAAATCAAATAGCATGCGCACATAATACCGGTTATCATTACGAAAAGACATACCTCATGGCACGTAGCTACTCGGGCTAACATCCCTCCATTTGTCCCATTTTCAGTTTAAGTTTAGGTTTTAAAAATTTTATTTAACCCAATTCTCTTAAACTTTGGCTTTGATATCAACTTGTAAGGCCCCGTTCCCGGAGAACTCACAGTTGGTCAATCACAGCAACTAAAACATTAAACATTATAATCATACAAACTTAAGCAGCGGAAATAATTTATCAAAAACCATTCATTTCATTTAAAACACTGTTGTTGAGCAATACATCATCGTTTAAATGATTTCAAAAGAATTGTTTTGTTGCATTACAATACAACAGCAACATAAAATACGAATGGATGTCAGTCTTTGCCTGCCGAGTAGCTTCACCCTCGTGCCATCCTCAACAATAATTACCTGCGAACTGAAAATGTATAAAAGTCAGCGTTGCTGAGTGAGTTCTAGTTTTAAAAGTAATAAATACTTTCTGTATGTTGTATAAGTAAATACTCTTGCTATGAAATACAACTCTTTACTTTGTATGCGAGCACGCATTAACTATATGAACAAATACTGTTCGTTCTCTTTACTATATGCCTTGTATGTTCTGTAATCTTTTATCTTTATCTTTCACTTTCTGTATGGACCAATGAGCAATACCCTAAACTGTATGCGTGATGAAAACCGGTGATTGGCCATCTATATCCCTCAAGAGGTTTCTGTTTACTGTATACAAGGCCGACCCAAACACCTAGGGTATGCTACAGAGGTACTGCCAATCTCCAAGACTGGCCCTGTGTGCATAATAGAGTAGCTAACCCGCAGCATAGTTGAGCTAACGAAAACACAGTCGTGTACCTCCTGTAAGCTTGCAAGACTTGTTAACATTTTATTAATGTTCCTCTTCTCTTCTTTATTGGTCTTTCTCTTTATTATTACAATATACTTTACATTATGATAATAAACATACCATGTAAAGTCACACACTATAAGTAATAATAATAGCAATTATAATAATAATAAGGAACAATCATAATCATGCATGAAACTCATCATTAATAAGCCCAAGTCAAACCTCGGTCAAAACCCTAAAAGCACAAACTCCCAAAAATTCTGTAAAAATTTCTAAGTGTTTAGGCGCTTTGACACTATTTGGGCGCATGTGCCCTGTTTGGGCGTTTCATCACTCTGTAGGCGCATCAGCCAACACTTAATCATTTTATCACTTAGGCGCATGAACTATTCAAGCGCATGGACACTTAGGCGCATGGACCACCTAGGCGCATGGGCACTATTGGGTGCATGGCCCTACACTTAGTCGTCCGACTAATATTTCTTGGCGCATGGACCGCTGTTCAGGCGCATGGGCTATACTTAAACATTTCTAAGGCATATTTCAGGCGCATGGGCTACTATTCAGGTGCATGGGCTAGTATTTAGGTGCATGGGTTACATTTAAATTCTTCTAAGGCATTCCCAGGCGCATGATCATTATCTAGGTGCATGAACCTTCTGTGTAACATGTTCCTAGGATGATTTCAAACCCATTCATCACACCTATCTATTCTAAGCTTACCAGGGCTATTCTAAAAACCTATAAGCATTCAAGAATCATCATCCAACATGCATAATACATACGGGTATACATTTATAAATCATTTTAATACATTTTCAGCCCCAAAGAGAGTTTAAAACAAGTAAAAACCGGGATCTAGAACTCACCTGGTGCAACTTGGGTGTATCTTCCTTCTAACCCTTTTGTAACTGAGTTCAAACACCTAAAAACAAACCAACACACACACACGTACACAGACAAGCATATAAACACATAAGCATGTAACCGAGATAAAACCCATCTTAAATACTTAAAAGCCACGAATTCTTACCTTGAATTCACTTTCTCTTCTTGTTCTTTTCTTCAACCAAGAGTTCTGCTCTCTTCCTTTCTCTCTCTCTCTAAAACCAAAGTGAAAGTGATGTGAAAAGAGGGTGGGCGGCCATGCCCACCTTTACACCAACTTTTCAAAGATTTTGTCCTTTTGGACACTTTTAGTTTCTCCACTAGGACTTTAATGGTTTTCTTTCTTTTATTCTTCATTTCTTGTAACCGGGTGTTACAAGTCCACCCCCTTTATATATGTTTCGTCCCCAGAACTTGTTATTCCTCAAACAGACAAGGATAATGCTGCGTTATCTCATCCTCAGTTTCCCATGTAGATTCGGATCCCTTCCTGTGCTTCCACTGTACACGCACAAGAGGAACCACTTTATTCCTCAGTCTCTTCTCTTTATGATCGATGATTGCCACTGGTTGCTCCACACAATTGAGCCTTTCGTCTACTTCGATATCCTCAAGTGGAACAATCATGTCTTCTTCAGCTAAACACTTTCTCAGATGAGATACATGGAATGTCGGGTGAATCCCACTTAACTCATCGGGTAACTCCAATCTATAGGCCACCTCTCCTACTCGAGCAATGATTCGGAAAAGGGCCTATATATCTTGTGCTCAACTTGCCCCGCTTCCTGAATCGGATAATACCCTTCCAAGGTGAGACCTTCAACATAACCCGCTCACCCACCTGGAACTCGATCAGTCTGCGTCGTTTATCGGCATACGACTTCTGCCTATCTTTAGCTGCTTTCATGAAGGCTTTAATCTTCTCAAGCTTCTTGGTCGTAGCCTCAATTACCTCGACGCTCCCCAATTCCTTCTGACCAATATCACCCCAACAAACGGGTGTTCTGCATCTCCTACGTATAGCATCTCATATGGTGGCATACCAATGCTGGCATGATAGCTGTTGTTGTACGAGAATTCAGCTAACGGTAAGTGGTCATCCCAACTTCCCCCAAAATCAATCACACATGCCTGAAACATGTCTTCCAATGTCTGAATGGTCCTTTCTGACTGACCATCATTTCAGGGATGATAAGCCGTGCTAATATGTAACCTCATCCCCATGGCGTCATGGAATTTCTTCCAAAATTTAGCGGTAAACTGGGTGTCACGATCAGACACAATAGACACCGGCACACTGTGACGAGTTACATTTCCTTGATGAATAGATCCACCAACCTCTCAGATGAATAGGTCTCGTGGATCGGTAAGAAGCTAGCACTCTTCGTCAGATGGTCAATAATCACCCATATGGTGTCGTATCCTTTCGGAGTACGTGGCAACTTCATTATGAAATCCATGGTGATGTGCTCCCACTTCCATTCTGGTATATCTAAAGGTTTAATCTTCATATACGGCTTCTGATGTTCGGCCTTCACCTGTAAGCAAGTAAGGCACTTACTCACATACTCCACCAATCACGCTTCATACCTGTCCACCAATAATCTTTCTTCATATCTTGATACATTTTTGTGGCACCAGAATGAATGGAGTATCGTGTAACACCCGGTTTTTTAAAAAAAGGCAAGATATGAGGAATAAAAAGAAGAAATGCAATTAAGTCCAAGTGGAGGGACTAAAAGTGTCCAAAAGGACAAAACTTTGAAAAAGTTGGTGTACCGGTGGGCATGGCCGCCCACCCTCACTTCACATCAATATTTCTTCAGTTTTAGAGAGAGAGAGAGCAGGGGAAACTCTCAGCTGAAGAAAGAGAAGAAGAAAGGAAATCGAATTCAAGGTAAGAATTCGTGGTTTTTAAGTGTTTATGACGGGTTTTATCCCGGTTATACGCATATATGCTTATGTGTTTGTGTATATGCTCAGGTGTGTGTGTGTGTGTTTGGTGTTGATTTTAGGTGTTTGAACTCATAGCAAGCGGTTTAGAAAAGAAGAAATACCCAAGTTGCACCAGGTAAGTTCTAGACCCCGGTTTTACTTGTTTTAAACGATCTTTGGGCTGAAAATGTATTAAAATGGTTTTTATAAAGTTCATGTATGTTTACCCGTATGCATTGTGCATGTTGTATGTTGATTCTTGAATTGTTTATAGGTTATTCATGTTTAAAATAGCCATATTATGCTTAGAATAGATGGGTTTGATGATTGGGTTTGAAAACATACTAGGAACATTATATACAGAAGGTTCATACGCCTGAAAATGCCATAGAATGAGTTAAGTGTAATCCATGCTCCTGAACAGTAGCCCATGCACCTAAGATTACCTTAGAAATGTTTAAGTATAGCCCATGCGCCTGAACAGTGGACCAGTCGCCTGAACAGTGGACCATGCGCCTAGAAATGTTAGCCTGACGACTAAGTGTAGGGCCATGCGCCCTAATAGTGCCCATGTGCCCCAATAGTGCCCATGCGCCCAAGAGGCCCATGAGCCTAAGTGTCCATGCGTCCGAATTATCCATGCGTCTAAGTGTTCATACGCACAAATAGTGCCCATGCGCCTGAATAGTTCATGCGCCTAAAGTGATAAATGATTAAGTGTTGGCTGATGCGCCTACATAGTGATGAAACGCCAAAACAGGGCTCATGCGCCCAAATAGTTCCCATGCGCCTAAGCACTTAGAAAATTTTACAGAATTTTCTAGGAGTCTGTGCTTTAGGGTTTTGATCAAGGTTGACTAAGGGCTCATTAATGATGATGTTTCATGCATGATATGATTACTTATGATTGTTCATTATTATTGTTATTGCTATCATCCTTATTATTCATAATATGTGACTTTACATGGTATGTTATTATCGTAACGTAAAGTATATCGTAATAATAAAGTGAAAGAGCAATAAAAAAAGAAGAGGAACATTAATGAAAATGTTAACAAGTCTTGCAAGCTTACAGGAGGTACACGACAATGTTGTCGTTAGCTCAACTGTGCTGCGGGTTAGCTACCCTATTATGCACACAGGGTCAATCATTTGAGATTGGCAGGACCTTTGTAGCGTGTCCTGGGTGATTGGGTTGGCCTTGTACACAGTACACAGAACCCTTTCGAGGGATACAGTTGACCCTTTCGAGGGATATAGTTGACCCTTTCGAGGGATATAGATGGTCCATCACCCGTTTTCCATCGCGCATACAGTTGGGGTATTGCTCACTGGTCCATACAGAAAGTAAAACATAAAGATAAAAGTTTACAGAACAGACAAGGCATACAGTAAAGAGAACGAACAATATTTGTTCATATAGTTAATGCGTGCTTGCATATACAGTACAGAGTTGTATTTTACAAAAAAGAGTATTTTCGTATACAACATATAGAAAGTATTTTATTACTTATAAAACTAGAGCTCACTTAGCAACACTAACTTTTATACATTTTCAGTTGGCAGGTAGTTATTGCTGAGGATGGCACGAGGGTGAAGCTACTCGGCAGGCAAAGACTGACATCCATTCGTATTTTATGTTGCTGTTGTTTTGTAATGCAACAAAACAATTCTTTTGAAATCAGTTAAACGATGATGTATTGCTCAACAACAGTGTTTTAAATGAAATGAATGGTTTTTGATAAATTATTTCTGCTGCTTAAGTTTGTATGATTATAATGTTTAATGTTTTAGTTGCTGTGATTAACCAACTGTGAGTTCTCCGGGAACGGGGCCTTACAAGTTGGTATCAGAGCCAAAGTTTAAGAGAATTGGGTTAAATAAAATTTTTAAAACCTAAACTGAAAATGGGACAAATGGAGGGATGTCAGCCCGAGTAGCTACGTGCCATCAGGTATGTCTTTTCGCAATGATAACCGGTATTATGTGCGCATGCTATTTGATTTATGTGCTCTTAGTAGATTTAGATACTGATTAGGTCAGGATAGGAAATTCTTGGGGTATGAAGAGTAAAGTAAGTGGCTAATCACAAATGGCCACTATAATTAGGACTTACTATACTTGACATAAGCGGAGCTATTACCTTGAATGACCGCGTTAGTGTTTGAATCTTATAGTATGCGTTTAGAGGATGGATGGCGGTAGATCTTCGAAAGCCTTTCGTGGTGGAGGTCACGGTGCTGCTCCGCGACCCAAGAGAGGGAGACCCAAAGTCGAGAAAGTGGTTCATGAAGAACCAGAGACCCCTCATTCGGAGGGTGGCGATGAGAGCGCCAATCTGAGAGCCTTAGTGAAAGAGGCTATTGTGGAAGAAGTTCATCAAGTCATGTAGACAATCTTACCTTCTGTAGTGATCGAAGTTATCAAGGCAGTACGGGAAGGGGATAGAAAGGAGAGGAACAGGTCCTCAGGAGGATGAGAGCAACCGGAGCCGGAAATGGTTCTCTCTGATGATGAAGAGGAGGAAGAAGAGCCTGCGCCGGAGGCGGCACGAGGCTGTAACTACGGGGCGTTTATGAGATGCAAGCCGGTGGCAATCATCGATCATAAAGAGAAGAGGCTGTGAAATAAAGTGGTTCCTCTTGTGCGTGTATAGTGGAAGCACAGGAAGGGATCCGAGTCTACATGGGAGACTGAGGAGGAGATGAGGCAGCATTATCCTCATCTGTTCGAGGAATAACACGTTTCGGGGACGAAACCTATATAAGGGGGTGGACTTGTAACACCTGTTTTTAAAAAAAGGCAAGATATGAGGAATAAAAAGAAAGAAAGGCAATTAATTCCAAGTGGAGGGACTAAAAGTGTCCAAAAAGAGAAAACTTTGAAAAAGTTGGTGTAAAGGTGGGCATGGCTGCCCACCCTCACTTCACATCAACATTTCTTCGGTTTTAGAGAGAGAGCAGGGGAAACTCTCGGCTGAAGAAAAAGAAAAAGAAGAGAAGTCGAATTTAAGGTAAGAATTCGTAGTTTTTAAGTGTTTATGACAGGTTTTATCCCGGTTATACGCATATATGCTTATGTGTTTGTGTATGTGCTCGGGTGTGTGTGTGTTTGGTGTTGATTTTAGGTGTTTGAACTTATAGCAAGTGGGTTAGAAAGGAAGAAATACCCAAGTTGCACTAGGTGAGTTCTAGACCCCGGTTTTACTTATTTTAAACGATCTTTGGGGCTGAAAATGTATTAAAATGGTTTTTATAAAGTTCATGTATGTTTACCCGTATGCATTGTCCATGTTGTAGTTGATTCTTGAATTGCTTATAGGTTATTCATGTTTAGAATAGCCACATTATGCTTAGAACATATGGGTTTGATGGTTTGAAAACATGCTAGGACATGATATACAAAAGGTTCATACGCCTGAAAATGCCATAGAATGATTAAAGTGTAATCCATGCGCCTGAACAGTAGCCCATGCGCCTAAGATTACCTTAGAAACGTTTAAGTACAGCCCATGCGCCTGAACAGTGGACCATGCGCCTAGAAATTTTAGCCGGACGACTAGTGTAGGGCCATGCGCCCCAATAGTGCCCATGCGCCCAAGAGGCCCATGCACCTTAGTGTCCATGCGTCCAAATTATCCATGCATCTAAGTGTTCATACGCACAAATAGTGACCATGCGCTTGAATAGTTCATGTGCCTAAAGTGATAAATGATTAAGTGTTGGCTGATGCGCCTACATAGTGATGAAACGCCCAAACAGGGCTCATGCGCCCAAATAGTTCCCATGCGCCTAAGCACTTAGAAAATTTTACATAATTTTCTAGGAGTCTGTGCTTTAGGGTTTTGACCAAGGTTGACTAAGGGCTCATTAATGATGATGTTTCATGCATGATATGATTACTTATGATTGTTCCTTATTATTGTTATTGCTATTATCATTATTACTCATAGTATGTGACTTTATGTGGTATGTTATTATCGTAACATAAAGTATATCGTAATAATAAAGTGAAAGAGAAATAAAGAAAAGAAGAGGAACATTAATGAAAATGTTAACAAGTCTTGCAAGCTTACAACATGTACACGACCATGTTGTCGTTAGCTCAATTGTGATGCGGGTTAGCTACCCTATTATGCACACAGGGTCAATCAATTGAGATTGGCAGGACCTTTGTAGCGTGCCCTGGGTGATTGGGGTATTGCTCACTGGTCCATACAAAAAGTGAAACATAAAGATAAAAATTTTATAGAACAGACAATGCCTACAGTAAAGAGAACGAACAATATTTGTTCATATAGTTGATGCGTGCTCGCATATACAGTACAGAGTTGTATTTTACAGAAAAGAGTATTTTATTATACAACATATAGAAAGTATTTTATTACTTATAAAACTAGAGATCACTCAGCAACGCTGACTTTTATACATTTTCAGTTAGCAGGTAATTATTGCTGAGGATGACACGAGGGTGAAGCTACTCGACAGGGAAAGACTGACATCCATTCGTACTTTATGTTGCTGTTGTTTTGTAATAAAGTAAAACAATTCTTTTGTAACCAGTTAAATAGTGCTGTATTGCTCACCTTAGTGGTTTAAATGCAATGAATAGTTTTTGATAAACTAATTCCGCTGCTTAAGTTATATAATATAATGCTTAATGTTTTAGCTGCTGTGATTGACCAACTGTGAGGTCTTTGATAAACCAAACAAATACGTTGTGTCAGTATATTTCTAGTAAACCAAACTTGTGCCTCTGTATTGTTTGATTCCGGTGCTAGCAGGAGTTTTATTTTCACTGTTTTCTATGCTAAGCTGTCTGTTAGTAGTAGAAATGTCAATGAACCATTCAATGTAGAAACCGGTATTGGTAAGTCCACTAGAACTACTGATGTGATAGAGGACTGTACCATAGAACTAGAAGGTCATAGGTTTGCTGCTAGGTTACACGTGATGCCCCTAGGTGGATTTGATGTAGTACTAGGGATGGACTGGTTAGCAACCTATGAAGCAAACATTGTATGTCGCAAGAAGATGATTCGATTAATTGCGTTTGATGGGAATTTGGTTACGATTTATGGAGATCGCATTAGTACGATCCCGAAGATGATTTCGATGGCGGTGGCGGGGAAGTGCATGAGACGTGGATGTAGTGCCTACTTGGCCTACGTAAAAGATGTGGATGCGTCGGTACCACAATTATCTGAGGTGCCAGTGGTGTGCGACTTTCCGGACGTATTCCCGGAAGACTTACTTGGCGTGCCATCGGATCGCGAGATTGAGTTCCAAATTGATTTAATACCCGGTGCTCAACCCGTTGCCAAAGCTCCATATCGATTAGCTCCTATTGAGCTAAAACATTAAGCATTATAATTATATAACTTAAGCAGCGGAAATAATTTATCAAAAACCATTCATTTCATTTACAACACTGTTGTTAAGCAATACATCATCGTTTAACTGTTTACAAAAGTATTGTTTTACAACATTACAAAACAATAGCAACATAAAATACGAATGGATGTCAGTCTTTCCCTGCCGAGTAGCTTCACCCTCGTGCCATCCTCAGCAATAACTACCTGCAAACTGAAAATGTATAAAAGTCAGCATTGCTAAGTGAGCTCTAGTTTTATAAGTAATAAAATACTTTCTATATGTTGTATACGAAAATACTCTTTTCTGTAAAATACAACACTGTACTGTATATGCGAGCACACATTAACTATATGAACAAATATTGTTCGTTCTCTTTACTGTATGCCTTGACTGTTCTGTAAACTTTTATCTTTATGTTTCACTTTTTGTATGGACCAGTGAGCCATACCCCAACTGTATGCGCGATGGAAAACGGGTGATGAGCCATCTATATCCCTCGAAATGGTCAACTATATCCCTCAGAAGGGTCAACTGTATCCCTCGAAAAGGTCAACTGTATCCCCCGAAAGGGTCAACTGTATCCCTCGAAAGGGTCAATTGTATCCCCCGAAAGGGTCAACTGTATCCCTCGAGAGGGTCAACTGTATCCCCTGAAAGGGTCAACTGTATCCCTCGAGAGGGTCAACTGTATCTCTCGAAAGGGTCAACTGTATCCCCCGAAAGGGTCAACTGTATCCCTCGAGAGGGTCAACTGTATCCCTCGAAAGGGTTCTGTGTACTATGTACAAGGCCAACCCAGTCACCCAGGGCACGCTACAAAGGTCTTGCCAATCTCAATTGATTGACCCTGTGTGCATAATAGGGTAGCTAACCCGCAACACAGTTGAGCTAACGACAACATGGTCGTGTACCTCCTGTAAGCTTGCAAGACTTGTTAACATTTTCATTAATGTTCCTCTTCTTTTCTTTATTCTCTTTCACTTTATTATTACGATATACTTTACGTTATGATAATAACATACCACGTAAAGTCACATACTATAAGTAATAATAATAATAGCAATAACAATAATAAGGAACAATCATAATCAATCATATCATGCATGAAACATCATCATCAATAAGCCCTTAGTCGACCTCGGTCAAAACCCTAAGGCACAGACTCCCAGAAAAAATTCTGTAAAAATTCTAAGTCTTAGGCGCATGAAAACTATTTGGGCGCATGGGAACTATCTGGGCGCATGAGCCCTATTTGGGCATTTCATTACTATGTAGGTGCATCAGCCTAACACTTAAGCATTTTCACTTTAGGCGCATGAACTTTTCAGGCGCATGGGTACTATTTGTGCGTATGAACACTTAGACGCATGAGTAATTCAGGCGCATGGACACTTAGGCGCATGGGCCACTTGGGCGCATGGCAATATTTTTGGCGCATGACCCTACACTTAATCGTCCAGCTAACATTTCTAGACGCATGGGCCACTGTTCAGGCGCATGGGCACTGTTCAGGCGCATGGGCCACTGTTCAGGCGCATGGGCTGTACTTTATCATTTCTAAGGTAATCTTAGGCGCATGGGCTACTGATTGGGCGCATGGATCACACTTAGTTTTACTATGGCATTTTCAGGCGCATGAGCCTTATCTAGGCGCATGACCTTCTGTTCAATATGTTTCTAGTATGTTTTCAACCCAATCATCAAATCCATCTGTTCTAAGCTTAATGTGGTTATTCTAAATATGAATATCCTATAAGCATTCAAGAATCACATTCAATCATACACATTACATACGGGCATACATACTCAAACATTAGAAAATCTTTTACAAACATTTTCAACCCCAAAGATGTTTGAAAACAAGTAAAACCAGGGTCTAGAACTCACATGATGCAGCTTGGGTGTTTCTTCCTTTCTAACCCGCTGCAAATGAGTTCAAACACCTAAAAACAACACCACACATGAACACCCGAGCACAAACACAAACACATAAGCACATAAGCATGTAACCAGGATAAAACCTATCATAAACACATGAAAAGCACGAATTCTTACCTTGAATTCGTTCACTTCTTTTTTTTTTCTTCAGCCGAGAGTTCTTCTGCTCTCTTTCTCTAAATCCAAAAGAAAGTGGTGATGTGAAGTGAGGGTGGGCGGCCATGCCCACCTTTATACCAACTTTTCAAAGATTTTTTGTCCTTTTTACAGTTTTAGTCCCTCCACTTGGACTGAATTGCCTTTCTTCTTTTATTCTTTATTTCTTGTCTTTTAAAAATATCCAGGTGTTACACACACACATGGACACACACACAAGCATATAAGCACATAAGCATGTAACCGAGATAAAACCCGTCATAAATACTTAAAAGCCACGAATTCTTACCTTGAATTCATTCTCTTCTTCTTTTTTCTTCAACCGCGAGTTCTGCTCTCTTCCTTTCTCTCTCTCTCTAAAACCGAAGTGAAAGTGATGTGAAAAGAGGGTGGGCGGCCATGCCCACCTTTACACCAACTTTTCAAAGATTTTATTCTTTTGGATAATTTTAGTCCCTCCACTTGGACTTTATTGCTTTTCTTTCTTTTATTATTCATTTCTTGTCCTTTTTAAAATAACCGGGTGTTACAAAAGCATGATATTGTTATATTTTTTTTATAATAATTTATAAATCATTCTCAATATTAATTAAATTGATTAAAGTATACAATATTAATAAAATTGAGTAAGCTTATCAATGAATACGTAATAAGCTTATCAGAATATGTAATAAGCTTATACTATTTGCATACCGTGCTTACGTTTAAATGTTAAGTTGTCTTAAAATGTAGCTAAAATGATAATTTTGTCATCATAAGATGCTTATATAAACTACAAGCATGTGAACTTGCGCGTTGTTGATGGATGTGTTGAAATTTGTATAATTTGATTTTGCTGATTTGTATATTAGTATTTACCTCATAGTTTTTAAAAGTTCGTATATAGCTTTTTAGTTTTCCTAGAATATAGGTTTGAGAAAAGTTAATTTGATAAAGAAATTGAAGAAGTAGTCAAAAATATATATTAGTGTTTATAATTAACAATATATATTTTTTAAACTTTATAAGTTGCAAAAGATGTTTCTTAATGTTTGGGATACCATGAATTATAAATCAGTCAATATTAATGAAATTAACTAAAGTATACAATATTAATAATATTAATTAAACTCAATAATGAATGTTTATATGCTTAAACTACTACTGGGTAAAGTGTTTAATATCTATCTATAAAAACATCTAATAAAACAAAGTTTTTTATCACTTGTCATTTTTTAATCCATATTTTTGTCACGTGTCATTTTTCTAGACATCCACTAATTAATTTTCCTTCCAAAAGGATATTATAGTAATTTATATACTCATATAATTTCTTTCTCATATTAAAAATAAATTTTATTAACTGCTATGTTTCTATCTCTTACCTATTTTTTTTAAAATCAAACTATCTTTTTTTTAAAAAATAAATTTTATGAAGAAAATTAGAATTCATATCTTTTAATTGAAATCTAAATAATAAGGAACTAAAGTTTTATATAATATGAAATTTTCTATAACATTAAACATTTTTCAAAAAAGATATGTTAAATCATTTTGTTTTTAAAAAAAATATAAACAGGTGAAATATTTTAAAACAATCTCATTAAAACAAACAAAAAATTACAACCAAGATTTTTATAAAAATATTTTTTTTATAAAGAATCTAAAAACGAATGTTTGAAAATAGAACTATTTACATAAGAGAGTTAAAGAATGATATAAATGTTTCATTTCTTAAACTATTACGTATATATAATTTTAATTATATTTTATATTAAAATATATAGTTAAAGTAGCTACTTATACGTAATTATAATCATATTTATCTTCAAATATTATTTTATAATGCATAAGTTTTATTAATAACTATAAAATATTTTATTTATTCAATTCGTGTATTACACGAATACTAACCTAGTATGACTAAAAGGATAATTTTGTCCTCCTAAGATGCTTATATATATTCATTCACATCTCATTCCCTATATTTATAAGTGGAAATCCTATATTAGATGAAATATTTGTGAATGTTTGAGAGAAAATTTTAATGTTTATTTGTATTTAGAAAACCACTATAATTATTTTTAATATTTTTGAAAGTGACCGTGAATGTAAAAGAAATAAAATATAATGGTAAAGATATAAAAAAAATATTATTGATTAAAAAAAGAGAGAAAAAGTAGTAATTTTAGATGTAAATTTGAGGATCATAACAAAGGGGGAGGGGTGCCCTCACCGCATGGTTCGACGGGCCGCGACGAAGGGGTGCGACACCATCGCCACCTCCCTCAACGCCACACCTATCCATTTTCACGACATGTTGACGTTGTAGTTTAAACCACAAATTTGAACATTGGCAACTAGCCGATGGCTCTTTTAAGTTAAAAAAACTTCAAAACTATAAATATACAAACCAATGTAATACAATACAAAAATGTCCCACCAATGTTATATTCCCTCTCCGTCTTTGGATAGTTCCGAGTCCGATGGTTGAAATTTGTTAGTCTCTTAGCCGAACACTCACAAAGCTAGAAGTTCGAGAAAACGGATTTTGAAACATGATATTATTACAGATAATAACATTCTTATGAACCATTATTTTAGGAAGGCCTCAAAATACAAAGGCGATATGTTCAGAAATAGGTTCATTTGCCTCAAGAATTATTTCTATGGATTGTTGAAGATATACAACAACTTTTATTAATTTCAAAAAGGGTTTGAGGGGAGGTGGAAATAAAGTTTCACATCAAATTTTAACAAGTAATTGACCCAACACATACGACAAATAATTATCTATGTTTGCTAAAACATTACGTGAGTGTCTTGAATATTTTTCTAACACTATTGTTATTTCATACGTTGATGAATTTTTTCGAATGCATACTGGCCATGACATTGCATTATTATAGTATGTTCAATATAGAAATGACATTTTAGGAATGCTCGATAGCATTTAGTGCACTTATTGGATTTGAAAAAATTGTCCTACGCATTTGCGAGGGCAATATATTGAGGTGATCATGATGGGCCAATGGTTATTCTCAAAACCATGGAGTCACAAGATTTATAGTCTTAGCTTGCATGAATTGGTGTAGTCGATTCTAATAATAACATAAATATTCTCAATCAATCTCGACTGTCATACTAGAATTTAATGGAACTACTATACCGCCAGTTGTATGTTCATGTTAATGACATCAATATACATATGGTTACTACCTATTCGATAAATATATCATTCTTGGTCAACTTTTGTTATATGAAAATTTTATACCGTTGAGTTCAAAGAAAAAAAATTAAAAATATGCATAAGTCCCCAACAAAGATATGGAACGGGTTTTTAGTGTTTTAAATTAAATTTGGTATGTATTATGGATGTATCATATGTTTTAGTGGGTTATATCCATCTTTTGTCATTTTTTTAATCTTTAACATTTTTATTTTAAACTAATACTTTTATATATTTTTACAATCAAGCTTCGATATTTTTTACTTTCAAATTTGATCTTCTATACATATTTTACAAATTGTAGTTTTAAGTTTTGAACTAAATTTGCAAGTTAACACACTGAAGCGTGCTTCTGTAGTTTAACGGTTTTACGCTTATTTTCCTCACTTAACACATCCGTCATAACGCATTGATTCTATATCTACTTATTCTTTTATATGTTTTATGTTTTAGTTTCGTGGTTCATCGTTTTTACGTCTACTATTCTTCCGTTTTCTTTTTTCTGTTTTATATTTAGTTTTTAATATGAGATTTTCGATGTTGGTGGTCATTTATGGTAACCAGTGTGCCATTGATACTACTAGACACGATTTTACATTTTTCATTACAATATGATGAGCTTGATACTAGTTAAACTCTAAATCTTACAACTGTTAAAGAATGGTTTTAAATGAATCATGTTTTAATTTATTCAAATGGCATAAGCTCACTTTTCAAAAATAACTCATCAATGCCCTATACTCTCTTTCTCTTTTCCCATGCTACTAGACGCTATATACCCATATATATTGTAAGGTCCCGTTCCCGGGACGCTTACAGCTGGTGGTTCATCGCACATAAAACGTTAGAAAACATATATTAATTTTGCAGCGGAATTTAAAAACTTTCACTTATAACTAAAACACGTCATTTACAACATTAGTTTTCATCTCAAAATACATGACATGTCAAATACGAATGCCAGCCTCAAAATGCTCCCAGTAGCTTATGCATCCATGCCTGCAACTCCTCAGCATCAACATATACCTGCCAACTATCATGCATACAAAAGTCAGCGACGCTGAGTGGATTCTAGTTTTATAATAAAATACTTTACTTTCGTTAAAACCGTTCTTTCAAAACATACTATACTATACAACCGTTCGTGATCATGCATCATACGTACATTCAGATAATATCATTATTATCTTCGTCATTACGTTCATTAACTTGTTCATTCTACGTATTACATTATCGTTCACTTCTCTTTCTAGATCCGATCAGTCTTTACCCTCTTCGTGGCACTCAGCCACGATTACTGAGGTCGAATGACAAGGATCCGTATCGCGCATTTCATACTTTTATTATCATTCATTTCTCATCTAGATCCTGTCAAGCTTTACCCTCCTCATGGCACGCAGCCATGATTACCGAGGTCGAATGACAAGGATCCCGTTCGTTCATTATCTCACTTTAGCTCAAATCGCACCTTCACATCATCGTACCCGAAGTACATATCGCATGGATCACACACATAAGGAAGCCAGAATCGCACGCTATCTCATGGGTTAGCCAAGATCGCACGCTATAAAAACCACATGAGGCAGCCAAAATCGCACGCTACCCTTATGCCGTCCATCGCACATATCGCACCAATCGCACCATCGCATCATCGTACCCGAAGTACATATTGCACGGATCGCACACATAAGGAAGCCAGAATCACACACTATCTCATGGGTTAGCCAAGATCGCACGCTATAAAAACCACATGAGGCAGCCAAAATCGCACGCTACCCTTATGCCATCCATCGCACATATCGCACCAATCGCACCATCACATCATCGGAGTGGTCACGAAGACCGACTCCCCCTGTGTGTGAGAACTCTCGGGGTTTAGCCAGAATCGCACGCCATCCCATGGGTTAGCCAAGATCGCACGCCATAAAACCACATGAGGCAGCCAAAATCGCACGCTACATAGCACACAGTAATACCATCGCACGTATCGGAGCAGTTACAAAACTGAACTCCCACTGTGTCTATGTCCCCTATGAGTAAGCCAAGATCGCTCGCTATGATACACACACAGTTGAGCTAACGACCCTTAGTGAGTCGTGAACCTCCTTCCTTTCTTTTCAAACATCCTATCTCTCATTCATCGTTTATGCTCGCATTCATTCATTACGTTCCTCTTTCATTATCTTCCACTTTACGTTACATAATACTTTCATTACATTCATTAACGTTCAATGCAAAGCCAAGGGAAGACATACGTACATAATAAGGAACACACATAAACATAAACATAAACATACACCATCACCATACAAGCAACACCATACATGCATAACACACATCAAACAAGCCATCACATCATAACCAGGCCTATCTCCCCATTCTACCCCTTACAAACCACTTAGAAAACCTCAAGTCAAAAGTGGGTGCATGGGTCCTTCCAGGCGCATGAGCATAAAGTATAAAACAGTCTGGGCGCATGGGCACTGTTTGGGCGTTTCTACCCTGTTCAGGCGCATCACCAACACTTAGCCGTTTCAAGCACTTGGGCGCATGGGCACTGCTTAGGCGCATGGCTAATACTTAGCCGTTTCAATCTCTGGGACGCATGGGCACTATTTAGGCGCATGGTCCACACTTAGCCTTTTCTTCACTTGGGCGCATGGGCACTATTTAGGCGTATGGCCAACACTTGGACGCATGTCCAACACTTGGACGCATGGCCAATACTTAGCCGTTTCAATCTCTGGGACGCATGGGCACTATTTAGGCGCATGACCCACCCTTGGGCGCATGGCCAACACTTAGGCGTCTGGCCACTCATGCTGGACGCATGGACAACTGTTTGGGTGCATGAACCACTGTTCATGTTCATCAAACATTCTGAAATCTTTTATATGCCACCAATTTCACCCGATTCTCATTCTAAGCATACCCAAACACAGATCTAACATACTAAAGCCATCTAAGCATGCTAATCATCATCTCTAACCCATAATCCAACTCTAAAACATACATACATACATACAACATTCGGACATAAAGCTATAAATCCACGGTTTCTTTAAAAACGTTTACTTAGTATGCATAATAGCCCCAAATCAGTTGAAAATCAGTAAAAGAGGGGTTCTAGAAACTCACCTTTAGCAGCTTTTGAGCAGCACTTTCCGTTCAAGACCCACTTCAATTCAGCTCTTTGAATCCCGAAAGTAAACTCTAAACAACCGCAACTTCGGTCAAGAACTCAATTCTCAACTGAAACTGAGCTCAAAGAAGAGAAGACTTACCTTTTTCAGCTTCTTCTTCCTCTTTCTCTCTCTAGAACCTAGCTCTCTCTCTCTCTCTTCTTCTTCTTCCGAGATCAAGCAGCTTTCTGCTTGATATGGGCGACCATGCCCTTAATATCTTAAAATAATAAGATTTGTACTTTGTACACTTTATCTCCCTCCATTTGTGCACAATTTCCATTCTTTCTATTTACTTTTCTTTTCCTTTCGTTTAAGTAGAAATTTCAGGGTGTTACAAGTCTACCCCCCTTAAAGAGGTTTCGTCCTCGAAACCTGTCGCTTCTCGAATAGTTACGGGTAACACTGTCTTACCTCTTCTTTAATCTTGCATTTAAGCTCAAATCACTTTAGGCTTCACTGCACCTGCACAAGTGAAACCAATCCTCCTTAGTCTGTTCTCTCCTTCTCATTAGTATGGTCACCAGTTGCTCCTCGTGATTGGATACTCTGTCAATCTCCTATTCTCTAGTAGCATGATCGTATCCTCATCGGTTGAGCTCTTTCTTAGACGAGATGCATGGAACATCAGATGAATTCCACTTAACTCATCGGGTAGCTCCAGTCGATGTGCCACTTCTCCTACCTGAGCAACAACTGAGAATGACCCTCCACACTTTAATATTGGCTTTACTTGATTTCAAATCAAGCAATCTGCTTTCCTGGTCGAAGCCTTCCTCATACTTCATTGTCGTAGGTCGTCACCGAACTCTGGTTGTGCACGGTTGAGCAATCCACCTTCTTGCAACACTTGGGGTAAGTCATAGACTACTGATCAACTCACTCGAAAATGCATGTCTACCTACCTATGTCAGTCTTGAATAGCCTAGCAGGAACAGCGCTCTCTCTCAATTCTATCGCGCAATCCTCTAGGGCATTAGGTAACCTGGTACTTACTAATAGCAATTCTTACATCGAAGGGCTCATCGATCTTCCTACCCCTAACGTGCAACATCACAGAAAATAGCGGCAACAACTACTACTAGCGTCACAATTAAAGCATAGATGCATAAATCTAAACTTGTAAGAACGTACCTGACGTTAACTCGGAGTCCGACCTAGCCTCCTCTCGGTCATAGTGAAGTCTCTAGCCCTCACCCTCTGTTCTCCTTCCTCGTACTCGAGCTTCCTCCGATCTTCTTCGTTCCCGAACCTTCCGCTCTCGCTTCTTGCAATCTCTGCTCATGTGGCCAATTTCCCCACATTGTAACATCTCACAGTTCCACATTCTCTAGCCACATGACCAAGCTTCCCACACTTGAAGCAAGTGTTTGGTCCCCCTTGCATTCTCTCGAGTGCTCCATCCCGCATTTACCACATCTGTTCGTCCCCGCACCAGGTGTGACCATACGGCGGTGATCCCCCCGGGCGTGTTTATTATTCACCGAGTCACCACCTCGTCCAGTTCTCTTTCCTTCCATTTTCGTCTCCATCACCTTTCTCTCCGTCTTCAGCCACCACCACCACCATAGTTCTTTCATCATACAACCTCCCCGCCAAATCAACTGCCACCTAAACGTGCTCGGTCGGGCAGCGATCATGTGCTTACGGATGTCCGCCGGCAAGCCCTGAATATACCTCTTGCTCTTTCGTGAAAGAGGTGTCACCTGATCCGGCACCAGACATGCCATCTCGTTGAACTTCGTGGTGTACTGTTGATGTGTCAGGGTTCCCGCCTCTAACTGCAAGAACTCTTTTTCAACTTTATCCATCTCACGATGAGGACAGAATTCCTCAATCACCAGCCTTTTCAACTCCGGCCATCTCATCCTTCCAATAGCCCTGCTACCCTCGGCTTGGACTATATTGTCCCACCAGCACAGAGCCGAGTCCACAAAGGAATGGGCAGCAAACTTCACCTTCTGATCCTTCCGCACTCGTTGATATGGGCCATCTCATCTCTCTCTCTCTCTCTCTCTCTCTCTTCTTCTTCTTCCAAGATCAAGCAGCTTTCTGCTTGATACGGGCGACCATGCCCTTAAATATCTTAAAATAATAAGATTTGTACTTTGTACACTTTATCTCCCTCCATTTGTGCACAATTCCATTCTTTCTATTTACTTTTCTTTTCCTTTCGTTTAAGTAGAAATTTCAGGGTGTTACAAGTCTACCCCCCTTAAAGAGGTTTCGTCCTCGAACCTGTCGCTTCTCGAATAGTTACGGGTAACACTGTCTTACCTCTTCTTTAATCTTGCATTTAAGCTCAAATCACTTTAGGCTTCACTGCACCTGCACAAGTGAAACCATCTCTCCTTAGTCTGTTCTCTCCTTCTCATTAGTAATGGTCACCAGTTGCTCCTCGTGATTGGATACTCTGTCAATCTCGTATTCTCTAGTAGCATGATCGTATCCTCATCGGTTGAGCTCTTTCTTAGACGAGATGCATGGAACATCAGTGAATTCCACTTAACTCATCGGGTAGCTCCAGTCGATGTGCCACTTCTCCTACCGAGCAACAACTGAGAATGACCCTCCACACTTTAATATTGGCTTTACTTGATTTCAAATCAAGCAATCTGCTTTCCTGGTCGAAGCCTTCCTCATACTTCATTGTCGTAGGTCGTCACGCAACTCTGGTTGTGCACGGTTGAGCAATCCACCTTCTTGCAACACTTGGGGTTTAAGTCATAGACTACTGATCAACTCACTCGAAAATGCATGTCTACCTACCTATGTCAGTCTTGAATAGCCTAGCAGAACAAGCGCTCTCTCTCAATTCTATCGCGCAATCCTCTAGGGCATTAGGTAACCTGTAGTATACTACTAATCGAAAGGCACGTCTTCTCGAGGGCTCATCGATCTTCCTACCCCTAACGTGCAACATCACAGAAAATAGCGCGCAACAAACTACTACTAGCGTCACAATTAAAGCATAGATGCATAAATCTAAACTTGTAAGAACGTACCTGACGTTAACTCGGAGTCCGACCTAGCCTCCTCTCGGTCATAGTGAAGTCTCTAGCCCTCAACCCTCTGTTCTCCTTCCTCGTACTCGAGCTTCCTCCGATCTTCTTCGTTCCCGAACCTTCCGCTCTCGGCTTCTTGCAATCTCTGCTCATGTGGCCAATTTCCCCACAATTGTAACCATCTCACAGTTCCACATTCTCTAGCCACATGACCAAGCTTCCCACACTTGAAGCAAGTGTTTGGCCCCCTTTGCATTCTCTCGAGTGCTCCATCCCGCATTACCACATCTGTTCGTCCCCGCACCAGTGTGACCATACGGCGGTGATCCCCCCGGGCGTGTTTATTATTCACCGAGTCACCACCTCGTCCAGTTCTCTTTCCCTTCCATTTTCGGTCTCCATCACCTTTCTCTCCGTCTTCAGCCACCACCACCACCATAGTTCTTTCATCATACAACCTCCCCGCCAAATCAACTGCCACCTAAACGTGCTCGTCGGCAGCGATCATGTGCTTACGGATGTCCGCCGGCAAGCCCTGAATATACCTCTTGCTCTTTCGTGAAAGAGGTGTCACCTGATCCGGCACCAGACATGCCATCTCGTTGAACTTCGTGGTGTACTGTTGATGTGTCATGGTTCCCGCCTCTAACTGCAAGAACTCTTTTTCAACTTTATCCATCTCACGATGAGGACAGAATTCCTCAATCACCAGCCTTTTTCACTCCGGCCATCTCATCCTTCCAATAGCCCTGCTACCTCGGCTTGGACTATATTGTCCCACCGCACAGAGCCGAGTCACAAAGGAATGGGCAGCAAACTTCACCTTCTGATCCTTCCGCACTCGTTGATATGGGCCATCTCATCTCTCTCTCTCTCTCTCTCTCTCTCTTCTTCTTCTTCCAAGTCAAGCAGCTTTCTGCTTGATACGCGGCGACCATGCCCTTAAATATCTTAAAATAATAAGATTTGTACTTTGTACACTTTATCCCCCTCCATTTGTGCACAATTTCCATTCTTTCTATTTACTTTTCTTTTCCTTTCGTTTAATAGAAATTTCAGGGTGTTACATATATATACACACATATATATATGTTGATACATGTATGTCCCTAGATCATGATATGAAATGTAATAGATATTGTTTGTCTGATTCTGGTGTAATTTGATATGACTAATGAAATGATATTGGGTGTTTGTGATTTGTAATGATTAATATTTCATTAATAAGTTGATATTAATTAATTATTTAGGTTAGTGATTGGTTGATGTTTACATATAATGTTTACTAATTAATACATTCAAACTTAAAATAATGAAGTTATCATGCGAATGGCCCATGCGAATGGCCCATGCGAATGGACCATAAGCATGAACACCTTCATACGAATGACTAAGTCGCACGACTAAACCAGGAGACTGGATCAGTCGTATGATTGTAACATAAGATTGGCTCAGTCGCACGACTGAACACTCAGTCGTGCGAATGAACCAACCGCATGGCTCAATCGCACATCTGAACCATACTAATGGTTCAGTCGCACGATTGAATAATACCAACCTATAAATACAACTCAATTCGTGAAAAATAAGGACTCTCGATCAATTACGATTCCAGACGTACCCTAGCCGTCCAGAAACCTCACAATTCGTTCTCCAAGTTCACAGAACACATTAGATTGATTTCCAATCGATTTCTAACGTTAGTTTCAATTCCTGATTGATTCTTCGTGTGTTCTCATTAATTGGATCGCCAATGAAATAGGATTCCACACTATTTGATCTGGTTTACACGCTAATCTCCAGGTATTTCGTTCAAATACCAGGTCCTAACAATATATACATATATATACATACACACACACACACATACACACACACACACACACACACACATATATATATATATATTATATATATATATATATAGGGTAAGTTCAAATGAGAACCCTGTGTTATTGCGAAAATTTGCGAGAACCCATCAAAATTATAATAAATCATAATTTTTCTTATTACAATAACATTATTGCACATGTACAACATTATGATATTTTATGTATATGTGTGAATTCATAAATGTAAAAAGTTTACATCGGTGTAACTTTTACTTGCAACTTTAAATATATGTGATTTTTTTCAAAACTTACACCAATGTAAACTCTTTTACACTTGTGAATTTACACATATACATAAAAGATTATAATCTTCTACATGTGTAATAATGTTATTTAAACATAAAAATAATGATATTCATTGATCTTGATGGGTTTCGCAAGTTCTCGCAATAAAAGGGGGTTCTCGCTTGAACTTTTTCCTATATATATATATACATACATATTATACATATATATACATATATACACACACACATATATATATATATACATACATATATACATATATACATATATATACATATATACATATATATATATACACACACACACCACACACACACACATATATATATATATAATATATATATATATATAGGGTAGGTTCAAATGAGAACCCTGTGTTATTGCGAAAATTTGCGAGAACCCATCAAAATTATAATAAATCATAATTTTTCTTATTACAATAACATTATTGCACATGTACAACATTATGATATTTTATGTATATGTGTGAATTCATAAATGTAAAAAGTTTACATCGGTGTAACTTTTACTTGCAACTTTAAATATATGTGATTTTTTTCAAAACTTACACCAATGTAAACTCTTTTACACTTGTGAATTTACACATATACATAAAAGATTATAATCTTCTACATGTGTAATAATGTTATTTAAACATAAAAATAATGATATTCATTGATCTTGATGGGGTTTCGCAAGTTCTCGCAATAAAAGGGGGTTCTCGCTTGAACTTTTTCCTATATATATATATACATACATATATATACATATATACATATATATACACACACACATATATATATATATACATATATATATATATATACATATACATACATATATACATATATATATACACACACACACACCACACACACATATATATATATATATATAGGGTCATGCTCTTTACAAAACTCCTTATATATTGAAAACTACACGACTTATTATTAACCATTGATTAACTTGATCAATGGTTATGACTAAAATGGTAAAAATTGTAAATATCAATTTAATTAAATGAGCTTAGAATTAAATAAAGGGTATAATAGTAAGCTTATTTTTTCTCTCTCCAATTACTTGTTAATTCATTAATTGATTATATATCTTCTCTCTTCTCCAATATCTCATCTTTATAAGTTTATATAAATGTAAAACATTGCAATCTCCATAAAATATGTTAATAGTTTGTATATTACATATATGTTAGTTTAAATATTATCGTGTTGTCGTACCAATATTAAAACTAAATGTACTATCTATCCTAACAAAGAATAACAAGTGTTTACATCTATGTAAATTAGTGTAGTCTAACAGTTTGCATATTACAGTACCAACAACAAAATTAAAAGCAACATTGTAAATTTATAATTGGTTTTGCATCAATTAAATTTAGTGTATGTGAATCGTAAGAGAAAATACTCAATCTTAACGTAAAAAGATGATCACGACATATATATGTTAGATTTATGGATATATAACAAATTTAAGCAATTAACATATATGTAAATCAGTGTATTTTGAAAAGTTGTATGTTGTCATTATGTTGTTTGGTTACATGTTAGTATATCAAATTTACATATATCTAAAAGAATTTACACAACCAAACTAAAAACAATAACCCAAATTTCATTCATATATGTAAGGCCTCGTTTCCGAGACGCTTACAACTGGTCGATCATCACACATAAAATATATAATTACATTTAACTTTCATACAACATTGCAATAGAACATTAAAATAACTTTTCATTTCATTAAAAATACTTTTACAAGTTAATACAATCATTCATTTCACATTTTCATTTGTTCGCATTACAATGCAAAAACATTAACAAAAGAATGCCATCCAAAATGGCAAGTAGCTGCCCCGCGCCATCCTCAGCAATGCTCACCTACCAACCGGAAAATGCATAAGAAGTCAACGTTGCTGAGTGAGTTTTAGTTTTATAATAAAACATACTTTACTTTCATTAAAACCGTTCTTTAATTTTGCATGTGATCACACATCATACGTACACATAGATAATATCATTATTATCTTCATCATTCATTTATTAACTTCCATTCATTCATGTTTTCTTACTTTCATTGATTCATTCATCATTACTTCTTTTCATTCCATAAAAAACCATGAACTTTACCCCACCATCATGCATAAAGTGGGTACTGGGCCGGGGTCTATCATAGACCCCCGTCATGGCGCATAGCAGCCATGCCACAGTACCTAAGGTAAATTCAGGCGTACCATTGTCATGTGCTACACCCACCGTCATGCATAAAGCGGATACTGGGACGAGGTATATCATAGACCTCCCGTCATGGTGCACAACAACTTGGCCATAGTATCTAGGGTAAGCGACAAAGGTTCTATACAAATGGTCGGTAATAAAGACGGACCTCGGTGTGCATCCTTTTAGGGTAGCTAAACCCGTTCACCGTTGGACTAACACCCTTCATTGGGCGTGTTCCGACATACAAGGCTTGCAAGACTTACATTACTTTCATTTGTTCATTAATGCATGCATTCATTCATCGTGTTCTTCTTTTCATTATCTTCCACTTTACGTTACATAATACTTTTATTTCATTTATTAACATTCAACGTAAAGCCATGGAAAAATAAACATACAGTGTAAGGAACATCATCATACACACTCATCATCATCATATAGGGCATCATGCATACATAAAATACATCATACATACCATTATGCATGAGCATCAAACATACATCATATCATGCTCATCATAACATCTATGACCTCAAAAGTCAGCTTACATGAACCCCCGAGAACATCCCCAGTCAAATCCTAAATTTCACTTTTTTTTCCAGAAAGTCAAAAACTATTCTAAGTGTTCATCCGAATTTGCCTTTTTGTTCATCCGCATTTGTTTTAGTTCATCAACATTTGTTCTAGTTCATCAGTATTTGTTTTAGTTCATCTGCATTTTTTTAGTTTATCCGTATTTCCTCAGTACTCATCCGCATTTCTCTTACTTAGTGGTCAATGCTCATCCGCATTAACTGTTCATCCGCATTTCTTCCAATACTCATCGGCATTTACTTACTTAGTGGTCAATGCTCATCCGCATTAACTGTTCATCCGTATTTCTTTCAATACACATCCGTATTGACTTACTTAGTGGTCAATGCTCATCTGTATTAACTGTTCATCTGCATTTCTTTTGCATACTTGGGCAGATTCTAAAACTTAGACATATGAGTCCTAAACATCAAATTTTAGTTCCCAAACACCATCTATCATGTTCTAAGCTTAAATCTTACATTCTAAGCCTTAGAAACATGACCATAACATCATCAAGCATAAACATAGTCCAACATCACATCATAACAGCAACATACACACATTCAACATACGGGTAAAACCCAGTTTTATAAAAGCATACATTCATGCATTTCCAGCCCTAAAATCAGTTATAAAAGAGGGGTTCTAGAACTCACCTTTGCAGCTCTTGAGTATGGCTTCTTCCAAACTCGTTTGCAATTGATTTCAACCTCCTAGAAACCCACTAAAACATACAATCGAACACACACACAACACATAAGCATACAACCGAGGATAAAACCAGTTAAGAAGACCTAAACCATAAATTCTTACATTGAATTTGAATTTCCAGCTTGTTCTTCTTCGAAAATCCGAAACTTCTGCTCTGCTACTCTCTCTCTCTAACATCTGAGTATTGTGTGGGTGTAGAAAGAGTAATAGGCGGCCATCACCTTTTACACCCACTTTTTCAAACCCTTTGTCCTTTTGAGACTTTTTACCCCTAAACTTGGGTAAAATATCATTCTTTTCCTTTTCTTCACTTTATTCTTCTTTCTTTGACTTTTAAAAATAACCGGGTGTTACAAGTCCACCCCCTTATGAAACCCCGAAACCTGTTATTCCTTGAACAAACGTGGCTAATTTTGTCTCATCTATCTTCAGTCTTCCACGTAGACTCGGATCCCTTTCTGTGCTTTCACTGTACACGCACAAGAGGAATCACTTTATTCCTTAACCTCTTCTCTTTACGGTCAATGATCGCCACTGGTTGCTTCATATAATTGAGCCGTTCATCTACCTCGATATCCTCCAGTGGTACAACCATATCCTCGTCTGCTAACATTTACTTAGATGAGATACATGGAATGTCGGGTGGATTCCACTTAACTCATCTGGTAGCTCCAACCTATAGGCCACCTCCCCTACTCTAGCAATGATTCGGAAAGGCCCCATGTATCTCAGGCTCAACTTGCCCCGCTTTCTGAACTGAATGATACCCTTCCAAGGTGAGACTTTCAACATAACCCTGTCACCCACCTGGAACTCAATCGGTCTACGTCATTTATCAGCATACGACTTCTGTCTATCTTTGGCTGCCTTCATGAAGGCTTTGATCTTTTTAAGCTTCTCAGTCATAGCCTCGATCACCTCGACGCTCCGTAACTCTTTTTGACCAATATGACCCCAACACACGGGTGTTCAACATCTCCTACCGTATAACATCTCATAAGGGGGCATACCAATGCTGGCATGATAACTGTTGTTATATTAGAACTCGACTAACGGTAAGTGGTCATCCCAACTTCCTCTAAAATCAATGACACATGCACGAAGCATATCCTCTAATGTCTGGATAGTCCTTTCTGACTAACCATCCGTCTCAGGATGATAAGCCGTGCTAATATGTAACCTCGTCCCTATTGCGTCGTGGAATTTCCTCCAAAATTTAGATGTAAGCCAAGTGTCGTGATCAGACACAATAGACACCGGAAAACCATGACGGGTTACACTTTCTTTAATGAATAGATCAGCCAACCTCTCGGATGAATATGTCTCGCGGATCGGTAGAAAGTGAGCACTCTTCGTCAAACGATCAACTATCACCCATATGACATCATATCCTCGCGCGGTACGCGGTAGCTTCGTAATAAAGTACGTGGTGGTGTGGTCCCATTTCCACTCCAGTATATCCAAAGGTTGGATCTTTCCATATGGCTTCAGATGCTCCGCCTTCACTTGCAAGCAAGTAAGGCACTTACTCACATACTCCACCACATCACGCTTCATACCCGACCACCGATAGTCTTTCTTCATGTCTTGGTACATCTTTGTAGCACCGGGATGAATAGAGTATCTAGTCTTGTGAGCTTCGTCCATAATCTTCATGCGTAGATCCCCAAAACGAGGAATCCACATCCGTACGAATCAGGTTCTAACACCGAGTGTGTTTTCACCGAATTCAATTAACAGACCTCTCATTCTTTCGTAGTTAAGATGATCTTCTTTCAATGCCTTATCTTGAAACTCTTTGACTTGCTTCATCACATCAGAGGTCATGATCAATTGGTAAGCTTTCAACCGAATCGGCTCGGGTCTCTCTTTTCGGCTAAGGGCATACGCCACCACATTGGCTTTCCCCGAATAGTAGTGGATCTCGAAATCGTAATCCTTTATGAGCTCCAACTATCGTCTCTGCCTCATGTTCAGGTCCTTCTGCTCAAAGAAGTACTTCAAGCTCTTGTGGTTGGTAAATACAGTGCACTTCGTCCCGTAAAGGTAGTGCCTCCAATCTTTAACACAAAGACCACGACTGCTAGTTCCAAGTCATGAGTAGGATAATTAACGTGATGAACCTTCAACTGTCGGGATGCATAGGCTATAGCCTTTCCTCTCTGCATTGACACGCACCCTAACCCCGAGTAGGAAGCATCAGAATAAACCATCAGATCTTCACTTCCAGCGGGTAATGACAGAACAGGAGCTTGAGTCAACCTCGCCTTCAATTCCTCGAACACCTTCTCTTGAGCTTGACCCCATACAAACTTTACATCTTTCCGGGTCAACTTGCTTAGTGGAGAAGCGATCTTGGAGAAGTCTAGAATGAATCTTCTGTAGTAGCCCGCCAAACCCAAGAAACTACGAAACTTAGATGGCGTCTTTGGAGACTTCCATTGAATCACTGCCTCCACCTTTGCCGGGTTCACCATAATCCCGTCAGGATTCACCACATGACCCAAGAATTGAACCTCACGCAACTAGAATGCGCACTTGGAGAATTTAGCATAGAACTTCTCCCTTCTCAACATTTCCATCACCTCTCGAATGTGACCGACATGCTCCTCTTTACTCTTGGAATAAATCAGGATATCATTGATAAACACAATCACTGATTTATCCAATATCGGCTGACACACTCGATTCATCAAGTCCATAAAAGCAGCTGGCGCATTGGTCAAACCAAATGACATAACGAGGAACTCGTAATGACCATAACGCGTGCGAAAAGCTGTTTTAGGGACATCCTGCTCTTTCACCTTTAACTAATGGCAGCCCAATCGAAGATCTATCCTTGGGAACCAACTAGCACCTAGAAGCTGATCAAATAGATCATTATTTCTCGGTAAGGGGTATCGGTTCTTTAATGTCAACTTATTCAGCTCACGGTAGCCAATACACATCCTCATACTACCGTCTTTCTTCTTCACGAATAAGACCGGAGCATCCTAAGGAGAGATACTCGGTCTAAAAAACCCCTTATCAAGCAACTCTTGCAATTGCTCCATCAATTCTTTCATCTCAGTAGGAGCCAACCGATACGGTGCCAACAGGTTGGGCACCTGGTATCAAATCAATCTGAAACTCAATCTCGCGGTCAGGTGGCACTCCTGGTAAGTCTTCGGGAAACACATCTGGAAAGTCACACATAACTGGGACATCGGACAGCTGTGGTGTTAGTTTTTCCACATCTTTCAAATAAGCCAAGTAGGCACTACATCCACGCCTCATACACTTTCCCTTAACCGCCATTGAAATCACTTTCGGAATCGTAGTGACTTGATCACTATAAACCGTCACCAAACTCCCATCAGGCGTTGTCAAACGAATCATCTTCTTGCGACACATAATGTTCGCCTCGTAGTCCGCTAGCCAATCCATCCCAAGAACCACATCGAAACCACCTAAGTCATCATGAATGGTCTAACCGGAAACTTGTGACCTTCTAATTCCACATCACATCCTTCTATCACCTTAGAAATCTAGGTAGACTTACCTATGACAGTTTCTACATCAAAGGGTGCATCTATATTCTTACTACTAACAGGCAGTTTAGCACAGAAAGTAGCAGAAATAAAACTTTTACTAGCACCAGAATCGAATAACACCGAGGCTAAAGTTTGGTTTACTAGAAACGTACCTGACACAACATCAGGGTCCGTCCTAGCCTCCTCCCCTGTCATCGTAAGCGCTCTGGCGCTCGACCTCGGTCCTTCACCTCCAACCTTCTTCACCCTAGAACCCTCAGCCCTGGCTTCTTACAATCTCTACTCATGTGGCCCTCCGTGCCATAATTAAAACATCTGCCCACACGACAGTCCTTTGCTATGTGTCCCATCCTCCCACACTTGAAGCACAAGTTCGATCCCAACCTATATTTTCCAATATGCTCCTTTCCACATCTCCCACACTTCTTCGACCCCGCACCAGATATGATCACACGACGGTCATCTACCCGTGCCTTCTTGTTACTCGTCGGGGCACCACCCCGACCAAACATTTTTCCATTCCAATTCCGATCACTACCACCTTTCTTGCTACCTTCGATCACCACCATAGTCCTTTCATCATACAGTCTCCCAGGCAAATCAACCGCTGACCTAAACGTGCTCGGTCGGGCAGTGATCATGTGCCTACGGATATCCGCCCGTAAGCCCTGAATATACCTCTTGATTTTTCGTGAAAAGGGTGTCACTTGGTCTGGCACCAAACGTGCCTTCTCATTGAACTTGGTGGTGTACTGTTGATGTGTCATCGTCCCCGCCTCCAACTACAGGAACTCTCTCTCAACCTTTTCCATTTCTCTAGGAGGATAGAACTCCTCAATCGCTAACTTCTTCAGCTCAGACCATCTCATCCTCCTAATTGCCTGACTACCCTCAGCTTGGACTATGTTGTCCCATTAACACAAAGTCGAGTCCACAAACGAGTGGGTAGCAAATTTCACCTTCTGGTCCTCTTGGTACACACTGATATTCAGAACAACTTCCATTTCTCTCACCCACGGGTGAGTAGCAGCAGCAGTGCCGTTACCATCAAAAGTAGGGGGCTCGCATCGTTGAAACGACTCGTAGTTACAGCCTCGTGCTGCCTCCAGCGCAGGCTCTTCTCCTTCCTCTCCTTCTTCGTTATCAGACAGAACCGTCTCAGTCTCAGACTATCTTCTTTCGCTTGTAGGTCTACTTCTTTCCTTCCTTTCTCCTTCCCTCACAACCTTGATAACTTCAGTCACCATAGACGGTAAGATTTTCTGATGACCTGATGCACCTCTTCGACAACAGCCTCCTTCACTGAGGCCCTTAAGTTAGCACTCTCATCACCGCCCACCGGATGAGGGGTCTCTGGTTCTTCATGAACCACCTTTTCGGCTATAGGCCTTCTTCTCGTAACCCATGGTTCAACACCACAACCACCACCACGTGAAGCTTTAGATGATCTACCACCGGCCATCCTCAACACATTATAAGATTCAAACACCAACACGGTCATTCAAGGGAAAAACTCAGTTTATGTCAAGTATAATATGTCCCTAATTATAGTGACCAGTTGTGATTAGCCACTTACTTTACTCTTCATACCCTAAGCATTACCCATCCTGACAACATCAGTATCTAAATCTACCAGAAACACATAACCACATAAAATGCGCACGTAATACCGGTTAATCATTAAGAAAATAGCTGATGGCATGTAGCTACTCGGACTGGCATCCCTTCCCTTTCCGTCCCATTCTCAGTTTAAGTTTAGGTTTATTTTGAAAATTTACCCGTTTCACTTAAACTTTGACTCTGATACCAACTTGTAAGGCCCCGTTCCCAGGACGCTTACAGCTGGTCGATCATGGCACATAAAACATATAATTACATTTAACTTCATACAACATCGCAACGGAACATTAAAATAACTTTTCATTTCATTAAAAATGCTTTTGCATTACAATCATTCATTTGTTTGCATTACAATGCAAAAACATTAGCAAAAGAATGCCATCCAAAATGCCAAGTAGCTGCCCCGCGCCATCCTCAGCAATGCTCACCTGCCAACTGGAAAATGCAAAAGAAGTTAGTGTTGCTGAGTGAGTTCTTGTTTTATAATAAAACATACTTTACTTTCATTAAAACCATTCTTTACTTTTGCATGTGATCACACATCATACGTACACATAGATAAAATCATTATTATCTTCATCATTCATTCATTAACTTCCATTCATTCATGCTTTCTTACTTTCATTCATACCTTCATCATTACTTTTTTTCATTCCATAAAAAACAATTAACTTTACCCCACCGTCATGCATAAAGCGGGTACTGGGCTGGGGTCTATCATAGATCCCCCGTCATGGCGCACAATAGCCTGGCCATAGTACCTAAGGATAAATTCAGGCGTACCATTGTCATGTGCTACACCTACCATCATGTATAAAGCGGATACTGGGCCGAGGTCTATCATACACCTCCCGTCATGGCACATAGCAGCCTGGCCACAGTATCTAGGGTAAGCAATAAAGGTTCTATACAAGTGGTCGGTCATAAAGACGGACCCCAATGTGCATCCTTCTGGGGTAGCTAACCCACTCACCGTTGGACTAACACCCTTCATTGGGCGTGTTCCGACATACAAGGCTTGGAAGACTTACATTACTTTCATTCGTTCATTAATGCATGCATTCATTCATCGTGTTCCTCTTTTCATTGTCTTCCACTTACGTTACATAATACTTTCATTTCATTCATTAACATTCAACGTAAGCCATGGGAAAATAAACATACAGTGTAAGGAACATCATCATACACAGTCAATGTCATCATACACGCATCATGCATACATAACATACATCATGCATAACATCATGCATAAGCATCAAACATACATCATATCATGCCTATCATAACATCTATGACCTCAAAAGTCATCTTACATGAACCCCCGGGAACATCCCCAGTCAAATCCTAAATTTCACTTTTTTCCAGAAAATCAAAAACTATTCTAAGTGTTCATCCGCATTTGTCTTTTTGTTCATCCGTATTTGGTCTAGTTCATTCGCATTTGTTTTAGTTCATCCGCATTCATTTTAGTTTATCCGCATTTCCTCAGTACTCATCCGTGTTTCTTTTACTTAGTGGTCAATGCTCATCCGCATTAACTGTTCATCCGCATTTCTTCCAATACTCATCTGCATTGACTTACTTAGTGGTCAATGCTCATCCGATTAATTGTTCATCCGCATTTCTTTCAATACTCATCTGTATTGACTTACTTAATGGTCAATGCTCATCCGTATTAACTGTTCATCTGCATTTCTTTTGCATACTTGGGCAGATTCTAAAACTTAGACATATGAGCCCTAAACATTAGATTTCAGTTCCGAAACACCATCTATCATGTTCTAAGCTTAAATCTTACATTCTAAGCCTTAGAAACACGACCATAACATCATCAAGCATGAACATAGTCCAACATGATATCATAACAACAACATACACACATTCAACATATGGGTAAAAACTCAGTTTTATAAAAACATACATTCATGCATTACCAGCCCCAAAATCATTAAAAGCATATAAAAGAGGGGTTCTAGAACTCACCTTTGCAGCTCCTGAGTATGGCTTCTTTCAAACTCGTTTGCAATTAAGTTCAACCTCCTAGAAACCCACTAAAACATACAACCGAACACACACACACAACACACATAAGCATACAACCGAGTATAAAAACAGTTAAGAACACTTAAACCATGAATTCGAATTTTCAGCTTGTTCTTCTTCAAAAATCCGAAACTTCTGCTTTGCTACTCTCTCTCTAACATCGGAGAATTGTGTGGGTGTAGAAAGAGTGATGGGCGGCCATCACCTTTTACACCCACTTTTTAAAACCCTTTGTCCTTTTAACACTTTTACCCCTCAACTTGGGTAAAATATGTTCATTTTCTTTTCTTCACTTTATTTTTCTTTCTTTGACGTTTAAAAATAACCGGGTATTACAATATAATTACGATTCACACATACATAATCAAAATATTAAACTTGTTGTTTACGTATATGTAAACAAACTTACACATGCGTTTACATATACGTATGTGTGCATAACTCGTAATTTTATAAGATTTCCTACATAACTAAACTAAAATCATACATGATGAACAAACATTTTTAGGATTATCAAGCAAAAAAATTCATGAAGGGAATCAAGAACAAACAAAATCAATTAACCGGACCAAATAAAATAAAACTAAACTAATTAATTGGACCAAGTCTTCATTGAGACATATTATCAAACACATTAAGTAAAAAATAGACAAAACATGTAACACCCGGTTATTTATCTCTTTTGAAGCCGATGAAAGGAGAAAAAGAAATAAGGTCCTAAGTCGAGGGACCAAACTCGCCAACGAAAGAAAGTCGGGTGAGTGGGAGCATATAAAGGGAGACGACAGCCCTTACCCTCTCCCCACACTCACATTTCAGCCAAAAGAAAGAGAAGCAGAGAGAAAGGGAGAAAAGTTGGTTCGGGTTGGTTCGAGTGAGCCAAAATCATCGAGAAGCGAGTCAAATCGAAGCTCTTCTCGTTGTGGTCATTTGTGTGAGTTCTAGGACCCCTCTTTTACTTGTTTTCAAACGATTTTGGGGCTGGAACACATCTGAAATCGGGTTTTCATGTGTGTGTATGCTTGACTTGTTTGTGTATGAGTATGTGTGTGTGTGATGCGTTTAAGTCTTGATTGTGAGCTTATGTGTGCTTGAATGGTGTGGTGGTATGCATCCGTAAGATTTAGGATGGTCGATTTGGGCTTAAAATGGGTTTAGATGAGTTTGGAGGCCGAAAACCCTCGGCTGCAGTCGGGATGAATTGCATTCTATATCAGCTAGGGCTAGGCGACTGACTAGAGGCCAAATGGAGGCCATACGGCTGAATATGGTGTGATTAGGGTCTATTCGCACGATTGAAGGTCCATTCGCACAATTGAAAGGCCAGTCGCATGGAGGTCATGCGATTGAAGGTCTAGTCGCATAAGTGCTCATCCGCATTGGTTCCATTCGCATAAGGTCCATCCGCATTAGTTCGTTCGCACGATTAGGTGTTTATTCGCATGAGTGTTCATCCGCATTGGTTCATTTGCATGATGTTTAGTCGCATGGAGTCCATGCGACTGAAGGGTGTCCATACGCCTGAATAGGGCTGTTGCACCCGAGGAAAATGTAGTTTGACTTTTGACTTTCAGGGGGAAAGTGCAGATGTAATTTTTGACATAAAGATTCCGTAAGTTCATGTAAGATGACGATTAAGCCTTAGAGTGCATGTAGGACATGATGATGATGTGACATGTTTACATATGATGCATGTTATGTATGTATGATATTACCCTGTATGACGTGATGACTGTGCCTGTTAATGTTCCTTATTATGATGTATGTTTATCTATCCTGTGGCTTTACATGTTATGATAATGAATGAAATGAAGTATTACGTAACGTAAAGTGGAAGATAATAAAAAGTGGAACATGATGAATGCAAGCATTAGTGAACGAGGAAAGTAATGAAAGTCTTGCAAGTATTGGATATCGGGGTCCTTCTTTATGATCAACCATTTATATAGAACCTCTATCGCTTACCTCTAGTACTGCGGCATACGCTCAGCTGTTTATTTATTGACTTCGGCCCGGTAGCTAAATAGTTCGGGGTGTAGCATATGGTATTGGTACGGAAGATATCCGATGCGCAAGAAAAGATATAAAGATGAATGAACGAATGAAGAAGATAATATAACTATTATTTATGTGTATGTATGATGTATGATCACATGAAAGTAAAGAAAGGTTTACGAAAGTAAAGTATGTTTATTTATAAAACTAGAACTCACTCAGCAACGCTGACTTTGATGTGTTTCCAGTTGACAGGTAATGGTTGCTGAGGATGGCACGAGGCAGCTGCTCAGCTCTTTTGAATTGCATCCATTTATATAAAGCTTTTGTGATGTAATACAAAAATGAAATTTTGTAACTGATAAATGATGCACTATTTTGCAAAAGTTTTTATGATGAAATGAAATGTATTTTTGAATGTTTCCGCTACAAATGTTTATTTAAAATAATGTAAATGTATGTTTTATGTGCGATGAGGATCTAACTGTAAGCGTCTCGGGAACGGGGCCTTACAAAACATAAAACTAAACTAATACTTATCATCCCAAAATCACTAAACAAAATTCATCCACCGTATATTAATTCTACATCAAAATTCAAAGAAATCAAGTTGAAAATTTTTTTACTGCTAAGAAATCAACACGATACATTGTTTAATGCAAAATTGTTTAGAGGTTTACCTTGATTTCTAGTATCAGTTATTCGCACCATGAAACTTCAAATCACATAGCATACGTTGGAGGATTGGTGCTAAATCTTGTGGGTCTCAGTTTTCTTTTTGTGTACCGGGATCATAGAACCGACCAAAACTAATGTCTGACATGTATGTGAAGATCTAGTCCTCAGTTCATGTTGAAGCCCATTTCATAATCATAATAATACAACAATTCGGAGGTCATTTTATTTTCTTTTGGTATGCAATCTAAATCTACAAAAGTATACATAATCAAAACCCCCATTTTCTAATTTGAACAAACTCAAAACAAAAACCCACCACGAAGGGACAAAATTTACATCTTCTTTAGTAAATCAGAGTACACAAACACGAGAATTACGACACGAAAATCTGAATCGCCGTTCTACATTTACAAATCAATATCAAAATATAGAATATAAAATAATGAGAAATATATACAAAAAAGTAAATATGAACACAAGAAGATATATTTTGATTTGAAATTTTGAAAAGTATAACTCCTAATTAAAGAGGAGATAAATTAGGAAAGAACAACTCATACAAATACTAAATTACGTTAGTACCCTTATTAAAAATTAAATGAAATATGGTAATTATTTTAATCAATGGTTGATATTAGTACTTACGGTTCTCAAGATCTTTATAAGTTGTGAAATGATCCTGACTCTCTCTCTCTCTATGTATATATATATTATATATATATATATATATATATATATATATATATATATATATATATATATATATATTTATGGGAGGATTAAAATGAGAAGCATACTTTCTTTTAGTACTCTATGAATCAATATGAGTTACTCATTTTTTCTTATATGCAAATCACATGCAATTTCTCCTATTTTTTTAAAACATTCATAACTTTTTTTTACAATATTATTTTTTCAAAAAATTTCACATGTGTAAATCTTGTTATAAATATATCTAATGCTGGATTTACACATGTGTAAATCCGGTATTACACATGTGTAAAACGAATTTCGTAAAAAAATGATATTTTTTTATTTTTATACTTTATTTTTATTTTTTCATGAAAGAGGGAAACTAGGGGAACATTTTTGTGTTTTATTTTTATGTTATTTTTTGATTTATAATTTTTTAAATATGTTTTTGTTAATTACATATATGCCATTGAAAATTAGTGATTGAGATTGTTTCTAAAGTTTTAACAAAAAAAGTAAGTTCTCATTTGATCCCTCCCCTATATATATCTACATATATATATATGTATATATTATATATATATATGTATTATATATATATATATGTATATGCTAACCCAAAGAAAAGAGTACCACACAGGCGGGTTAACTTCAGACCTCAACAACCGACGAGGTACATCAGATGGTCTGAAGTTGATTCCATTACTAGAAAGCCAAAGATAGTGCTGAAGTGGAGTCCTCCGCACACAATGTCAAGAATCCCTCTAAGGGAAATGCCATAGGACTTCACTCCACACTTTAATTGGTGGTACTATGATTGAAGAACAGGTGAAGCAGTTATAGTCTTGCAAAAAGAGGGCAAATGGATACTATTCAGGTATTTAACCCAATGTGGCTAACTAACTTGTCTGCTGATGATGTATACATTGTACAAGTGGCCACTGTTTAATGATTCGTATGACATTGTACAAACCCTCCAGTTTTAAAATGTTATAAGGCTCTGTTTCACATTTGAGATACATGCTAGAGCTACAAGAGAGGAGAAGTACAAGAAGTTTGAAGAGCTGATGAAGAATGTTAGACAATAAAGTAAACTAGGTCCAAGGGGGAGTTTGTAGATACATGTGTATCTAGTTTAGGAGCTTAAATGTAAAATGTCTTTCATGTCTTACGTATATGTAACAGAATGGGTATGAATGAAATGTAATGTGTTGGTGATGCTTATAATGTTTCATATTTCATTGTTTATTGTGTAATAACACATATGAATTAACTATATTGGTTTGTGGTTGTTTACATAGTTCTTAGTCAATAATGATTGAGAAACGTGCTTAAACTTAATCATGTGAAGTTCTCATGCGAATGGACCATGCTAATGGACCATACGCATGAATACTTCATGCTAATGAACCAGTCGTACGACTGAACCAGGAGACTGGATCAGTCGCATGATTGTGACATGAGATGACTTAGTCGCACGATTGAATCTTTAGTCGTGCGAATGGATCAACCGCATGCTTCAGTCGTATAACTGAACCGTGCAAATGGTTTAGTCACACTAATGGAAAACCCTAACCCATAAATGCCACTTAATTCGTGGAAAAACATAACGATTCGAATCCCTACGCACACAATCGTACCCTTGCCGTCCAGAGACCCAAGAAAACCTATTCCAAGTTCATAGATCGTAGTTGATCATCTTACAATCGTTCTTAACATTTTAATTCATTCTTAGATCGATTATACTTGCGTTCTCACTGATTGAATCGCCATTCAAATAGGATTCCGTACTATTTGGTTTGGTATACACGTAAATCAGTTAGTACTCCGTACCTAAAAGGTCCTAACAAAAAAATCACCATAAAATTCAGTATTTTTTATCTTTCCAACTCCTACCATATTAATATACTTTTCTAAAAAAACCATACATCCGTTGTTTACATATGTGTAAATCTAGTTATACACATGTATAGTACTGGATTTACACATGTGTAAATCTGATATTACATATGTGTAAAACGAATTTCAAAAAAAACGTAATTATTTTTATTTTTTATAAATCTTTTTTATTTTTTATAACTTTTTTTATTTTTTATAAATTTTTTTAATTTTTTTATGAAAGAGGGAGAGTAAGGGAACATTTTTGTGTTTTTATTTTTATGTTATTTTTCGATTTATAATTTTTTAAATATGTTTTTGTTAATTACAATTTTACAATTGAAAACTAGTGGTTGAGATTGATTCTTAGAATTCTAAAACAATAATTCTCATTTGATCCTTCCCCTATATATATATATATTAAACCAGCTTAGGTTATAAGTGTCATAAAACAACATTATACAACTTCATAAAATATGTAGAAATGTAAACAATTTATGCTTGAATCTATAACCTATAATATAAGAAGGTTTTCTTAAGACACGTGTCATCATTCTAGCATATCAAAGACACGTGTCATCATTCTAGCATATCAAAAAAGTCAATTTTCCGCTTCCCTCTCATAATAATACAAGAATTACAAAAATAATTATTTAACTTTTCTTTTAATTAAAATATGTTAAAATAAATATATTTATATTTGTGTTTCTTGTCTCTCTCATATTAAATGATAGTTATTGTAAATAACTAAACTAAACTATTAAGTATCTAAAATATAAATGTAGTTATTTTAATAATTTATTAATACATATTAAATATAGAATAATAATTGCTAATTATTATGTGTTATAACTTTTAAATATTATTATATTTTTATTTTACAATGTATAATATATCTAGAAAATAAAATATTCATAAATTGAATGATTTTTATATGTTTTATTTATTCCACCCATGTAATACATGGTCTCTAACCTAATATCATATATACATACAACTCTAGCAGTCCGTCATGGCCAAATTTAGTTAATATATACTTATCCTAGTAATATCCTCATTATGTATATGATGAGAGTTTAACGACTTGCTTTGCATGTATATATAGCAGTCCGCCATGGCCAAATTTAGATATATATACTTATCCTAGAATTACATTTTAATAACATGCACCATCCCAGTTTTGAAATTTCATGAAAACTCACTTGCATACGAGGTTGTCATAAAGGTCGTCAATAGTGTTTAAATTAATACCATGTAGTCAAAACATACAATTTGCAACGAAAACATTTATCAAATTCAACAAACAATATTTATTCATGTATGAAAAACGAAATACAAATACTAATTAATGAACTCTTATCATATCATCGGTCATATCATCACGTGTAGGTTTTGACCTTTACCCAAGTTTGTTTTTCAACAACAAATTTACCATACTCCAAATCAACTCTTATCCAATTAAAGTCACTTAGTAAACAATATACATACACGAGAATTTAACCCAATTGATTTATATATTACTATTTTATAATTTTCTTATGATACACTCCTAGTCTTAATAATTAACCTTACTGTGTTACACGAAGTCAACAAATGGGCGCTCAATAATTTCTTCTACCCCGTGACTGAGAGATGTCGTGACCAAAACTTCCTCTAATTCCCTCACTTAGGATCAATTACCAGTTTATAGAGGTGGAACCAATGTGAATTGATACTAACATGATCAAGCCATAATGAATCCAACCAAAAATGTTTCAACAGAACGTTAACATGCTTAAGTAAATAATTTCTGCTCAATATCATTCATAAATGTATGTGATAGAGAGTAAAGGCAAATAGCAAGCATTTTAAAAGCATTACCAAATACACAAACAAACTCCTATTAGTACTAAACAGGAGAAAGTTCACGCGCAAATGGGAAAAAATATTGTACCATAAGAAGTTTTCATAGTTCCAACTTTTTCTTTATAGTTTTCGTATACCTTCATAGTTTTTGTTTTTGGATAAGTTTTCACCAAAGTCAAACACTTTTTTTTCTTTTCTGGAGGCTCTAGTTATGAACTATACACATTCTTGACCACTCCATTCATGAATACGGAACCCTTTTGAGACTAACAAGATTAAGATATCTACCATGCATGTGGCAAACTAGACATTATCTATATATTGCCATACAATTAAAGAAAGTGGAATTTCAAGTCGTGTATGCAAAAAGAAATATTAATGTAACGCATCTTGGAAGTCAAAATGGTCTTACTTAACATCATGTAACGTTACAATGTTGAAGTACGCAATAGTGATATACACACAAAATACTTTTAAATAGTTCTGCATTTTGTACAAGGTTCCATCTTTAGCATGTTTAGTTTGTAGTCCATGACAAAAGTTTATATATTTATTGTCTTTTCATTTTTAATTCATTTTCTTGTATTAAATATCCTTATTAAGTTTCCCATGAGCTCAAGTCATATAGTCAACATATACAAAAATTATAACGTATTCACATTTGTATTTCTGTATAAAATTTGTATGGGCAAACTGACCGTTGTTAATAAATAATAGTTAAGGAGATTATGCTACCTACATCGAGATTGTTTTTATCCCATATATGTTGATTTGTCACCTAGAAAAGGTTTATTACAAGAAGTAGATTCTTAAATTATTATAAATTGCACCAAATAAAACTAAGAGAATAAATTTCATCAAATGCAAGCTAGTAAGAGACATAAAGTATATAAGAAATGATCTACTAATTAAACAATGACTTAATCGTAACCTAACACTAAAGAAAGAGTTGCCTGCATATTACTTTATTGACCAACTCTTTTGAAAGCAGCCAAATCCAGCACAGACTGTTTGAATATCGGCAAATGTCAATTTGACTAATTTGAACGCTTTATATATTGATATTTTCTCTTCCCTCTGTTTCAACAATTGTGCCTGCCCTCATTTCTTTATTACTTCATACTTTTATGTTGGTTTTTAGCGGCTTAACCCTTATTATTATGCGCAAACTATTGGCCTAATAGTAGAAGGTGCATATTGTCCAAATGCCAGCCTTAACCCTTACAATTTCAAGTTAACTTGTATTCTTCTTCTCGTAGTCTACTTAGGGTTCTCATATAAATCTAATCTAATTAATTAATAAAGTAACAAAACCCTCTTACTTGATAATACCAACACTACAAATCAGATGAGTATCACAGATGGAACCTTTCAACATAAGACCATCAGTGAAAACCAACTCCAAATTACAATACGTATTACAAAATTGGTTCATCTTTGCTTACCAAAAATGCTAGACTTTATAAAAAATAATTAGACTAAATCGGGTCATCTTCTCTTTACTTGTCTTAATATGCATGTTCAATTTCATGCATTCTCCTCATTGCTAGTATTCTCATCGTTATCGGTACATTGATGACATCCGCAGTGACAAAACAATGAATTCAAAACTGCTCACTATTGTAGATCTTATTCTATTGTGGATTTGAAATAATTGTTCTATCATCTAATTATTAGCATCATCATCAACTTCATCAATTACATCTCGATCATATATCCCACTAAGCTTGGTCCTAACAAAAACCTGACCTATGTTTTAAATAATTTGTTGTCAAATGACACGACACATAATACACTTGTTGCTTGGGGTGTTAGAATGAACGGTTTGTTAGGCTTTCGACTATTGTAAATACAAGCAATCAATCTGTGCAATAGGTAAATAAATAAGAGACACAAGGATTTACAGGGGTCAGTCTGCATGAGCTATGTGAACGGGCTGCAACCAAGAATTTATTGTTGCTATGCTTTCAATTCTCATGATGATTAATTCCAATTGGCATATGATCTATATATATTGCTGTAAGGCCCCGTTCCCGGGACGCTTACAGCTGTTGATTCATCGCACATAAAACATATACTTTACATTTATTCATCAAAACATTGCAGCGGAAAACATAAACCACATGGCATTTTATTTCATCCTAAAAACTTTTGCAAAATAATGCATCATTTGTCGGTTACAAAATTATATCGTTGTATTACATCACAAAAGCCTTAATTAGATAGATGCCATCCAAAAGAGCTGAGTAGCCGCCTCGTGCCATCCTCAGCAACGTTTACCTGCCAACTGAAAACGTATAAAAGTCAGCGTTGCTGAGTGAGTTCTAGTTTTATAATAAAACATACATAAAATCGTTATTTTCCTTTACAAAGTCCATACTATACGTTTCGTTCGTTCGTGATCATACATCATACGTACATACAGATAACATCGTTATTATCTTTCATTACGTTCGTTAACCATCGTCATTCATTACATCTTGTGACATGTACGTTACCCCAAACATTGTGCACGAAGCGGGTTACTGGGCCAGAGGTCTATCATAGACCCCGAACATTGTGCACGAAGCTGACTCCAGTACCTGAGGCAAGTACATTCACCGTTCATCTTTTCGGTTTATTCCGGATCAATGCCATAGGCTATTCCTCGAACATTGTGCACGAAGCTGGTTACTGGGCCTAAGTCTTTCATAGACCCCGAACATTGTGCACGAAGCTGACTCCAGTACCTGGGGCAAGCGGAAAGGATCCCATACGTGTGGTCAATCACAAGGATTGGATCCCAGTGTGCATCCTTCTGGGGAAGCTAACCCGCACACAGTTGAGCTAACACCCTTCATTGGGTGTGAACCTCCATACATTTGCTTGCAAGACTTTTTACGTTCATTCATTCGTTAGTGCATGCATTCATTCATCATGTTCCTCTTTCATTATCTTTCACTTTACGTTACATAATACTTTCAGTTCATTCATTAACATAACACGTAAAGCCATGGAAAGATAAACATTCATCATCATAAGGAACATAACATAACATACCATACATACATCATCACAGGGCATCATACATACATAACATACATCATGCATATTCATGCAACATCAACATCATCATCATCATCATCATCATCCATAACATGCCTATCCTACCATCTATGACCCCAAAATTCAACTTATAGTCCCCCGGGAATTTCCCAAGTCAAAGCCTACTTTACACATTTTCCCCAAAAATCAAAAAAATATTCTAAGTCCTAGGCGCATGGGCACTATGTAGGGGCATGGACACTATTCAGGCGCATGGGCCACTTTCAGGCGCATGGGGACTTCTGGACGTCTGAACACTTAGTAAATTCCAGCCTAATCTAGGCGCATGGGTACTATTCAGACGCATGAACACTTAGGCGCATGGGCCACTTGGGCGCATGGGCACTATTGGGGCGCATGGTCCTACCCTTAGTCATCCGACTAACATTTCTAGGCGCATGGGCCAATGTTCAGGCGCATGAGCAGAACTTAAACATTTCTAAGGTAAATTTTGGGTGCATGAGCAAATGTTTAGGCGCATGACTTACACTTGATTATTACTAAGGCAATTTTAGACGTATGAACACTTATCTAGGCGCATGAGCATTCTGTAAACATGTTTCTAGGATATTTTCAATCCTAATCATCATACCCATCTGTTCTAAGCATAATGTGGCTATTCTAAACATGAATAACCTATAAACATCAAGAGCCAACATCCCAACATACACCATACATACGGGTATTCACACATAAACTTGTAAAATCATTTTAATACGTTTTCAGCCCCAAGGTAGTTTAAAACATGTAAAAACCGGGGTCTAGAACTCACCTAGTTCAACTTGGGTGTTCTTCCTTTTAACCCGCTTGCAAAGAGTTCAAAACACCTAGAAACAACACCAAAAAGGCACACACCCGAGCACAAACACAACCCATAAGCATACAAGCACATAACGGGATAAAACCGACATAAAAGCATAAAAACCTTGAACTCGACTTCTCTTCTTCTTCCTATCTTCAACCGAGAGTTTTTCTCTTCTCTCTCTCTCTAAAACCAAGACAAATGGTGAAGTGAGGTGAGGGTGGGCGGCCATACTCCCTTTACACCAACTTTTGAAAGTTTTGTCCTTTTGGACACTTTTAGTCCCTCCACTTGGACTTTATTGTCTTTCTTGCTTTTATTCTTTATATCTTGATTTGTAAAAATAGCCGGGTGTTACAAGTCCACCCCCTTATATAGGTTTCGTCCCCGAAACCTGTTATTCCTCAAACATATAAGGATAATGCTGCCTCATCTCCTCCTTAGTCTCCCATGTAGACTCGGATCCCTTCCTGTGCTTCCACTATACACGCACAAGAGGAACCACTTTATTCCTCAGTCTCTTTTCTTTACGATCAATGATTGCCACTGGTTGCTCTACATAATTGAGCCTTTCATCAACTTCAATGTCCTCCGGTTGAACAATCATGCCTTCATCAGCTATACACTTCTCAAATGAGATACATGGAATGTCGGGTGAATTCCACTTAACTCATCTGGCAACTCCAATCTATAGGCCACCTCTCCCACTCGAGCAATGATTCGGAAAGGGCCTACATACCTTGGGCTCAACTTGCCCCGCTTCCTAAATCGGATAATACCCTTCCAAGGTGAGACCTTCAACATGACACGGTCACCCACCTGGAACTCAATCAGTCTGCGTCGTTTGTCGGCATACGACTTCTGTCTATTTTAGCTGCCTTCATGAAGGCTTTGATCCTCTCCAGCTTCTCGGTCGTAGCCTCGATTACCTCGATGCTTCCCAACTCTTTCCGACCAATGTCACCCCAACAAACGGGTGTTCTGCATCTCCTACCGTATAGCATCTCGTATGGTGGCATACCAATGCTGGCATGATAACTATTATTGTACGAGAATTCAGCTAACAGTAAGTGATCGTCCCAACTTCCTCCAAAGTCAATCACACATGCCCGAAGCATGTCTTCCAACGTCTGAATGGTCCTTTTTGACTGACCATCAGTTTGGGGATGATAAGTCGTGCTAATATGTAACCTCGTCCCCATGGCATCGTGGAATTTCTTCCAGAATTTAGATGTAAACCGAGTGTCGCGATCAGACACGATAGAGACTGGCACACCATGACGAGTTACAACCTCCTTGATGAACAGGTCAGCCAACCTCTCGGATGAATATGTCTCGCGGATCGGTAGGAAGTGAGCACTCTTCGTCAAGCGACAATCACCCATATGGCATCGTATCCTTTCGGAGTACGCGGCAGCTTCGTAATGAAATCCATGGTGATGTGCTCCCACTTCCATTCTGGTATATCCAAAGGTTGGATCTTCCCATACCGCTTTTGATGTTCTGCCTTCACTTGCAAACAAGTAAGGCATTTGCTCACATACTCCACCACGTCACGCTTCATACCCGGCCACCAATAATCTTTCTTTATATCATGATGCATCTTTGTGGCACCAGGATGAATGGAGTATTGAGTCTTGTGAGCTTCATCCAAAATCCTCATACGTAGATCCCCGAAACGAGGAATCCACACTCGTCTAAATCGAGTTGTAACACCAAGTGTTTTTTCACCCAACTCCCAAACTAGACCTCTCATTCTTTTAGAGTTTAAATGATCTTCTTTTAATGCCTCATTCTGAAACTCCTTGACTTGCTTCATTACATCAGAGGTCATGATTAGTTGATATGCTTTCACCTGAATTGACTCGGGCCTCTCCTTCCGGCTAAGAGCATCAGCCACCACGTTAGCTTTTCCCGGATGGTAATGGATCTCACAATCATAATCCTTTATGAGCTCCAACCATCGTCTCTACCTCATATTCAGGTCCTTCTGCTCAAAGAAGTACTTTAAGCTCTTATGGTTCGTGAAAATGGTGCACCTAGCCCCACACGAACTTTACATCTTTACGGGTCAACTTAGTGAACGGGGAGGCTATCTCAGAGAAGTCCGGAATGAACCTTCGATACTACCCCGCTATCCTTAAGAATCTACGAATCTCGGATGGCGTCTTTGGGGATTTCCATTGCGTCACAGCCTCCACCTTAGCAGGGTCTACCATAATCCCCTCAGGATTTACCACGTGACCTAAAAATTAAACTTTGCGTAACCAGAACACGCACTTGGAGAATTTGGCGTACAACTTCTCCCTTCTTAAGGTCTCTAACACCTCCCGAATATGATCGGCATGCTCCTCCTCGCTCTTCGAATAAATCAGAATATCATCAATAAACACAATCACTGATTTATCTAACATTGGCAGACACACTCGATTCATCAAGTCCATAAAAGCAGCTGGCGCATTGTTCAATCCAAACGACATAACGAGGAACTCATAGTGATCGTAGCGCGTGCGAAAAGCTGTTTTAGGAATGTCCTGCTCCTTCACTTTTAGTTGATGGTAACCAGATCAGAGATCTATCCTCGAAAACCAACTGGCACCTGGAGTTGATCAAACAGATCGTCTATTCTTGGTAGGGGGTATCGGTTCTTCACCGTCAACTTATTCAACTCTCGGTAGTCAATACACATCCTCATACTACCGTCTTTCTTCTTCACAAATAATACCGGAGCACCCCATGGAGAGATACTCGGTCTAATGAACCCCTTATCCAGCAGTTCTTGCAACTGATCCATTAACTCTTTCATTTCTGTGGGAGCTAACCGATACGGTGCTTTGGCAACAGGTTGGGCACCGGGTATCAAGTCAATTTGGAACTCAACCTCGTGATCTGGTGGCACACCGGGTAAGTCTTCCGGGAATACGTCCAGAAAGTCGCGCACCACTGGTACTTCGGATAGTTGCGGCACCGACGCATCCACATCTTTTATGTATGCCAAATAGGCACTACATCCGCGTCTCATGCACTTTCCCGCCACCACCATCGAAATCACCCTCGAGATTGTCGTGACACAATCACCATAGACCGTCAACTTATTTCCGTTAGGCGTTGTCAATCGGATCATCTTCTTGCGACACACGATGTTTGCCTCATAGGTTGCTAACCAGTCCATCCCTAGCACTACATCAAATCCACCTAGGGGTATCACGTATAACCTAGCAGCAAACCTATGGCCTTCTAGTTCTATGGCACATTCCTCTATCACCTCAGTAATTCTAGTGGACTTGCCGATAGCAGTTTCCCCATCGAATGATGCACTGACCTTTCTACTACTAATAGCTAACTCAGCACAGAAAGTAGTGGAAATAAAACTCCTGCTAGCACCAGAATCAAACAATACAGATGCATAAGTTGGTTTGCTAGAAACATACCTGACACAACATCGGGATCAGCTCTGGCCTCCTCCCCGGGTCATGGTGTAAGCTCTGGCACCTGCTCTCTGCCATCCTTCCTCCAGCTTCTTCTTCGCCCCAGAGCTCTCCACCCTCAGCTTCTTACAATCCCTTCTCACGTGACCTTCTTCACCACAAGAAAAGCATCGCCTCATATCACAGTTCTTCGCTACGTGTCCGGTCCTTCCACATCGGAAACAGACATTGCTCCCCAATCTACATTTCCCGGGGTGCCTGCGTCCACACTTATCACACATGTTCGACCCCGCAATTCCAGTCGTCCTCATTGTGCCAAAACTCTCGTCCCATGGCTTCTTACAGTCTCTAGCGATATGGCCAGGCTTACCACACCTGAAGGATACATTCATCCCAATCCTGCACTCACCGGTATGCTCCCTCCCACATCTGCCACACTTCCTTATCCCCACATCGGATGAAGCTACACACTGGTTATGCGTCCTGGCAACCTTTTTATATGGGGCGTAACCCCCACGTTCGACCCGTTTTCCGTTGCAGTTCTTGTCATTGCTACCCTCCTTGTTCATTTCCATTGCGGTCGTCTCCTTCACTGCCTTAACTACCTCAGTCACTATACCCGGACGAATCGTTTGCATGGCCCGTTGAACTCCCTCGACAACAGCCTCTGTCAACAGGGTCCTCAGACTAGCACTATCTTCACTGGCTTCTGGGTGATGGATCTCAGGCTCTTTGAGTGCTACTTCAGCAGCCCTAGCCATACTTCTTGTGACACGCGGTCCAGCACCACGTCCACCATAATCTTCACCTAACAAGACCTTTGGAGATCTACCACCGACCATCCTCTAACTCACATTAAAAGATTCAAACACCAACACGGTCATTCGAGGGAACAGCTCAATATATGTCAAGTATAGTAAGTCCCTAATTACAGTGGCCAGTTGTGATTAGCCACTTACTTTACTATTCATATCCCGAGCATTACCTGTCCTGACTACATCAGTATTTAAATCTACACACAACACACAACCACATGCCATGCGCACATAAACCGGTTAACATTACGAAAATACCTGATGGCATGCAGCTACTCAGATTGGCATCCCATTCCCATTCCGTCCCATTCTCAGTTTAAGTTAAGGTTTATTTTGAAAATTTACCCATTTCACTTAAACTTTGGCTCTGATACCAACATGTAAGGCCCCGTTCCGGGGACGCTTACAGTTGGTGATTCATCGCACGTAAAACATATACTTTACATTTATTCATCAAAACATTGTAGCGGAAAACATAAACCACATGGCATTTCATTTCATCCTAAAAACTTTTGCAAAATAATGCATCATTTGTCGGTTACAAAATTATATCGTTGTATTACATCACAAAAGCCTTAATTAAATAGATGCCATCCAAAAGAGCTGAGTAGCCGCCTCGTGCCATCCTCAACAACGTTTACCTGCCAACTGAAAACGTATAAAAGTCAGCGTTGCTGAGTGAGTTCTAGTTTTATAATAAAACATACATAAAATCGTTATTTATTCCTTTACAGAGTCCATACTATACGTTTCGTTCGTTCGTGATCATACATCATACATACATACAGATAACATCGTTATTATCTTTCATTACGTTCGTTAACCATCGTTCATTCATTACATCTTGTGACATGTACGTTACCCCGAACATTGTGCACGAAGCTGGTTACTGGGCCTGAGGTCTATCATAGACCCCGAACATTATGCACGAAGCTGACTCTAGTACCTGAGGCAAGTACATTCACCGTTCATCTTTTCGGTTATTCCGGATCAATGCCATAGGCTATACCCCGAACATTGTGCACGAAGCTGGTTACTGGGCCTGAGGTCTTTCATAGACCCCGAACATTGTGCACGAAGCTGACTCCAGTACCTGGGGCAAGCGGAAAGGATCCCATACGTGTGTTCAATCACAAGGATTGGACCCCAGTGTGCATCCTTCTGGGGTAGCTAACCCGCACACATTTGAGCTAACACCCTTCATTGGGTGTGAACCTCCATACATTTGCTTGCAAGACTTTTTACGTTCATTCATTCATTAGTGCATGCATTCATTCATCATGTTCCTCTTTCATTATCTTTCACTTTACGTTACATAATACTTTCGGTTCATTCATTAACATAACACGTAAAGCCATGGAAAGATAAACATTCATCATCATAAGGAACATAACATAACATAACATACCATACATACATCATCACAGGGCATCATACATACATAACATACATCATGCATATTCATGCAACATCATCATCATCATCCATAACATGCCTATCCTACCATCTATGAACCCAAAAGTCAACTTATAGTCCCCCGGGAATTTCCCAAGTCAAAGCCTACTTTACACATGTTCCCCAAAAATCAGAAACATATTCTAAGTCCTAGGCGCATGGACACTATTCAGGCGTATGGGGAACACTTAGGCGTATGGGCCACTTTCAAGCGCATGGGGACTTCTGGACGTCTGAACACTTAGTAAATTCCAGCTCAATCTAGGCGCATGGGTACTATTCAGACGCATGAACACTTAGGCGCATGGGCCATTTGGGCGCATGGGCACTATTGGGGCGCATGGCCCTACCCTTAGTCATCCGACTAACATTTCTAGACGCATGGGCCACTGTTCAGGCACATGAGCAGAACTTAAACATTTCTAAGGTAAATTTTGGGCACATGAGCTACTGTTTAGGCGCATGACTTACACTTGATTCTTTCTAAGTCAATTTTAGACGTATGAACACTTATCTAGGCGCATGAGTATTCTGTAAACATGTTTCTAGGATATTTTCAATCCTAATCATCATACCCATCGGTTCTAAGTATAATGTGGCTATTCTAAGCATGAATAACCTATAAACATCAAGAGCCAACATCCCAACATACACCATACATACGGGTATTCACACATAAACTTGTAAAAATCATTTTAATACGTTTTCAGCCCCAAAGATAGTTTAAAACATGTAAAAACCAGGGTCTAGAACTCACATGGTGCAACTTGGGTGTTCTTCCTTTTAACCCGCTTGCAAAGAGTTCAAAACACCTAGAAACAACACCAAAAAGGCACACACCCGAGCACAAACACAACCCATAAGCATACAAGCACATAACCGGGATAAAACCGACATAAAAGCATAAAAACCTTGAACTCGACTTCTCTTCTTCTTCCTATCTTCAACCGAGAGTTTTTCTCTTCTCTCTCTCTCTAAAACCGAGACAAATGGTGAAGTGAGGTGAGGGTGGGCGGCCATACTCCCTTTACACCAACTTTTGAATGTTTTGTCCTTTTTGGACACTTTTGGTCCCTCCACTTGGGCTTTATTGCCTTTCTTGCTTTTATTCTTTATATCTTGATTTGTAAAAATAGCCGGGTGTTACAATTGCCAAGAATAGGGTTTCAAACCTAGAATATAATGAGTCGCCTAAATTGGGCTTCATAGGTTTAAATTAGGGCTAGTTTCCCCTAAGCCTCCGTATCTCAACAATCTTCAACTTTAATAATCTTTAAACTGTGATCTATTATGAACATTTTTGTAATCTTTCTTATTTTCTAGTTGTAAATTTATTTTCATAAGTTAACCTAAAGGCCCGTTAAATCTCCTCTAAGCTTCCACACATTACTCATGGCTACATATACCCCTGTCTCACCCTTTATCTCTACTGCCCTCCATTAACGAACTTTTGGATCCTGAGATGCTTTAAGAAGAAACAATACTATTCATACTCAGTGAGTATTCCTATAGAGAGGACTTTACTAAGTGAAACCCATGTCCTTTTCACTCACAATCATCTTAGAAATCTAGTTAAAGCTTTGGTGGTTGATTGCACCTATAAAGAGGACTTAATTAAGTGAAACAATAGTGTTTTTCACCCACTGTCACCTTAGAAATCTAGTTAAAGCTTTGGCTAGTTGAAGCTTTTGCATTAGGAAAACCATTCCTTTAGATGGGATACTAACCATATAAAGTGAACTAATTGTTGTTTCTCGACAAATAACAAGATTACTTTAACTACGTTCCACTTCCTATTATCGAATCTAACCACATTCCCGTGATCATCTACTGCTTGACAAAAATCAATTTCCTCTTCAAACTTGGAATGACCCTAGTATATTTTAATTCTCACTTGGAACCGACTAAAGTAACTTAATCTATATTATCTATACACATTACATTAAGAACATCATTATTATACAAAATCTTATTCACTTGAATTTTTTCATCTGACATCTTTGCCAATAATAGATCTTGAATCCCATAAAATATGTTCTTATTGGTTGAACTATAAAACAATGCTAATAACAATATTAAGGGTTGAACTTCATCCTCGAATTTAATATCCACCGACTTAAGTCTTCAAAAAATTGAAATACAACTTGATGATGTGCACTATAACTGAATTGCTTTCTTTTTCCCTTGTATTTACCACATTTCAAATCAGAAAGACCTTATTCACAATTAAGGGTTTCTCATACATGTTGAATAGTGCTAACATTTTAACATTCGTCCATTTTCAAATTATAAACCCGAATCCGTTTTGTCAATTATATGAATCAAACACATTATTCAATCTATTTCATTCATTTTGGTATTTTAAAACAATAAATATATTATTTAATTACTTTTGTGAATTTGGTGATTCAAATTACATTATCTTTTCCTTTAATCAATTAATAAACTTATGAGGTTTTATATACCATTTATGAGTTTTAATTATTATATAAGAAAAAATAATAATAATTAGACTTTAAAATTTCTATGAGATTTACAAAGATATATAAAATATAAAGGCTATTATTTTAACCACCTTAATAATTAAATAATAAATATTTAACAAGATTTATAATTTTTATAATGTTTTATAAATAAATAAATGGAATATCATTTAAAATTTGGGTTTTCTAAAGTATAGGGTTGGAAATGTAACTCTTGAAACTTTATTTTAAAAGTTTAGACATAAAATAATAACAAATCAAAATTCAAGAGACTAAAGTGTAACTTTGGTTTAAACCCAAATCAACCCCCTCGGCCAACTACCACTTCTCTGGCCACTCTCCGGCCAAACTCCGGCGACCATCGAACCCCTTAAGACACCCAATTAAAATGCAATCAAACCATTCCTTAACTCTTGCGCATTCGTTTCAAACTCGATACCCACTTGAATTCGAATCGTTTGACTGTTATCCTTCACCCAATTCGAAACCGAACAACATTCAAAGTTTTGAACTCGTTGACCCTGAGACTGCTAAAATTGATATCAAATAAGTGAGGCTAAATGATCTAAACTATCCCTCTGAGTTATTTGAACAAACAATTGCATAAATAACAAACACCTTCATCGAATTCAATCAAGGATTACACCTGCGACTGAGACCAAGGTGTTCATAACTTCCTGAGTTTCATTAATCGAATTTAAGAGAGGAGTTTAGGTCATCATGACTGATAGAAACTTCCTATACAATGAATTTGATTATAATCATCAAAACTTTCTCGAATCGATACCACCATTGTCGCGAGCTTTTACATGTTGTTCATAAACTATTCGAATCTTATGAGGTAATTCCACAAGTTTAAATACTCAACTTCATGAGGAAAACAAAAGCCCCATGTTTTATTTGATAATCGACCTCAATTTCATGTTTAATTTGGATCAAAATCAATTTAGAGTTCATATGGATTTGGGGGATTTAATTAGTTAATGTTTTATAAAATTCGTTTGGATTCTAACAGATATCAAGCTTTGGCCCACTGGTATATCAATCTGTAACACCCGGTTATTTATTTAATTTGAAGCCGACGAAGGAAGAAAAATAAATAAAGTCCCAAGTCGAGGGACCAAACTCGCCAACGAGAAGTTGGGTGAGTGGGAGTATGTGTGTGTGTGTGTGTTTGACACGTTTATGTATGTGTGGGTATGTGTATGCGTCGTTTGGGTCTTGCTTTTGAGCTTGTGTGTGCTTGAATGGTGTTGTGGTATGCATTCCTGGGGTTTAGGATGGTTTATTTGGGCTTAGAATGGGTTTAGATGAGCTTGGAGGTCGAAAATGGCAGATTGGGTTCAGGATGAACTGCATTCTGCACCAACTAGGGCTAGGCGACCGAATGGAGGCCACACGGCCGATTGAGGTGCGATTGAGGTTCATTTGCACGTCTGAGGGTCAGTCGCATGACTGAGGGTCCATTCGCACGACTGAGAGCCCAGTCGCATAAATGCCCATTCGCATTAGTTTCATCCGCATTAGGTCGATTCGCATGGGACTCATCCGCATGGAGTCCATTCGCATTAGTTTCATTCGCATGATTGGGTGTTCATTCGCATAGGTTTTCATCCACATTGGTCCAATCGCAAGATGTTCAGACGTCTGAAGACCATGCGACTGAAGGGTGCCCATACGCCCAAGTAGGGCTGGTGAACCCGAGAAAAGAGTAGTTTATGTACCGACTTTCGGGGGAAAGTGCAGATGTACGTTTTGGCGTGAAAGTTCCTGTAAGTTCATGTAAGATGATTGTTGAGGCCTTAGAGAGTATGTTGGGCATGATGATGATAATGTTGCATGATTATGCATGTTATGTACGTATGATGTTGCCCTATATGATGATGATGTTTGTGTATGTTATGTTCCTTATTATGATGTATGTTTATCGTTCCTGTGACTTTACGTTGAATGATAATTAATGAATGAAAGTATTATGTAACGTAAAGTGAAAGATAATGAAAGAGGAACATGAAGTAAGAAGCATGCATTAATGAATGATGAAAGTAAAGAAACTCTTGCAAGCTTTGTATGTCGGGACACGCCATTAAAAGGTGTTAGCCCAACGGTGTGCGGGTTCGCTACCTCGGGAGGATGCATATTGGGGTCTTTCTTTGTGATTGACCATTTGTATGGAACCATTGTTGCTTGCCTTAGGTACTGTGGCCAGAGGTGCTGAGCACCGTGAATGAAGGTCTATGATAGGCTTAGGTCTAGTACCATGATCATGAAGTGCATAGCACATGATAATGGTATACCTGAACTTTATCTTAGGTACTGTGGCCAGAGGTGCTGGGCACCGTGAATGAAGGTCTATGATAGGCTTAGGCCCAATACCATGAGCATGAAAGGTAAAGTTCATGGTGTTGATGAAAGGAAAAGACGTAATGACGAAAGAACAAATAATGAAGATAATAATGTTATTATCTATGTGTACGTATGATGTATCGTCGCATGAAAGTAAAGAACGGTTTTAACGAAAGAAAAATATGTTTTATTATAAAACTAGAACTCACTCAGCAACGCTGACTTTGATGTGTTTCCAGTTGGCATGTAATGATTGCTGAGGATGGCACGAGGTGGCTACTCAGCTCTTTTGGGATGGCATCCATTTATTTAATGTTTTTGTGATGTAATGCAACAATGTATTTTGTAACTGATTAACGATGTATTATTTTGCAACTGATTAACGATGTATTATTTTGCAAAATTTTTTATAATGAAATGAGATGTTATTTTTGAATGTTTCCGCTGCAATATTTATGTAAGAGAAATGAAAATGTATGTTTTATGTGCAATGATTTACCAGCTGTAAGCGTCTCGGAAATGGGGCCTTACACAACCTGTCACACCCCAGGCCCAGGTAGGGTAGGACGTCACAAACTAGCAATACAAATGGCAACGAAAACAAACCATCAAAAGAGCACAAAAGGAGAGAACGTCACATGGCATTAAAAGTTAAAGCTAACCCGGGCTAGGAATAAAGTTAGCCCTCAAATTAATTATAGATCCAACATAAGAACAAAATATATAATTTAACAATAATAAAAAAATGTTCAGATTGTTTTAAAAATCGGACAAGCCAATGCCATGGTAACGGTGCTAGGTCAAGGTCTTCTACAACAGCTAGAGTTCCTTCATGGATTACCTGAAACATGCTAAAAAGAAATTGACGTCAACTAAAAAGTTGGTGAATTCAAGTGCTTAAAGTTTTAAAACAAGGATTCGTTAGAATCCACACTTTATTTAAAAGTCATAGTATCATTGTTATGGGGATCATAATCAACCCTGCACTCAGCCCCGGCTAGCCTCTTCAAAAATTATGTTACCGGTTAAATCCCCTTAGGGAGAACTGAGCCTCAAACCAGTGGACCGTACCTAGCGGATGGTCCACCATAGTATCTTATAAAACCTGCTACATGCCGCAAACGACCCCACAGGATCTCAATGTGATACCCTTTCCGATCATTACGGAAGGCACTGTGTGTGGGAGATTCCCCAAGTAGATCTACCCATATAAACAAGCGGTTCACAAAAGAATTAATGACTGTGATACAAGTATCAGTAGGTCCCAACATAACCACAACATATAGCATTACAATATAGCACTGAAATAGGTTAATTTAAATAGAGCATGCTTCATCCCAAAAATAAGAGTAAAAAGAGAAACACTTAAGCTCACCTCAAAATTTCAAGAAAAAATGGGTCTCTTCGTGTGCCGAGAAAAGTCTCAAGTCTAGCACCCTACCATTAAGATTTTAAGTGTTAATCTACAATTCTAGAGTTATGAAGATGTATTAGGTGTGTCACGAGGTTAATGTCTTAGTAGCTTTTGAATTGTTAAGTCTTTATATAAAAAGTTTTCTTTTATAGTAAGTTAGGGTTTCTTAGGGGAAAGAATACAAGATTTACCATGTTAAATCACCTATATAAGTTAGTTTGAGCCTTTTAAATGAGTCTTAGTTCAAGGGGATCGGTTTATTGAAGTTTAGCAAGATTTACGGTTTAGTCCTCCAAGTTTCCAAAATTACAATTTCTACCCTTAAGTTTGCATTTCTTGCATTTAATGACTTTTATGGCCAAATATTAATTTCTTAAAGTTAGGTAACTGATTTTAAGTAAGTTTATACCAAAATTTCAAGATTATCTTCCAAACGTTACCTGGTTAAAACCCGTTTTTAACTAAAAATTTCCATTTAACCTATTCTTTGACCATTTATTCAACAAATCTGAACCAAATACTTTGTTAACCCTTTTTGAGATTGGAATAATTTTTAGATGGTTAAAATTCATGTTTTCTTGTATTAAGTCATTTTACCACTTTTCGGGTCCTCGAATATGTCCAAATTGCTGATAAGTCTATAACATTATTATCATCAGCCATTAACATCTCATTATACACCCAATATCATCCAAAACCTACTGAAAAATCATGTCTAACTCACGGGTTCATCAAACAAACAATGAACAAGGTGGAAACTTTGAGATTACACCATTTTCATCCATTACACTAATATAAAAACATTATCTCTTGAGTTTATATATTACCCAAACCCCTAGTAAATTCGAAATCAGGTTATTAGAAGGTTAGAAGACCCATTTTGAGTTGGTTACATGGTTAGTTTCGCAATATTACAAGTTGTGCAAGTTGGATGGTGTAAATACACCCAAAAAGAGGGGTTTTCAAGTGTAAACCGTGTTACACCTATAGAATGACACATATTACAACTGAGATACCTTCAATAATGTGAAAAGATATTTAGGAACAAAGTTGTGGCAGCAAGTTTCTGTTAGATATGAGAATGGTAAGATTTTGAGTGAAAAATGAAGACAAATACATGATATGACCAAAACTGGGTGACATGAAGCTTACACTTGGTGTAGCCCGCGGTTTGGAGTGTGTAGCTAGAAAAGGATGGCAAGGAAACCCTTGGACAAAGCTGGAGAGTCTTGAACAAGGCTGGAGAAGGTCGAACTCGTAGGAACCATGCACCCAAAAGCACACAAAACTTCACCTTTGCGGTTTTTGAGCTTGGCCGATGGTAAAGTCATCGTTGTTCTTCAAATGTGGCTGAGATTAGAGAGAAAACCATGGGGGTGTGTGTGTATGTTTTTTAGAAAATAATTTGAAAATAAGAGGGGAGAGTGAAGGAAAAGAGGGTGTGGGTGGTATTGCATGAATGAGGAGTGGTGGTATTGCATGAATGAGGAGTGGTGGAATTGGGTGGTGGTGTAGAAGAGAGGGGAGTGGAGGAGAGGGGGCGGCTGAGGTTCGGCCTCTAATGGGGCATTTTTGATTTAAATTTTATTGATAATAATATTATGTAGGTGGTATTATTTGTAGTATTGGGTAGTTTTTTAGGTGGTATAGTTTAGCTAGTTGCTAGTTATTAGGCATGAACATGCATGCATTAACCAAAAATTAAGTGTGTATGCATACTTTTAATTACTTCAACTATGATTAAATTTTGTAAGGGTGACTAATTGACCTTCCCGGAACACTAAGTTTCCTAAGTTAAAACTTGAACTCACAAAAATCGTCACAAAACATAAGTCGGAAAAATCATAACAAGGTCAAATGCGGCCGAAAATGCCCATCCGCATTTACCAAATGCAACATATAATTTTCATCCGCATTTACTAAATGCAGCCATTACCAAATGCGGCTGATAGTCCTCATCCACATTAGCAAATGCGGTTGAACACGGAGGAATTGCGGATGATGAACACGTCCTTCGCATTAACAAATGCGGTCAACCTTAGGCATTATCTCCAAAAAGGATATTTAAGACAAAAGTATAAAATCAATTAGCTTGGAGGAGAGAATAGTATAAATGATAGTAGTAATAATACTAGTAAAATGGAAAAGATGCAGGTCGGTAAGGTTAGAGCTATGACCTAGAGGTCGGTTATCACATTCTCCCACCGTTTAAGAAATTCCGTCCTGAAATTTTAGCTTCGTGCAGATTAAGTACGGGTGGGTTTGAAGAGATGCAGATAACTCTTTCTCATTTCATCTTCTTGCTCCCAAGTGAATTCAGGTCCTCGCCTAGAATTCCATCTTACCTTGACCTTGGGTATGCGAGTTCGTTTGAGTTTCATGACTAGCCGGTCAGTGATCTCTACGGGTTCTTCCATGAAGTTCAACTTATCGGTTATCCTAACTTCCCCCAATGGTATCTCCAAGGTCTTGTCCACCAGGCACTTTTTAAGGTTTGACACATGGAAGGTGTCATGTATGTAACTTAACTCCTGCGGCAGCTTTAATTTATATGCCACGAGTCCAACTCTTGCTAGTATCTCGAATGGTCCAATATATCTCGGGCTTAGTTTTCCTCTCTTTCCAAACCTCATGGTACCTTTCCATGGTGCCACTTTCAACATTGCCTTATCTCCCACTTGAAACTCTAAAGGTTTTTGTCTTCTGTCTGCGTATTTCTTTTGACGATCCGTCACTGCTCTCAAACGCTCTATAATATTAAATATTTGCCGGTGGTTTCCAACACGATGTCGGGTCCCATTACTTCGCTGTCACCAATCTCATTCCAATTCAATGGTGATCGGCATTTTCTACCATATAGGGCCTCATACGGAGTTGTCTTTATACTTGCGTTGTAGCTATTATTATAGGAGAACTCTACCAAGGGAAGATGGTTGTCCTAGTTCCCGCCAAAGTCAATCACGTAAGCGCTTAGCATATCTTCCAAGGTTTGAATAGTTCTTTTGCTCTGGCCATCAGTTTGTGGGTGGTATGTAGTGCTTAAATCTAACGGGTTCCTAACGCTTGCTGGAGTGATCTCCAGAAATGTGAAGTGAAGCGGCTATCACGGTCGGAGATGATTGACAAAGGCACACCATGTCTGGTCACTATTTCATCAATATACAATTGAGCCAATTTCACTAGGTCATAGTCTTCCCTAATCGGCAAGAAGTGAGCCAATTTGGTTAACCCAGTCCACTATTACCCAAATGGCATCATGACCTCTAAAAGTTCTGGGTAGCTTTGTGACGAAATCCATTATGACGTTTTCCAACTTCCACTCTGGAATTTTGGGCTGTTGCAATGTCCTTGACGGTTTTTGGTTTTCAGCCTTCACCATGGCACACGTCAAACACTTGCTCACATAATTGGCGATGGATTTCTGGATCCCAGACCACCATAAAAGGGCCTTTAGATTGTGGTACATCTTGTCACTTCTAGGGTGAACCGAGTACCTAGACTTGTGGGCTTCTTCGAGGATTACCTCTCTAATCCCCCCGTGCTCTGGAACCCACATTCTCTCTTCACATTTATATATACCATCGCTGTTCAGCTCCAATCGCTTCTCCATTCCGGTCAACATTTCCCGTGCTAGCTTATCTTCCTTTAACGCTTCGCCTTGTGCTTTCTTTAGTCTTGCGATAAGGTCGGTGTACACACTCATCCTTAAGGCACGGACGCGTAAAGGTTTTTCCACTTCTTTCTGACTCAAGGCATTAGCCACTATATTGGCCTTACCAGGATGGTAGCGTATCTCACATTCGTAGTCATTCAGTAACTCGACCCATCTTCATTGCCGCATGTTCAACATCTTTTGATCCAGAATGTGCTGCAAACTCCTATGGTCAGTGTAAATAATGCACTTCGTGCCATAGAGATAATGCATCCACATTTTAAGTGCAAACACCACGACTCCCAATTCTAGATCATGCGTTGTATAGTTCTTCTCATGATCGTTTAGTAGTCTCGATGCATAAGCGATTGCTTTATTGCGTTGCATTAGCACACATCCTGGTCCTTGGCGCGAGGTGTCACAATAGACCACGAAATCCTCAATTCCTTCTAGGAGAACGAGGATAGGTGCACTAAACAAATTCTCCTTGAGTGTTTCGAACGCTTCATTCTGCTCTCGTTCCCACACAAAGGTTGTGATCTTCTTTGTTAGAGCAGTCAATGGTTGCACAATGCGTGAGAAGTCTTTGATAAACCTTCTATAGTATCCGGCCAATGCAACGAATTGCCTTATCTCGGTAGGAGTGTCAAGAATTTTCCAATCCTTAATCGCCTCAATCTTAGAAGGGTCAACTTGAATCCCATTCTCATTTACCACATGCCCTAATAATTGGATCTCTCACATCCAAAATTCACATTTGGAGAACTTGGCACATAATTGTTCATTTTTTAGCAGCTCAAGAATCATTCTAAGGTGTTTCTCGTGCTCTTCTTTACTACAAGAGTAGATTAACATGTCGTCGATAAACACGATCACGAACTTGTCAAGATACGGGCGACATACACGATTTATGAGGTCCATAAACGCCGTTGGTGCGTTAGTCAGTCCAAAGGGCATGACTAGGTACTCATAATGTCCATATCTTGTCCTGGAGGCCGTTCTGGGTATGTCTTCTTCCCTTATCTTCAGCTGATGGTATCCCGATCTTAAATCTATTTTAGAAAAGTAGCTAGCTCCCTGCAATTGATCGAACAAGTCATTGATTCTCGGAAGAGGATAACGATTCTCGAACAGGCTGGAGAAGGTCGAACTCGTAGGAACCATGCACCCAAAAGCACACAAAACTTCACCTTTGCGGTTTTTAAGCTTGGCCGATGGTAGAGTCGTTGTTGTTCTTCGAATGTGGCTGAGATTAGAGAGAAAAATGTGGGTGGGTGTGTGTGTTTTCTGAAGAAGAATTCGAAAATGAGAGGGGAGAGTGAAAGAAAGGAGGATGTGGGTGGTATTGCATGAATGGGGAGTGGTGGAATTGGGTGGTGGTGTAGAAGAGAGGGGAGTGGAGGAGAGGGGGCGGCCGAGATTTGGCCTCTAGTGGGGCATTTTTGATTTAAATTTTATTGATAAAATATTATGTAGGTGGTATTATTTGTAGTATTGGGTAGTATTTTAGGTGGTATAGTTTAGTTAGTTGCTAATTATTAGGCATGAACATGCATGTATTAACCGAAAATTAAGTGTGTATGCTCACTTTTAATTGTTTCAACTATGATTAAATTTCACAAGAGTGACTAATTGACCTTCCCAGAACACTAAGTTTCCTAAGCTAAGCTTGAACTCACCAAAATCATCACAAAACATAAGTCAGAAAAATCATAACAAGGTGAAATGCAGCCGAAAATGCCCTTCAGCATTTACCAAATGCGGCCGATCATGTTCATCCGCATTTACCAAATGCGGCCGACATTAGTCGTCCGCATTACCAAATGCGGCTGATACTCCCCATCCGCATTAGCAAATGCGGTTGAACATGGAGGAAATGCGGGTGATGAACATGTCATCTGCGTTAACAAATGCGGTCAACCTTAGGCATTATCTCCAAAAAGGATCATTTAAAACAAGTATAAAATCAATTAGCTTGAAGGGAAGAATAGTATAAATGATAGTAGTAATAATACTAGTAGAATGGGAAAAGACGCAGGTACATAAGGTTAGAGCTATGACCTTGAGGTCAGTTGTCGCACAACCGGATCTTAAAAATTAGACTCGGGTTCAAACCTGGTCCCTCTCAACTTTTTTTAAAGTTTTTTTCTTATAAATAAAATTATACAAATTAATATTTTTTATGAAATTAATTAAAAATTATTTTGTTAATTAATTTATCCCATAAATTATCACATTAATTTGTGTAAATGTTAAACATTGTAATCTTATATTTTCATTTGAAAACAAATATTTTAAAAACTATGATAAAAGTTATTTAGAAGTTTATTCTTTTTTGTTACTTTATAAAATGGTTTTTCTTTAAATCAAATATTTTATTTTATAACTTATTTGAATAACTAATTATTGAATTGATTATTTTGATCAAGTCACTATTAAATTAATTATTTCATTTCCACACTTTTAACATTTATTTAATCAATTATTTATGAATTAAATAATATAAGATTATTAAATTTCATTAATGATTTTATTTATTATCAAAACTCCAAATTCCAATTGAAACTATAAGCCATATTTAATCGTTAAATCATATCTTTATTCTAATCCTAAAATACCAAATCTTAGGTTAAATCATGAACAAATTGTTGGAGCAATTTTATTTGCTTATTGTTATCTTAAATGAATCTTACATCATGTGAGTTTTCCATTTGAGTTTTCATGCCTTTTTTACTTTATTTCATACTTTTTGGGGTGAAACATGTTAATCTTATAAACATACACTTGTAAACCATCTTGAAACTTGCAATGCACTAGTAATTCGTTTATAAACTTGTCATGGTTAATAGAAATATTTATTAGCCTTATATGATAGTCATCTTATAAAAACAATCATTAACTATTGCTAGCCTAGCAAAGTTATAGATATATGGGCTTGACAAGCCTATTTGGTGCTAAAGACGAGGTTATTGCCGACTCCTGATGACGTATTCTTGTTCATCATGGAAATCAAGTACACTTAGATAATTGTTATAACTTATAGTGGTAATCTTTTGTCAAGGTTTGATTGTGTCACTATGCTATCTATATTCTTGCATTATTTCTTAACCTATGACATGAATTGTCTCTTAAAAGTTGTTTTTGTATGTATGTATAAATTTATGGGAACTCACCAACATTATATGTTGACCTTATTTTTAACATGCTTTAGGATGCTATTTTGAGGAATTCTTCTTGCTCATATAGGACTTGGACATAGTTTAACTAAAAATTTTATTTTGTTGTTTGAATCTTGATTATAATGTAATGATTTATTTGTTTAGTATTAATCAATGAAAAATGACATTTAATATTATTTCAACTTATTTAATTCCATGAGCTATGAAAAATCGTTTTGTATACGTCTGCCCCGATTATTCCGCTGTCGGTCGGAATATGACAAACATCATGCCACGTGTTATGGTTTGATTCATGATCTCAAAAGCCACATTCTTTGACAATGATAATATGATGACTTAGTTTTCCTGTCATTTGATTCTTAATCTACTTAAGTAATCTTTTTAGTACTTTCCCCTATAATGCAAAACCCAAATCCTTTTGATACAGTAATGCTTCAATCTGTATTTTTAACCAACTAAAATATTATCATTAAGCTTTTTGATGGGTTCTTGATTAGAACTTTCTTGACCTCTACGATGAAAAACATGTAACAAATTAGGATAAATAACAAGATTGAAATAGTGAATATGCACAACAATGACACATGCCTAAATTAACAATAGTTCTACTGAATAGTACCATTATTAACCCAATTTCTTAAACTACAATAACCCATGACTTTTCTTCACAAATAGAGATACAGAATAATACAAACTGTAACTTGGTTATGATCTTAGAAACAAAACTTGAAATTGGTTGACTTTCCTAATCTCAATATTTTCTGTTTTCGATTAAACTAAATTTAAACACAATGAGCCGACATAACCCTAACGATTTGTCAAGCAAGATGTTAATTTTAGTAATCATAACTCCTCTTGTCTAGTGTCAACTTCAATCATTCAATGATTAGAACAACTTGCGGTTGATCTTGATTGGTCTTTTAGGCTAATTGCAAGACAGTTAAACCCTTAGCACTTGAAAGACTCCAAACAATCTATCGATCTATGATTATGATGCTCAATTGTAATCTTCAAACCAAAACCATAAATAACAAGGGGAATAAAGAACATTAGTTATGAGCTTAAAGCTTTAATACACTTGTTAGGGATTGGGTTAATATAAACACGCACAATGACATAAATAATATGCCTAAAAAGTGAAATGAACACAAGACACAAGGATTTATGTAGTTCGATCATTATGAGATACATCCACAAGATGTAGTTAGAAATTTATTATTGCTATACTCTTAACTCTCATGACGAAGATTTTTAATAAGCTTATCTTTTATATGTACTAATTAGATTAGTTTACAAAACAAGTATATAATAAGCTGCCTAATATTGTTCACAAGTTTAAATTAGGATCAACTACCCTAAAGCCTTCATATTGGTCATTATTATTAGCTTTGATTTGAACTTAATATTAACCAAACATGGTTTAGATGAAGCCTAACCCCATAGCTACTATTAAACAATGTACGAGCACAACAACGCAAAGGTCAACGTCGTAATATTTCATCTCTAAGACCTTATCAGGCAATCTATCGTCATTATTATGTGTGACCCACCTAAAATGATTCTAGGTATTAAACTTGTATCATTTTACAAAGATACCTTATACCATTAACCAAAGTGGGCGGGCTTATGTGATATAGTGACCAATTGATTGTGTGACTCAATAATTGGGTGATGGAGCTAGAAATAAAGAAAAGGCACTAGTTAGTTTATAAACATATTTTATTAGGGTTTGTGTTTTTTAAAATTGAGCAAAACCCTAAAACAATGTCCTTCTACGTTAAGATCAAAGAAAAATGAGCATCTAGAACGTTTTCTTGTTGGTGTGGAATTTGTGTTATGGAGGTAATCATCTTAGGTGACAATCTAACCACAAATGATTTTTTTTTCATTATAAATCCAAATGTGTGCAACGAGATATTATTGCAAACACTAAAAAGTCGCCAAGGATCTGAAAGTAGTATAGCTCTCATTGTGAAATTATTCTTATAAGAAAAGTTATAACTAACAATCTCATAATCATATAACTCTTTCAACTTGTCTATTAATTGCTAAAAAACATCCAGATTCTCTATGAGCCTCGTTTTTCATTGGTGACTAACCGGAGATTATCATACAAATATTTTAAATCGATCCAAGGAGGTATATTTACCGTAAAAAACTCCATAATAAATATACCTTTGAGTCGAAACTATTATAATTGAATACATTAACAAATAATCCAAGACAAACATTTGGATTTCATCTACTATTCTTTATATTCAAGTCGAAATGCTTCTAAACCTTACAATCACTTAGGTCTACGTCTATTTTTTATAATCATGATGTCAAGACATATTTTAGCTTTCATTTTTGACATATAAGGTATAGAATTAACCGAGATGTAATTCAATACTATTTAGATTTTTTACCATTTGTCTTGCAAAGATTTTCATATTTTCAAGTGCTATTTTTAACATATAGGAAGCATTTGATTATAATTTTACCTAGTTACATTACATATTTTTTAACATATACAGAAGCGTTTGATTATAATTTTACTCAGTTACATTACATGATACTTTTTTATTCCACATTCTAGTCATAGCTTCTAGTTTCACATAATTTTGACACATCTCTCACAAAGGCTCGTCATCATCTTGTAACACATCGTAATATCTCTTTATAAGATGCAAGTTTTATCTTTGTCTTTGTTTATATCATGTTATCCATCACCATTCGAGTGCATCTGCCAAATCAGCAACTATATATTAGTGTTAGAAGTTTGACCCTCATGATAGGTTGTAGAGTTCCTTTGTTTATTATGGTTCCACCGCATTGAATAATTAGACATGAAACCATATTTATACGAGTGAAATTTATCATCTTCCCCCTACATGTGCTTTATCTATTTAGAAAAATGACATTTGTTAGTAGACATTCCTCCTTTACATAGTTTGATTTGCCATTTCATATATTTTTTTAATAGAAAATACAAATTTAAAGAGAGAATTCACTTCATCAATAAAATCAATGCTAAGACGCCTGTGTATGTTAAATATTTTTATGCATCCTTTATTTGTGAATGTTGACCTAATCAAATTCTTCAACAAATGTCACACATAATCAATATAATACGAAATCAATTCACAATAGAAATTATAAATGATCAATTTACATCCCTACAATTCACATGCAAATACATACACATAAAAATACATAAATAAACACACATAGAAATAATAAAAACATGCATACAAATAGATAAAAATGCACACATACACATACATAAATATTCACATATAAACTACATACACGCAAATACAAATACATAAAGATACATACAAAGAAAGACACGAAAAGAAGAAAAACTAAAAATGACCTAAGTTGTGTCGATGATGTTGGTGGTAATTGTCATCGCATGTAAGCCTCCAAGGTCTATTTTGATCTAAAATGTTTCAACGAATTATTAACGGAATAATGACAAATAATGTGATCATAATTCCTTTTGGACCGTAATAGACCTTGATATGTGCTATTGGCTTCATTTTGGTTCTAAAATCCACATTAGGTTATATCAAATTAATTGGATGCGTAGGGCATACATATGATTGATGCTATGCTATTGGGAATAAACGACCTAGTTTTTTGTATCGTCTATTATTACAAAAAGCTAAGTTTTATCGTAACAAGTCATTTGATGTTATACATACATACATACATATATATATATATATTATATATATATTATATATATATATATATATATAATATATATATATATATATATATGTCACATCCCGGCGGAAGCGTGAAATACATAGGGAGTGACTTGATTGTTCAGAACTCATTGTCATATACTAATAGACAGATAACACATAATCATACATGATTCATAACATAATATTAAGGTTAGGATTACATAAAATCATAATAGTCAAAATTTGAAATTACATAATCCTATTACATCATAAAGATTTAACAGCTACATCTTCAGAGACGATGGAAGTGAGCATCCACCGATACACTGAAGTCATACAGGTTTACTGTTAGGTTCACACAAACTTTTCCTACAACTTCACCCCAGCCATTAAAAACATCAAAGGAGAACGTTAAGTTGTTAGTCATGATGAATTCCTGAAAAAGCATACCAAAATAGTCAACACAAAGTTGGTGAGCTTCACAGGTTTATTAAACAAATAATTATTGATGCATTATATATATACAACCAAACTTT